>JAOTRN010000029.1:5702332-5724714 GCA_028566695.1 Bagroides melapterus
TCTGCTGGGAACTGTTCACACTTCTAATATTTGCACATTTTAATGATTCCCAGACTTCAATGTGGTCGATAAGTTGTACTCAGCATAAAAAAAAGGTTAAAAGAAAGACAGAAATGAAAGTGCTTGTGAGACAATGAGAGTTTCAGCTCTGGTGCCAGCATTAAATGTGTCTCACAAACGGAAGTTATACTGAGCTAATTTCAGACTGCTGTGGTTACACACCCTGAAACGAGCTGCACTGACAAAGATGAAGATCTAAATGGATTAAATCAAAGTTTATCTTTGCATTAACATATTCCAACATTAAAGCATTAAACTCTTAAACTGAAGTTTGGGATTAGTATTAAGCTTGACTTGAGAGATTTCTGAAATTTTGTAAATGGAACATTTTTCACATGGATTGTGTAAAATATATTCTTTAATAGACATTGTAGTGCTAGGGAAGAAAGAAATATCGATCATGGTAAGGATCTGAAGAGCATCATGTACACTACTGCTTTAAATAATACTATATCCATTATGGTAGACGTCAGTTAACCTCATGTCAGGGTTTTATTCAGAGGTTTTTCTTCTAACGAGTCCATCTGAAGAAATTCTTTCTTGGCTCTAAATTTTGTTTAGTCTAATCCTTAGCACAACTCGTTTTATCTTTTTGTGCAACTGATGAGCAGTTGTGGCTTTTTTCCTCGAGCCTAGTTCCATTCACATGTCTGGATGCTTCTCCAGCTGTGTGTGATTTCTTTAACAGAGCTTTTCAAGCTGCCAGTGTGGGCTTTTGGCACATAATTATGGATAGCGTGCTCGAATGCATTATCCACTACGCATGAATGGACAGGCCGTATACTGGAATTGGACCGAATCCCGGTGCTGGACACTGGCCATTGTGTGGAACTGTAAGTGGAAATAAAATAAAATAGAGTAATAGAACATCAGAAGGGCAAAAGTATACAGTAATGCCCTTTCAGGAAGACATTTTTCTCTTTACTCTGTGAAAGCTGAGAACATCCAGGCTCAGGCAGGTGTGTGAATGTTTGTTGAGCTGTCTGGTACCCCAGTAGTTCAGAAAAAGGGAAGTACTCTTGAATATTGAAACCTCTGCTCTTCCTGTGCACTATCTGTAACTGTCATCCGTCATGGGATTTTAGAGTACAGAAATTGTTCTGAATTAAATCTGAGCTAGATTCAATAGACAGAATGTCTGCAATTTTCATTCTGAATGTGAGAACATACTGTTTAAGACATAGGAAAGTGTTGCTTAGGAAATTTGTAACATTATGTGTGTAATATTAAAAACCCCAGGAGGAGGCATGTTTGCTTAGTAGTTAGCATGTTTCTGCTACCACCCTGAGTGCATGTTCTGTCACGTGCTTCAGGGGTTTCCTCCTGATTCTCCAGTTTCTTCCCCTAGTCCAAATACAGGGGTTGAATTAGTTAAACTAATATACCATGGCAGTAGTGGCTCAAGTGGTTACAGCTCTGGGTTGTTGATTGGAGGATTGGGGTTCAAGTCCTAGCACTGCCAAGCTGCCACTGTTGGGCCCTTAAACAAGGCCCTTAGCAATCTCTGTATCATGACTGACCCTGTTCTCTGACCCCTAACCTCCAAAACTGGGATAGGTGAAGAAAGAATTTCAGGATGCTGTAATGTCTATGTGACAAAAATAAGGACATATAAACTAAAAAGTCTAAATTGACCGTAGGGTGTGTGTGTGTGTGTGTGTGTGTAGGGTAGCGTAGGGTGTGTAGGGTTGACGAACCATCCAGGATGTCCCCCACCTTGTGCTACTCTCGACCCTGTGTAGGATAAGCAGTCCACTAGTGTGGAACCGGACCCAGTGTCATTTATTTGGTAAACTACAGCCTATATTAAAAAGCTCTTCACTCAGCAGATGGCTCTTTGCTCTGCCTATCTGCTTCATGGATGAAAGGTCAGCATTCTGCTCAGCACAGCTTTTCAAAGCACAGCAGATGAAAAATGACTTTCAGTTTATATCATACACACCGTTTTGCTTTGATAGCAAACACAGGGTTTGCAAATATGGGAAAATGTTGAGCGAAACTGATGCAATACACAATTTTCCACCTTTACTTAGGTTACTCAAGGTCAAATCCACTCAGCAGTTGTCTGTATAGATGTTTTGAGATGCAATAGTTTTTTTTTTTACAGTGCATTTCTTACCTCCATATTTTGTAAAGTATATTATATAAAATATCGAATATTGTGTCACCATATGAAAGCCACATCACCTGCACCCCAGCTCGTTAGATGAAGCATTGATTCTAACGTTGTGGGTGCACTTTAAAAACCCTTTCTAAATGATTGACCCTTGCTAAATTGATTTTTCATTTCCTTTGAAAATTGGACTGTTCTCCTGTTTCCAAAGGCCAAAGAGTGTTGACGTCTCTGAAGCAGTGAAGGTCATTGTACAGGACAATGTCATCTGCTCAAGCGTCTTCTCTATACTTCATAGAAAGAAACGTGTCTTTACAGCACAATCGTATCATGATCATTAGAGTTCAAGGAGAGACACAAACAACCAAAACAACCAGTATTGAGTAACAGCCAGCACCCGGATGTGAAGTGCTCAGAATTAGAAGAAGCAGAAGTTAATTTACATAACAGACTTTTTTTCAGTTTAGAATAACACATCTGATAAGATCACAGCCAACGTTCAATGCTATATTGTGACGTACTCTAATAAAAGTATTGAGATTAGATTGACATGTCTCCAGTAAAGTCAAAATAGTGAATTGATTCTTGAAATCGAAACGCTCCATTAGCTTTTATTAGATTAAATTCATTTATTGATTTAATTTGTGCTTGCTGTGTCAGCAGTTTTATCACTAAATGGTTAAATTTCATCTCTAGGGTTAAGATATTTCTCACAGAGAATGCGTATTGAACATCACTCTATGTTTACTGTGTAGAAAATGTTGTGAAGTAAAATCTAAGAGTAGAAGCCGATGGTTTGACGCCTAATTTATTTAAATTTGTCAATTTAACTACAGGCACATTATTAAATCAAGCACACAAATAACAGCTATGCTTATCTGAGAAAACTTGCTGAGCTTTTCACACTGATATTTTTCATTAGCAAAGGACAACGTGTGAATAAGTTCACTATCAGATATCAGATATTTATTTGAGTTATTTTGTCTGTCTCAGGTGCGGTTGCTTGACTTCAGTATGATCTGTAGGTCAGCTGAATGTTTGTGGCAGCTTTTTGTAGCTGCTTGGTAAGTTTACATGATTCACATCACGTGTAGCAAACCTGCCAAGGCGTGTGTGTGTAGTGTGACTTTTACTTCTTTATTCATTTGCTAGAGATTCATGACTAATGTTTCTAAATCGTCTGCCAATCGTTTGGGCGTAAATTCAGTTTGTTTGTGCCTCTTTGGGATTTACAGTAGGAGGTGTGGGAGCTTTAATGCTTTGTGATGCCAACAATATGGGAAGATTTAATTTATATGTGGAGAGTCCACCACTGATAATAGAAATTCTTTTGATGTGATTTTTGATTTTTATGTGTGATTTTTTTTTAATTTGATGTTCTAAGGATTTCATTTTTTTCTTTCTCTGCCAAATGTGTATTGTACATTAAAGTCTTCAAATGAACAAAATAGAACCATTTTAAATCATACTCAGTGTAAAATTTAGCATTTCTTTGTCAAAGATTCAAACACATATTTTGGATGGTTAATGGTTATTTATATATAAACACGTATATATGTATGCATATATACACACGTATATATTTGTATATACACACGTATATACACGTTATATTGTTTAACATAATAAAAAAACAATTCATTCTGAGATGGAAATCACAACATAGCATTATCATAATATTTTTGATGGCACTGTAGACACAATAGAACTCTGGATTTATTTAGTTTTTTAATCGTATTTAGTTTTTTAATCCAGATTTTCTTTTTACTGTTAAAGGTGTTGGTGCTTGTTACCTGTTTTGCTAGCATTGTTGGGGTCTAGCTGAAGAATATGGTTGAAGAGTGTATGTGCTGGAGAATAAGGTCACACCCTACTAACAACCTGGTATTTGTATTCAGTATAACAGACATGTCATTATACTTATATAAGTTGTGTAAATCACGGTGAGCCAACAGCAACAGTGACTATAAGATTCAAGACTTATTTTTGAACGGTTTATGTCCCTCAGGTGATTAACAAAATGTTGTCTAGTAGGAACTGAATCACCGAGCTGGAAATCTTCACTGACATGAAAGAGTGACAAACCTTTACACAATCATTATTACCAAAAAAAATGAGGTAATGATACTTCACTATATTTCACTTGATTCATTCACCCAAGCCTTACTTTGAAAGACTCAGGCTTCTGATACGGTAAAGGAATGTTGATTCACCACTTCCCTGTAGTGTTCAGGACTGGCAGTCAGACCTGGTTGTCCAGACACACAGCAGGTCTGATCTTGCCTGCTAGAGCACACTCTTTTATCAAGCAACGGACACATAGCAATTTTCTCAGGACAACACAGATGTGGCTGATTGGCTGTTATTTTATTGGCTGCACTCAGGCTGCACAGCTCAAATAAGAAATATGGGTTTCAGAGTAGACAGAGTGTGGAATCTTTCAAATAAACAGAGCAAATGTGATTAAAGTAAATTGGCAGAGTAGCGGAGGGAAATAGGAGGCTTTTTGGGATGCTGTTTATCTCTTGACACACTCACCCTGCGTGTCATTAGCCTTGGTTTGGTGGTTGCCTGGCCTTTTCCAGTAATCCAGCACACTCTGTGTAGCATTACAAAGACCCAGGCAATAATTTGGAGGGATAATTCAGTTTGGGTGTGACTGCTGTATGTCACCATCTTTTTTCTGGTAACACAACAGAAATTTGGAATATGATTTCTCAAAATAATACTGAATTAAATGTTCATGTTTAGCAGAGCTTTGTAAAATCAGAAACATAATTAGAAATATTAGTTTGACGATATATTAAAACAAGCCCATAAATCTAGCTAACGTCACCTGATGGAATGAATGACTTCTTTTATAACACAAAGCTGTCTACAGTGTTATCACTTCAGGAAAAGGTTGTAAAGCTGAACATTTTACCCGGAATCTGTGATTTTTAATAGAATAGAAGCCTTTATATTGTCACATCTACATTGCAGCACAGTGAAATTTTTTCTTTGCATATCCCAACTTTGGAGGTTGGGGCTCAGATCTTCCAATCAACAACACAGAGCCTTAACCACTTGAGATACCACTGCGTCAGAGGGTGGCTCTCAAATCTCCTCTATTCTGTCAGGAAAATCTCTTTGGCACAGCAATCTATGAAACCTGAAAAAGAAAAAAGATTGTATGTTTGGACCAGAAACTTCCAACTGGTCTGGACAAGGTGGTGTCTCTAACTGCCTGTCAATCACCTCTTGGGGGTGTGGCTTTGGAGGAAATACTGAAAAAAATGGCTGGCAAAACTACTGATCACACCTTTAAGAGGAGCAGGATCCCCAGAAGGATCCCCAGAGACATTTCTCAGTCAGGGAGGCTTTCTCAAAGGTGCTACTCCAGCTCATTTAGTCGTGTTTGATAATCCAGACCGACGGCCTGCTCTGTTGCTGCTTGCTTGTGAGAGTTAAATCACAACCAATGAATGAATGTTGAAGATGGCAAAATTACATCTCAGTTTTATTCTCTTCAGATGATGTTTTGAAGGTAGAATCAGATGGCCATGTTTGCACAATGTTGAAGAACATCAATGCCACCGTTACAGCTATAACAAAACTGCAAGTCCATACAAATGCCTTTTTGCTTTAAGGAGGGCTTAAATTAATTACAACAAAATGCCCACACAGCTAGACAAGCTCAGATTTGGCAGACAGAAATACAAGAGGTCAGGTTTTCAATATGCTGAACTGGAAATTTTATAAATGAAAGTGATCAGGTGAGAAATGGGATGACTTGGCAAGTGGTTCTCATTGATTGGGAACGCTGTAGGGCTTTGTGCATTTCTTTTTCAGAGGTCTGTATCTAGCACCTTTAATAGAACAGAATCTATGGTGACCTTAGTCCTGGAAAAGTCTTGCTTCTTGAAATATAGCACTTATTTTTTTTTTAGTGATCTCCCTGCATGCGCTGCACTTTTCACAATAATGCCGGCCCTCTTCCTGTTCCTCATACGTCTTTAGGAAACGGGGTTTGTTATCTAGAAAGGGCATATTAAGAAAATGCCTGGAAAAAAACGAACAAGTTGGCGAGCTGCTAGGCATTTACTTACCTACTTTCATGTGGCTTGGACTCAGAAGAGCAAATGAGTAATCACTGGTTCATCATCAGCTATAACAAAAGCAAAATATCTATGTATAAAGTGTTAAAGATCTCAATCCCAGACTCCATTTGGTCCATAGTATGGATACACTCATCCTTTTACATCCAGTGGTATAAATATTTATAATTATTTTTTATATCTACCATACAATGTGGAAAGAAAATCGATCATTCTTATAAGAACTAGATCCTTCTCTGAAATTGAAAGAAATTATAAATGTAGAGTGTCTTGCTTCCCATCCCCTTAAACCACATGGATATAAAGCTGCAGTCCTCAAACAGTGCCTGATGAACCATAAGGTCTGGCTACAGAAAGCTTACTCAGTCTGCTAATTCCCCTCCTCCATCTGAAAGCAGGCCAGAAACAGGAGTGCTGCACCGAGGTGAAATAACGTGATTAGAACCCATTACGACTGTTTATTTCATTAGTTTCTCTATTTTGTCTCCAGCTTTTGGGCTGTTGACCAACATTATCTGGCAAGGACATCAACTAAGCCTCCAAAGACCTCAGCGTTATAAAGCGATGAGTACATTTGAGGTTGGTGATGCGCCAAGAAAGAGCACACAGGCTTGGACAATGACCGAGATCAATGAAGGACATGATTTGAATGGCAAAGGCTCTGGGATTGAGAACAGGGAAAAGGACATAACACTGCAGTAAATCTGTTTTAATAATAAATTATATAGCGATTTTCTCAAATCCAAAGTAGCTGCACAAGCTTGGTGCTGGAGCTCTGCCACGAATGGCAGCCTGCAGACAAAGATTCACCAAATGAAGAAAAATATTAAAACAGTTTTACAAAAGCAAGCATCAAACGTGTAAACGTAAGAAAGACAGAAGAAGCTCTAGTGATAAAGTGGCAACAAGGACATACAGTTTGTTCCATCTTAACAGGAAATGGATCGTTTTAATGACTGTACATTTAAAGCATAGTTATTGGGTGTAACGAAATTTCTTGGATCATTATAGTTGTAGAAATATATATTTTCACTGAGCTATTGTGTGATGCTGATCATCCTGACACCCGCCACTTCATAGTCATTATTACTATAATTACAGCCTATGCTTTCTATCCTGCTATTATGGCTTCTCACCAGCAAAATAAGCAGTTATGCCAGAGGAATGGCATAATCTAAAAGAGAACATTGCAACCCTTATGATTATGCGAATAAGAGGCATATCATTCTTTTGTTCTCCCTCAGAATAATTTATCCCCCTGAAACTGCTGTTTGTCAGTGAGTGAGCAGTGGGGTTTAATATAACCTATTTTTTTCTTCTGGAGCTTTCACCAATCCACTTGTCTGTCTGACTTGGATAGACATGCAGGGCCTGAAGGACTGCAGTCTTCTGTCTCTAGCTGACTCGTTAAAATACATTCTGCTGCAGGATTCTCAGGATTTTTAATCATTTTTGAAATTGTATTTTCTCTTCTAATGTGGGAGGAAGATGGCTTGGGAGTCTAGAAGGGGAGCAGAAGAAGGTTTTGTTTTTAGATACACTGAGCTAGTTGTGAAGAAGTGGTGTCTTTAAGAGACTTGCTGAGCTCAGCACAAGGATTTAGAGAAGGAGGAAGTGAAAAATTGGATGTGGACAAAAAAAATTGGTGTGAAACGAGTAGCGCAGCTGGGCTGATACATCAAGGCTAAATATCAGTGACCGACGTCTTCAGCTCTCCCAGGAGTACAGAAGCATGTAGAATTATAAACATTGAACAGTGACTATAGCAAATTACAATACTATAGCAAAATTACACTCGCCTCATGTCTTTATCCAGCATGGTTAAGGATTTAGACAGGTTCCAGCTGTTCTGTGGAGGGTCTTACTCATAGACCTATCAGTAGTAGCTTGGCAGTACTGGGATTTGACCGTATGACCAGCAGCTCAGTGCCTACATCCTAACATGCACTGCAAGAATAGGCGTATGGAAATAACTTGAACAAACTAGCAGTTAAGAGAGAGCATGATAGTCAGAGTGGCACAGTGGGGTGGGGTAAGTGTGTTTGTTGGGGGGAGACTGGGCTTGGGTGTAGACATGTGGTAACAGATGGAGAACAAATGGTGGTGGTGCGGTTGAAAAACTAAGCAGGGTATTGGAAAAGACACAGATTCAGATCAAGAGCAAATGAAAAAATCAGGAAGCATCATCAGAATAATGGGACAACATATGCAGAGAAAATGTCACTTGCTAATTGAACTATAGAAAACAGAATGTCAAGTGCTGGACCATTGCTAACAATATATATCATTATTGCCATATGTTTATTAGACCATTTGATGATCAGTCATTAGATGTTTATCTGATTGATGAACACAAGACATGAACAGGTTCTTGGTGTCCGATGAGAAACTCTTTTTTTTTTATCTCCAAAACCTTGCTATAATATGGAGGTCTGGGATGCCTATTGAGTTAGCTGACCTATGTATTTCCTCGTGAGATAAATAAAATAACTGTAATTTGAAAGTTGTTCTGATTTAAATACCAGTATTGTACGGAAAGTAAAACAAATAGAACAAAAGAAGCTGTTGTATATGTCCTGGCTAGTCTGGAGGACAGAAATACTCCTTGTCATTAGCTCTTCAAACATTTTTATTGTTAGGATTTTTTGACCTAATGTTGCTGATATTATGAGAATGTGTATATTTTGATTGAATCAAAATGAATGGTAGAATTAATTACAAGGTCTGTTTTGGATTTAACCTTATCTCATGTCTGAGATTTATATGAGACTCAGATCCAGTTGGTTGGTTTGGGTTGTTAAGTTATTTTGGCTGGTTGGGGTTGATTTGGTTAGAACTCTTTGTGTAGTTGATTAATTTGACTGGTTAGTTGTTAGATTGGATTGTTAGAGGTTGGCTGCTTGGGTTTGAATGGGTGTGTTTGGATTATTGGTCTGGTGAGTTAGGTAAATGTGTTTGTTTGGAGTGAGTGGTTTTCAACTGGTTAGTCAATTTTGGTTGGTTGAGTTGAGTTGGGTTGAGTGGTTTGGTTAGTTGGGTGAGTTTGGTTGACTGGCTGGTTTGATTTGGTATGTTTGGTTGATATTAAAAAGATAAATGTATTTTTACTTTTTCCACAAAAAAAATTCTGCAGAAGCAGTTGTTATTAACTCAAGTGGCACCTGGTTATAATCACGTTCAATATATCACAGTGAGAGAGCAACACTGCTACATGTGACAGCTATGTTCAGTCCCAGTTGTTCCAGCCACTCAAGCATCAATGAGCAGAAATAATTGACACAGAAGCTCTTGGAGTGTGCAGTTTGGGCTAAGATCCCGGTGAGAGCAGATCATTACAAAAATCACCATGTGGGTGGAAGATTATGGTCTCTGACTGGAGTCAAGCACTGGAACATGTGTAGCTGTTTGGGGTGGGCCAGTTCAAACTTCATTAAAATGACTGGTTTATTTTTGAGCAAAATACTAAGACATTTATTACATTTCTATTTTTATTATGTCCTGTTCATGTTAGCTTACAGTAACTGTCTGTTTTGCTGATTACATCCTGTGGTGGTCTCATTCATCACAGAGCTACAGGCTGATGGATGGATATATTTGAGCCAATCGGATTTTGGGCCTCAAAAAGCCACCTAGTGTGAGTATAGTCAAGCCCAGAGCATGCTTAGCTGTCTGTACAAATTATCTAAGTTTATCCAAACACATTAAGTTTAAGTTTATCCAAACACAAGAAAAGATATGTAGTTAGAATCATTTCTGGTTGAGAATTTTCCAGATTGATAAACCAAGCCGAATATATTATTCCTGTATATTCTATTTAAACAGAATTATATCTGTTTGTGTTTCATGTTTATGGAGATTAAGGATTAGTGTCAGGCCTTGTGTTGAGCAACGTTGTTTGAATCTGTGATCTGAAAGTCTGGCCATATGGGCACAGGATTTTTATGCAGTGAGTTTGGGGCACTGCTGGTATCTGTCTTTCACAGAAGCTTTGTTTGTCCCAGGAACTTCAAGTGGTGCCAGTGATTGGCTACAGATGTAGATTATGCGGCTGTGGTCTGGCCATTCCAGTAGTGCATCTGTACAAGGGAGACTTTTAGTCCTATAATATAAGTGTATTGAAATTCTTCAGTATATAACCATGTGTTGTGATGTATAAAAAATCTAAATAGGTGTATGTTCATCATTTATTGGATTTTTTACATAGTTTCCAAAATGTGAATTAGTTTTGTAATAAAATATACACGTTAAAAATATGTGTTACATTCAAAAGTAAGTAGTGGACTATTTGTAACATTTAACACTCCTCATGTGGGACTCTTATGTTTTGTTTTTGTAGTCGAAATCTTTATTTCAGAATAGACACAAACACAGAAAACACTGCTAAAAAAACAGCTTGCATTCCATTTTTTCTTGAGTTATCAACAAGTTTATTTTTGCCCACTATGCTTGTAACTGCAGCGGTGTTGGGTGTGTTGACACCTTTTTGCGTTTGAGAGTGTGAACAACTGTTGAAAATGTCGACCACAATAACAGCTTTGGTATTCTGCGGTTGTTGTGTGAATAATGAATTCTGCACCAGTTTTCTCCAAATTGACTTTAGTGCACATTTCCTTTGGCATATTTTTATTGCTTTGCTCTCAACCCTTTATGGTTAGGTCAGAGGATATCTCGTGGCTTATTACTTGTCTGAATGATAAAGTGTATTCAGGAATATAGTGTTTCTCTAGAGTATCATGGATGAACACATCATTTTTTGACCTGCACTGTAAGTAGCATGATTCTTCAGAACTAGTTTGAGGCAGTAGAGGCTTTGTGATTATGATCCTGTGCCAGGAATCAGAAGTTCAAGTTGTTCATGTTCCAGGATTTCCAGAAAGCCACTCATGGGTGTTTGAGGAAAACCCTTAACTGCTCAGCTGTACCGGGTTGTATTTTTTACTTGTTAGAGGCTTTGTATCAAATGGCCGCCACAAATATAAGTTGGTCGACGTCTGCGTCTAGGTTGTGGACAAGAGTTTACCAAAAAAAGTGAAATTTTTAGTCAACCCAGTGTTCTGACTCATCTCTGAATAATGCAGAGTTTTTCTGTTTGGAGGTAGAGAAAAGCAGACAGTGTTCATGGATCAGATATGAGAGAGTCTTCTAGAATGAATTCAGAGTTATTAAAGTTGTTATGCAGTATACTGATTTTATGCATCTGAATTTTAAATAGAAAAATGTCTGTTGTCTTCTACACTGGCCATTTTCTCTGAAGAGAAGAAGCAGCGAGAGATTTACATTCGCAGCCAAATGCAACATTAGGACTTATTGTTCATGTCGAAAGAGCACCGCTTCAAGGCTTTGATATTATTGGCCAAATCCTATGTACTGAATCACATATTAAGATACACTCCTTACTTTTTTCCACTGACGACGTGTACAGGTTCTTTGGCATGTTTTATTGTTTTCCCATTGTGAGTGTTAGGACAGGATTGTTCTTGCTATTTATCACTTGTCTGTAATTTGTGATTGAGAGTTCTCAGGTCTATCAGAGTATCAAGGATGGATTGTTTTATTGTTTCCTGACCTGCATTTTAAGTAGTATGTGTTATGATGAGAGATTCTGCAGAACTCATCGGAGGCAGTGGAGGCTTCTGTGTCATGACTCGTCTTCGTTTCATTTTAAATCTCTTTGTTTTGTGCAGAAGTGAGGAGTGTCTGGTGCAGAAGTGAGGCGTGTCTGGTGAACCGAATTCTGCCAGCTGTGACACTTTCACGTCTGTCTTTTTCTGCTCTGTCCCTTGTTTCCACGGAAACTTGGAAAATCTTGCTCAGCAGGAGGCTAGCTTCCTCTCTCTCTTTCTCTCTCTCTCTCTCTCACTCACTCATATTAAAGGAACCATCATCAAAGCGCTCCCTCGGTACTTGTTGCTGGTGAATGTTTTTACTGCCTACACAAGCAGACGCATTTCACCTGGTTGGGATTACATTCCTTCCCAACTAGCTTTGTGCACGACTTCCTTAAGTCATCTGATACACACACATCACATATGAATTTGGAAATCAGTGCTGCATATAAACACTGAAAGTAATAATCTAATAAATAATAATAATAATAATAATAATAAAAATGCATCGTGTAATGGACATGAAAGCATCACATTGAACAACCCATTAAAAGCAGCATTAGATAAGTCCTTAGAAACGTTAAGCTCTTATCTGGTGATTGTTTAGGTGAACTAATACATCATTATGGCTCACCAGGAGCTTTTCTGCATGAATCAGTTAAGCAGTAGGAACAAAAATTGCAACTGTACAGTAATATGAGAAAAAAAAGCAGAAATCTGTAGTTCTCTGTTTAACAATGGCTGTTAATCCGTTTGTCCTAAAGACTTTCTGGTAAAGATCTTCAATGACTTCCTTTATTAATAATTATGCACTTGGGTTTGAAACAGATTCTTTTGATTCTGAGGTTTTTTTTTATGCACTTAGGTTTGAATTTGTCTTTGTCTTCTTTGTCAAGACCACTTTAGCACTTGTACGAACTGGTCTTAGATTCTAGGTTCTGAATCCTCGTATATTCTCTATGTGCTTTGTACCGCTGGATGTGTTCAGTGTCACCACAAACCTGTTGTCGGATCCTAAGGGTAGAAATGTAAAATCATTTTGTAGTACTAATGAAGGTATACAGATATACCTCCATCAACAGAAAGGGACCACAAAAAGTTCACTACTCTATTCTTATGTCTACACTATTCTTATGGCATTGTCATGCAGATGAATTACAGACCATTTATTACATAAAAAAGTGTTTATAAGATTTTATACTCTTGTGCTTCAAGTTCAGTGAGTTTGAAACTGAACATTAGATGAGGTTTCCATGACAACGTGATCTCGGCAGACCGAACAGCTGATTCCCTCATTTTTATACTTTATGGTTTTTTTTAGGTAATTCTTGATATTTTTTAAGCTTAACATTTTTTGACTAGTCAAATCGGATTTAAAGACCATAATCAGAGACTGTAACCGCAATATAAGACGAGTCATTTCCTTTCTTGGAGCATCTATCATCAGATCATTTGCCATCTCACAGATTTGGTGATCCCATAGAGCTGCCATGTGACAGGATCCACATTCCCACAATACTGCTGGGACTGCTGCACGACGTTCCGGCTCCTGTTCCTGTCCTGCTCTCAGGAGAAGTCTGTTTAAGTTTGGAAGACTGCCTGGGCCGCAGACCGGAGCTTCCTGTGATCTTCCCTCTGTCAAGTTTATGTAAATTCATGTTGAAGCCTATGAGATGGAAGCGAGCTGAAGGAAAGCTGCTGAAGGAAACCCCACTGCTCGAGTATGTTTCTAAGAAGATTATTTAATCAGGTGACCCCATGACTGGTTTGTGGACAGGAAACACTCTGTGAGAAACCTCTATCGTGCTGTTTGTCTTTATGAGTTCACCTCCCCAGTGAATTCTAATGGACAAATATATAAAGAAGAGCAGCTGAGCTTTCTATATATGGAATTGAATCAATACAGCTGTTGAAAGGGCTGCTGGCCTGAGCATACTGTTTAAATGTATACACGTGTGTTTATACTTCACATTTCATGATTTAACTGGTATTTCGGGTCTGCGGTTGTTCTG
The DNA here is from genome assembly GCA_028566695.1 of Bagroides melapterus. NCBI lineage: Eukaryota > Metazoa > Chordata > Actinopteri > Siluriformes > Bagridae > Bagroides > Bagroides melapterus. The sequence continues at coordinate 5,716,221 of JAOTRN010000029.1, forward strand.
TGATGGCTAGGTTAAACATTCATTTAAAGGAAACTGAATTTTTTGAGTTATCCTGATCTGATTTGCATACTAATGATATCGTAAACAACATACTATGAATAACCTGCTTATCCCAATAATCAGATTATTCAGCTAATGTACTGTATAAATGTTTTTCTACCTTAATTTTTTTTCTGCATTTATACAACGGTAATAATCAGATAGAAGGGAAAATGTAGGCCTGCCTTTTATAAAGATAAAGCAAAGAAGGATGGCATTGAATAAAAATTTGTAAATGAGTATTAATCCATTAATGCAGACGATGGCTTCAACTGAGTGAGTGTGAAACTGGAGGAAGATAGAGAAGAGGATTAACAGTGAAATTCCGTCTTTAGACAGTTCATCTCGGCCAAATATAGAGATTCTTGGAGTGGAATAGTGAAAGCTGAAGAAATAATATTGTCAGTGAAAATTTATAGGAAATTATTAGGATCTGTGCAGAGCTTCATATATGTTTGTGTGGGTTTCTTCTGGGTTCTCAGGTTTCCACTCAGAATCTAAAAACATACTGGTAGCTGTAATAGCTATATTCAAAATTCTCCTTAATGGTGAATGTGTGTGTGCCTGGTGCCCTGTGATAGACAAACATTCCATCCATGGTGTATTCTCACCTCGATCCCGGCATTCCCAGTAAAAAGCTGTTGCCGTAGGTGAATCAATAAATAATGAATTAGGAGGCAGGAGCTTTAGGAGAGTTCTTTAAAAACATGTAGCTTTATTTTGTACATTCTCCCTGTAGCAACTTGTAGGGAATCTTCCCCTCTTCAGATGCAATTTGATGTGTCTTTCCATTTAGCATTCCGCCTTTAGCAAGACCTGTCCTTCATTCGGTATTGAGGCCACAGCCTCTGTGTAGATTAGGTTTTTCATTCCCTAGACAGATGAGTGTGTGATGGCCATTATAGACATATTCTGAGAGAATTATTGATGATCCTGTGGACGGTTTAGGAGGCACATAAAAAATGGCTACTGCTAACAGATCTGTCGGTTTATCATATTTCCTTCCAACGACTCTGGAATTTTTGGCTGAGGTCAAATTACTTGATAGAGTCATCAGGCGCTCAGCCAGACAGCTATGATGGGGCTATATGTTAGTGTTGAAGGCTAGAGGAAAGAATTTTATGCGTGTGTGTGTGCATACTTCTGTTTTCCCAGCACTGTGTTAAGTTTAATGGGAGTCTAATCTTTTTTTTTTTTGGATGAGGAAGTCAGGGTCGGTCAATTGAGAAGTAATTGCCGCTAATGGAAGGAGGTTTTCTCCATTGCCAAACATCCTCACCGGTGGAGCCCCGTTTTTATTCAGAATGAATTTCCTAGTCGTCGCTGCTGTGTAAGCAATTCAAATTCACGGCTTTGCCTGCAGTCATCCTGGCTGTCACCACTCGCTAATATATTCCTGTGCTCACCTACGGCTGTGTAGCAGGCAGTCTTCTAATTGGTTCATTTCTATTCTGATACCAGCGACTGAGGAAGAGGGAATGACTCCATTTTATCTGTTTAGTGCAGTTCTGTTTCTGCACCAGTTCTTTGACCTGGATGCTATAAAAATAATTATAGTAATAATAAATCATAATGATATACTTGTCTGAATATCATTACTGCAACAAGTAACTCATTTGTCATCTTAACATATCATTTTCCCCTCTGTAAATATTTCATCTTTTTCTTGAAGATATCATCGAGTTTGTAGATATTTTAATAATGAAACTGTTTTGTTGCTCCTTTGTTAGCAAAACCTCAAATATATAATCATTTAAAACAATGATATACAGGAAGATATACAATTTCTTAATCACAATGACCAGCATATAATCTAATGAAGATTTTTCTGGTGTAGCTATACTGCCTCTATATTTAACTTAGGTTTGTAAATTAGGTGTTTTTTTTTTTTTATTCAAATGCAAAGCAATATTGGTGATACAAAGATATCAAAATAGATCCAATGTGGTTTTCTTCCCAGAGGAGGCTCTGTGATAAATGGGTTTACTGGAAAGGTCATGGTAAGCATCAGCTATGCAGGAACACTTTCTCTAAACACACACACAGCCACGCACACACACACACACACACACACACACACACACACACATACCTTACACATTTCCTATTCCTCTGACACACCCCAATCCCGTTTTCCCAAACCATATAAATCAAGCCTGGGTGGAGATTCTCTCTGTTTAGAGTAGCACTACCCCCATCCCTCCATCCTTCCACCCACCTCATCTGAAATCAGATAAATCAGCCATGGAGGAGGGGGATGGACAGACTGACCCTTCATTCATCTCAGAATTCAAGGAACACATAATGGTATCCTCTCTTCCATCACAAAGCACACACAGAACTATAAATATATTAATTCATCCCTTAAAGAAAGGAAACAGCATGTTCAGGAGAATTAAACTCAGTCTGTTTGTCTGTCTAGTCAAGTTTTTTTTTCCAAGGCTAGGCTATAGCTTCAATACAAACTGTAAGCCCCAGCAGAGCGTTCATCTTACGTTAATAAATCACTTCGGTGATAATGGACTGGAGAGTTCTTGTAAAGCGGTGTCACGTTCCCGTATTGCCTGCGCTCGTGCAGTCTTACTCCATTCCACTGTACTTATCCTGACATTAAAAAGACATGCTATGCTATAAAACAAGAATTTATCCATATAGATCATGTAGCATGCTGTAGTACAAAAAATCATATCTTAACCTCTGTGTTTCAGGATTCTGCGTAGCTTGTGGTGCAGGAAGCAGGATTTAGCCATTTTTTTTCCTTTAATGAAATAATGACAGAATTAAATGTTTGGAAATAGTCTGGCAATTATGAAACGGTAAAAGATAAATGTGTTGTTTTGATGCTTAAATAGATATTTCAGTTAGTACAACATGATAATATTTTAAGTGTGCATCCAGAAGGAATCTGAAAACCATTTCTGTGGATTTCACTTAATAAAGATTAGTGAAGAAATCACTGTAGCTGCTGCTGTAATCATAAGAACTGACGAATGGAATTGTGTACACAATGTGTTCAAACTGAACACACTATCGACGGACACATTGCTGTTTGCCTGTTGAACATTTGATGAAGTGTGTGAAATCCCTTTTGAGTCAAGTTCCTCTGAAAGTTCCTTCCTCATGTAAGCTTTTGTCAGACTTGCTAATTAGGGACCTAAATCTACATCCAGATTTCTGTACAGCTGCATTAGGACAATGCCTATTGCTAAAAACACTAATAACATAACATTTTATTGTTAATGAAAGGAACGTGAGGAATATGTTTCATATATGATGAAAATTAGCGCTTAGCACATTTGCCTTGCACCTCACATGTTGGGGGTTTGATTCCTGGGGTTTCAGTTTCCTCTCCCAGTCCAAACACATGCATTGTGTATGATTGAGCCCTGTGATGGGTTATCACTCTGTCCGTGTGTCCTGATCTCTGCAACCCTGTGTAATATAATAATAATAATAATAATAATAATAATAACAATAATAATAATAATAATAATAATAATAATAAAAAAATAATAATAATAATAATAATAACAATAATACTGATTAATATTGTTATTATTATTATTATTATTATTATTATTATTATTATTATTTTTAGTGTTGATATTATTAATAATAATAATTACTATATTTATTTATTTATTTATTTATTCATTTATTTTAAACAGAGTGTCGGTTTAAGGACGCATCATATTCTCCCTATAACTGTGAGTGTTTCCTTCGAGTGATGATGATTACAGTGATACACATGCAGACAGGTCAGTGAGGATGTATGACACAGCCATGCTGTCACAGCTTTGCAAGATGTGTTGTAATTAATCTGCACAGTGGCTTTACATGTTTCCAATCTCCACAGACTGCAGATGACACGACCCTCACACACACACACATATGGCACACACTTTATCTGCCCAGTTACACCTCTCATCATTACCGTACTGGCTTGTTAAACTGGAGCTAATCTCCAGCTCATATTAAAAAGATTCTGAGAGAGAGAGAGAGAGAGAGAGAGAGAGAGAGAGAGAGAGAGAGAGATGATCCTCCCTGCTGTCAGACTCTTAGTGATATTTAATGAGAGGTGTCACTATGATCAGTTAAGATGAAGGAGTTCGTGTAGTACAGAATACTGAAGTACAGAGAGATAAAAGGTGATGTGACATGACATTCCTCCTCATTATACCTCAGAATTTTTGCTCCAAATGTAGAAGTTTGTACAAGTTTATAGTATTAGGAATTAAAGATTTATAGATAATAACAGTCTTCTCTCCACTGCTAGAAACATCTGATATCTGTTATTTTTTTGTAATTAAGTTTTTAAAAAAAAAGTATTTTGATTTTTAATTTTCAAGTAAAAATTCTTAGTTTTTTTTTTTATTTAATTTAATTTAATTACATTTAATTTCATTTTTTTATTACATTTCATACTATTATATATTTATATTATTATATTATTACATAATAACAATAACAAGGTCTAGATCTATTATTATTATTATTAGTAGTAGTAGTAGTAGTAGTAGTATTAAGTCCTTCAGCTCATTTAATAGCTTCAACTCTACAAGGCACAGGCTATTTACAGTTTAGATAAGATGGCCACCATGGTGTAGATAATGTGGATCTATTTGTAATTAGCCAGACAATATGTAAGGCATCATAATTATGCAGACTGCAGATGCCTTAACATTAACCTAAATTTATAGAAGCTGTTTTTCCCTAACCACAATTTAAAAACAACTGTGCTACTGATAAAAAGATACGAATATCTGAATAGATTAGAGCTGATATAAATGTGTGCCAGGGTAAAGACATAAAAGGCCTGGAGCAGTGGCTGGACCTGTGGCAGTGTGTCAGTGTTCATCTATCATGTGTGTGTGCTCAGCATAATAAATCCACATGACTGCCTCGCCAAATGCCAAAGAATGAGGCGCTAATTTTGCAATGGGCCGCGATTAGCACTTCACCACTCTCTGGCTCGGAGGAGACATCAGTGTCCTGCTTCTGCACTCTTCTGCACTTGTTTTGAGTGCTGACGTCTTTTGTTTTTAGTCACACACTGAGACAGAGAGAGTGAGCAAGACAGAGAGAGAGAGAGAGAGAGAGAGAGAGCGACAGAGAGCGAGCGACAGAGAGAGAGAGAGAGGGAGAGAGAGATGAAAGTGTGAGAGAGGCAGAGAGAGAGAGAGAGAGAGATGAAAGTGGAGCTCATTGAAGCTTTGCCTCACTGAAAAAACACACTTTTTAATGTCTCACTAATTTGAGCTCCTAGAGAATAAAAAATATTCATAAATGCCCAAGGCTTTAAATTTGAATTGAGTTAAAAACATTGAGTTCAGTAATGTTGAATTCTTTCTTGACGTTTTTGTCTCGTAGTCCTAGTTCTTCTGAATTGTACTCAGAAGCTTCTAGTAAAACGTTAACTCATGTTAAACTTCCTCGTCAACATGTTTTTTTTTCCTGGTATAAACCACCAGTTCCCACTTTAATATATTACTCTAAACAAAGAGAACTAGTGTGCGGTGTGTGTTTGGTGTTCAGTCTGACAGAGTTCATGTGTAACAGGAAATGTTTATGTCTCTGGAGAACTTTAAGGAAGAGAACATCCCTCCAGAGTGTAGTCACAAAACCGTGCTTCCCACACCAGCCTGCTCCTGCTCTCTTATAACTATTCCCAGAATTCCACAGATCTGGAATCTCTTCCTGAAGTCCACTATGTTTTAGTCTCACACACCCCCCACATGATTGCTGAGGCTCATCACTGACCACACAACACGACATTTTGTTCGAGTATATGCAAATTTTATAGAGGAATGACATAAAAACAAACAAACAAACAAAAAAAACACGACTGATGCCTGGGGATAAACAAACCAATTTTGAGATTACAAAATGTCCTGAATGTAGGTCGCTTTTTAATGATTATCTTTCCAGATTATATATGCAAAATCTGATCTCGCCTACTCGGATCTACTCACGGTCCACGTTCAATATTTTTGGCTCCACGCCCAGTAGTGTTTGGGGAATACAGAGTGTTTCCTGTTAGCGATCGATTCACGTCGTATTAACATAAACCAATTACGTTGTGAAATCTCACGGGGATGTTGCTACCGCTGGGAATTATGAGTATAGTATTAAATTTAGGCATATTCCTGCATATCCTGGAGCAGAGAGGGTTAAAGGCAATCCTCAGGAACCATCAACAGAACCCTGATCAAGAACCCAGAGCCACAAACACTAGAACCACCAATAATATTACTATAGGGTCAGGGTTTAACCAGAGATGTTAGCTGGACTGATAATGACCTGGGGCTGAGCTCAGATACTTCTCTGTAAAAACCTACTTCAGAATAGATTATTTCCATCTAGTTTTAATTATTATTATTATTGCACTGTAAGAGCTAAATGATAAATATAAAACTTTATAAAATAAAAGTTATCGAACACAGGACTAGGTTAGTTTAGCTGTCCTTATTCTCTTCTCATATCATCGACATTTACACACGTTTTTTCTGGCTCAGCATGAGAGGATGTAATGTTTTCAATTTCAGCCCCTTTACTAATAAAAAAAAATCTGATTACATCCGTTTCCCCCTCAGACTAACTGACTGTGAGCTAGTGTTTGTGAGAATTGAGATCTTTCTGCCAAGATATAAATATTTCCACATATTTATCTGTAAAAACCTGTCTGGTCTTGCCTCTTTTCACGGAAGATAAAATACAACACTCCGTTTACCGAAGATACGGAATTTCAACACAGCTGTCTTCTTTTACTGATTTTCACTTACATGACACAATGTTCCAAGTGGAGAATTATTCAGGACTAAAGAAACATTCTTTAAACCTCTCCAGCTTCAGCGTTTCGTTCGAGCGTTCGATCGTCTGACATTTGATTTAACGGTGATCTCCGTCTCAGCAAAACGTCCTTCATTCTGCTTTGTAATATACTTTGAAGGTTCTCACGTTATTTAAATCATCTTAAATATGTAACGTGAACATGTTTTTTTTTTACAGCACATTTTCACACACTTGAATACTTCCAGCTTATAATTTATTATTTAGTCATTTAAAGCATTAAACATATTTTCTAATCAGATTCATGAGAATTAAGCAGGATTAGACGTCGTCAGGTTAGTCTATACAATTTAAGTGAATATATAATGTTTTTTAATTAATTAAGCAGCATATGTTAGACACTACAGACAAATGTCATGATTTTTTTTTTTTTTTTTTCCCCAAGTATTTTTTTATTGCACCTCTCTATGCAAATGAGGCATCCTTAACACTAAAAATTTTTAATTTAAATTTATTGCTTTTAGATTTTTTTCTTTATTTTTACAATTTATTATATGCCTTATTTCCCAGGTTTGTGTGAATTTCCCACTGGGATGAATAAATTGCCTAGATATATATAAGCTAATAAAATAGATATAGTATTTGGTAGATGTTTGGGTTTTTTTTTTTTTTTTAGGAATATACAAAATAACACGAATGACTTCCACATTAACACAAACTGAGTAAAAGAAGACTCAAGAAGACTGCGCTCGAGACGGACCTTCTGCGGGTGAAAATATCTTCTCTTTTTCATTTCATTTCATTGACCTCAACAATGTACATAAACCCCAGCATTCACATACCACCAGAGAGCTCCAAATAATTCACCTGTATGATCCTAACTATCGCCATGGCAACATGGAGGTACTTCTTTATCCTAGAAGGATTTAACTGGTTGTTTCTTCTGGAGCACTCCTGCAGTACAGCTGCTGATTGGTGATTTTTCTGCTAGAGTGTCTGGTCCTTGGTCTTCCCAGTGCTCTTGACTTCCAGACCACACAGACGGCTATCACAGTGTAATCAGACACAGTTAATTAGCCACCCTTGAGCGAGCGCATGGGCTCGAGAATATTTGCCCCTGTCTGTGTATGCGAGTGTACAGAATGAGGCACAGGATGTAGGTGTGATGTCAATTCACTGCCTTCGTCGCTGACCTTCGCACAACGGTCATCTTGATATGGATAATAAGAAGGCTGATAAACGATTATATATAATTCTAAGCACGAGCTAACGTCATAGCTAACATTTTCTTACTTACTTAATTAGACATTTCCTAAAAAGACATTAAGAGGTACGCACGATTGTTGATAGATGATTTCAGACATACACTGAATTTAAAAAATTCTCAATTAGGAATGAGAACAAAGAACTTTGAGTTTATTTTAAAGTCTCATGTTGGATATAGAAGAAGGATTTTTTTGTACACTGCAAAAACGTTCATACTTAGTAGTTTTGTCGTGTTTTCGGTACAGACATCTAAAGAATTCTTAAATCAAGATGAATGTTCTTGATGAGCAAAATTACCTATGAAAATAAGTCTAGTTTTTAAACAAAAAAATATCAAATTTAAGTGAATTTTGTGCTGAAGACAAGAAAAGAAATCTGCAAATAGAGTAAGAAAAAAAAT
>JAOTRN010000029.1:5739807-5751118 GCA_028566695.1 Bagroides melapterus
TAACAAGGTGTTATTACTATTAACAGAAATATTACTTGTAATACCACGACTACTACTACTATGATGTTCACGACAAAGGTAGTGCTGCCTCCAGCCGGGACAGCACTACCTGGGTGACGTGTTGTCATCGGTATCATATAAATGTAAATAGTGTCCTTTCTACAACAGTTTTTCAACAGTAACCTTCCACTTCCTTCCACAGTAACCAAGTGGAAGGTTACTGTTGATAAACTGTTGTAGAAAGGACATTATTTACATTTACACGATTTCCTGTCCAGTGTCACCCAAATGAGGATGAAGTTCCCTTCTGAGTCTGGTTCCTCTCAAGGTTTCTTCTTCATATCATCTCAGGGAGTTTTTCCATGCCACCGTCACCTCCGGCTTGGCAATTAAGGATAGATGTTAAACTTTAAAACTTTTATTGTTTCTTTACTTATGTAAAGCTGCTTTGATTCTGTTTGAATTGTTAAAAGTACAAAACAAATACATTTAATTGAATTGAATCTGAACTGATAAATGTAGGAAAAATACTGACTGAATTATGCTGACTCCAGTTTTCTAAACATGAACCATCGAGGCTTGTGTGGTAGATCCTCCATTGCTGTTTATCTGAAATACATCCTTTTATGTAAATTATGTAAATGCACTCATGGGACCAGAGACTAGTTACAGGGCTTAGAGACATTAGGTCAGGAAGAGTTTACATTTTATTTGATGTGATTCTCTCTGTGTCAAATTTAAAACAGACATGTTATACATTCCATGTGAGTGTTGCAAGACATCCCACTCTAAAACAAAACAGAGTCTCAGAATCATTTATAGATGTATAAACTCAGCTGTAAATCTCATCAACTTGAACTATATGGGCAAAAGTTTTATGGACTGCTGACCAACACACTCGTATAAATTTTTTGAACATCCTGTTCCAGATTTAGTCCCGTTTTGCTGCTATAATAATCTTCATTCTCAAGTTTGGAATGTTGCTGTGGAGATTTTTCCATTCACTGAAGAGTGTTCAGTTTAGTCCATGTCCCAGGTGTTGAGTCGGGTCGACGTCAGGACTCTAGGACACTGTCGTGCACGACGCTCGAGTTCTTACACGCTATACTTTGTACCCCACGTGTTCATGGTGCGTGCTTTGTGCACATCAGCATCGTCATGTGGCAACAGGTTTGGGCCTCTTAGTTCTAGTGAAGGGAAATGCTACAATATACAAAAATGTAAATACAAAAATGCTTCCAACTTTATTGCACTGGTTTAGGGAAAGCCTGCATGCAGTTGTGATGTCCAGAGTCTTCATAAATTTGGTCATATAGTGTAGATCTGTTGAACCTTATTTCTATCTTTATCGAATATAACTCCTAGATACAAACAGAATTATGGGAACGACTAACAGATACAAGATTCAGAGAAAGAATGAATCGTTTTATTGTCTATATTTATTGTTTCAGTTTTCATGCTGGCCAGAATTACTGTGTATTTAACCAGGTGTTGGTGTTATCAAATTAAAATAAATTCACAAATAAATTTTTAATTCAGTTTGTTAATTCAATTTCCGATTGTTTCCCTGTAAAACCAGACTGCTCATTATCTTCTCCTGCTCTCCCCTGCAGATATCAGCCATGTACTCCACTGTAAATAAGGCAGCAAAAGAAGAGGAGAAAGAACACGACTACAGCAGCATCAGTGAGATCAGGGGTATAGTGGTGGAATCCAGCTCCAGCGAGCTGTATGCCACGGTGAAAGATGTGTACCCATCACCCCCTGCCGAGCAGCCTGCGGAGAACACAGACCACGGGTACGAGACCATCAAGATTGCAAAAAACGTAGAAGAAGAGGGCCAGCAGGATAACGGGCTTGTGGAGTCTGATTACGCAAACGTTGGAGAGCTGGGGCTGAACAACGAGACGTCCCATCTCTGACTGAGACTCACAAAGCACTTCGGAGCAACTGAGTGACGTAGCAACGGCTCAGGCGGACTTAGTTTAGCACTTATTTACCCAGAATGTTGGTGAGCCACTACATGAAATGAATAAGTGGTCATTTGTGCTTGGTGGAAAGGTGTGAAAACAATTCAGAAAACAATAGTGGTCAAGACGCTGGACTAATGATCGGAAGGTTGTGAGTTTGAATCCCAGGTCCACCAATCTGCCCCTTAACCCTGAAATTGCTTGGTTAAAGATTTAATTTAAAGTCGTTCTACATAATCTGTTACATGCTATAAACGTAAACATCCTGAGTTCAGGTTACTGTGTGTGCAGTGTTACACATGCTTTCCTTGTAGCCCCCTGGGTTTCATCCTGGATCTCCGGTTTCTTCCAACATTCCAAAAAGCATACTAGTTGGTGGACTTGAGTGAGGTCATGGCAGTCCATCTGCTGGTATCTAAATTTCCATCTAACAACCAGTGTACCTGGGATAGGCTCCGGATGTTGTTATAGAGACTTCTGTTGAGTTTCAAGTTGGATCAGACATAGAGCAACAATCATCTTAAGGAAAGAAATTCAGTTGTACGTATGGTGATGTGGCGTGAACATTTGGGGGCCATAATTTATAGTCACCTCAGTGCTTTCATTATGATGCTTAATGCTTAGAACAGACAACCAGCAACACCGCTGTAGCAAAACGCATACGTTTAATTACCTCGCAGCTTTCTTTCGAATTAGAGATCAAGATGCAAGAATTATGCACAATATGTATTTAAAAAAATGACTCTGGACACTGACACTGTGTGTGCCATTCGCAGTCATAATCAGGAGCTTAGCGTACGATAAGTTGATAATACGGTAATGCTAACATGTACGATTTAGCCGTAGCTTGACCTTTGTCGCAGTTCGCAAAAAAGAAAGTTCACTGAAGGTGAAAGAACGCTGTATATGTAATATTTGCTTTGAATTTATCTTGATCCCTGACCTGTGAATTTCAAACGTTGATAACGAGGGCGGGGCCGTCATCTCTTCTGTAAACGCATAAGGTAGAATGTGCTGTTCAATACGCAGTTTTACAATATTACTTACATATCTTTGAATTTTTGTGGTCAAATTGTTCAAATCTGAAATATTTTTTTCTTGTTAGCATGTTAGCACCTCTGGATCATGTTCCTATAAATCACTTCCTGTGGTATATCCAGTCAATTCATTTGATAATGCTAACAATCATAGAATAATAATAATAAAAAAAAAACATATCTATTGCTGATGTAGGAATTTTCTAAATTATTTGTGATGTGAAGAATATTTTAATGTTAAACGTGCCTGGCTACCTGTGTATCACCATAAATGAAGTTCATTAATGAAGTATTGATCTGTCACATGAATTGCCTTGCCATAGCCTTCAGTAGGTACAGAGTCGTATATTTGTAAAGCACAAAAGGTACTCGCCTCGGCACTATTATTACCGCGTACAAACTTTAAATACGAAGTGCTTTTCAAGAAGTATAAAAATATACGAGACCCTGCATGTGAGACTATGACACGCCAAGAGACACTTAAATATTCCTAACTTTATTCATCATTTTTAACATACTGTATGATTTTACACACCGTTTCAATAATGTGCCTGTCCTCGCTCCACTTCCCGATGAAGGCTTTAAATATGTAACTCATTCTGACGACTTATAAAGCACAGGAGTCTGTGTGGAATTTTTTAAGTGCTCTGGTTGTTTTAAAGGAATTTGTGAATGTTTATTAAGAATATAAAAATAAAAAATAAAAAAAATAGGCTGACTTTGAAATCGGGTCCCTCGGCGTACGCTGTACTTGTGAGCGGATCCTGTTAGGTGAAAATGTTGGTACAATTTCTTGGTACAAGCTCTGTATTGTGAAGGTACATCCATTATTTAATATCATGGTATAATATTATCATTGTTTGCATTATAGTAAATTGAGTGTATTTTTTTTTTTGTAAATATATATCACTTCATTGTTTTGTATCATCATAATCTTTTTAAAGTGGCATTGGTCAATTAAATACTGCAGTCATGCTGGACTCATCATAAAGCCTGTGTGTGTTTTGTACGTGCATCAACACCTTTTAGATCAGTTCTAGTAAAAGGGTATTTGAAGAAACGTATCACCAAGGAGGACGGATGGAAATTCTGGTGCTGTTCTTGAAAAAAAAAATCAATCGTTTGCATCTTTCACAGGTGGTAAAGCGTTTTGGTGATTTTATAAGAAACATACTTCTGAAGTTAGACACAGTATGAAAATGTGCTCTCGTTTCTTACCACAAGGCAAACACAAGACAGCGACACTGCTTTTCATACATTTTTACATGTCTACATGAATGTAGCACCATTATAAAACATTCATCACTACTCTATGTGCTATTATGGCAGTATTCTGATTCTCAGTGTTTGTCTGAATGTTGTGGGCGGTGATGAGTTTTAGGCCGTGCTGTTTTCCATTACGTTTGAACAAGACAAAAAGCAGGGCAAGAAAGTGCACTTTATTCCCCAACGTACCAAATCCGTGCTCTTTAGTAGGTTTAGAGAAGAGCTTTCCCTTTGCCTTCACTCTCCCTAATTATTGCTTATGTTTTATTATATCCAGGATAATGTTTTGCCACAGAGTGAATTGCGTTATTTACCATCTTTAGGAGCGCATCATGTGTGCCATCAATGTGTGTAATTGTAAATATATATATATATTTTTTACCAGAGGTGCTATGAAGGACTGGGGGGTGATTCGCTAATTAAACTGGGAGCCTAGGGAACTAAAATTTCCAGTGGGGTTTTTTGGTCACCGAGATTACTTTTGGACCCCGGGCCATCACTTATACACACTGTATGTGTTTAGTTTTGCTTGTTTGTGCAGTGTATACAGTGATGCTGAGAGGTCCACCAGGTGAACTGAGGAAACATCTGAAGATTTTCTTGTTTCTTATGCTTCATTCAACCATCTGACCAAAAAAGGCTATCACTATTAGAATTTTTTATATATTTTATTAAATATAACAGTTGCTATGGTTATTCTGATACTGTTAAGATCCTGATGACTTATATTGCGGTCTCTACGAGCCTTAGAGAACTCATTTGATTACTGATTTTTTTTCTAAAAAAAAAAATTAAAATCATCAGCATTTTGTTCTCAAGGCCTAACAATTCTGCCTGTTATGCCTAAACATGACAACACATGTAACACTGACCTACATGCAGATTTTGCAGATGACCATCAGTGTATGATCACAGGCTCGGATGCCAGATGGCCCGACGCAACGCGGGACTGCAGGATATTTTAGGAGTCTGTGTAATGTGTTATTTCAGGAATGAATTACAAGAGAATAGAAAAGTATTAGTAGGAAGGTTGCTGTTGTTTTTGATGATCCGCTATCGTGACCTTCAGACAAACTGTTTTAAAGTGACTCAAATCATAACGAGACTGAAGAATGTGAGGAGTTTTTGTGTCATCCAGGCACAATTTAATTTGATTTATTCCTGACACATTTGTCTCATGTGTTTTAAGCTGCACCACACAGCTGCCCTGAAAAACAAAGTTTTATCTCATTGATGAAGTGAAAACCTTTATAGACATACTATACCTTTAAATAAAATAATTACAATGAAGTAACTTTATTTTAAATTGTTCCATACAAGTGTCATCCCTTGACCAGACAGCACTGCATAGGGCCATCTGCCATCCAAACCTATCATCATACACTGGAGGTCAAAGGTTATTAGCAAAACGCAAGTAGATATGTATTGTGTTGGTATATTCACATTGGCAAGCCCAGTACATAGAACAGTGAGAATTTATAGACTTTATTGTGTTGTTGGTGTCAGAGTATATCACTGAATAACTGTAACCAGAGGCATCACAGCATTATCGAAGGTTTATGAATCTAAAAGCCACATGAGGGGCCTGAACTAATAACTAAGCATTTTTTGAGAAGGACAAAGTCTCTATCTGCACAGAAATGCATGGAACAAGCCCAGCTTCAATATTCCTTCAGTCAAATCAATAGACAGCTGAGGTGACATGTAAAGTGGATGAACATTTTAGGAAGCTGTAAAGATCTAAACAATATATTCTGCATGGGTTTCCTCTGGGTTATCAAGTTTCCTCCAAATTCCCAAAACATGAGAGGAAGTAAACTAGCTGTGCTAAAATAACACTATGTATGTTGACTGTGTGCCTGGCATCTGTTCTTGAGTTGATTCTCACTTTGTGCTGTGAGTTTCTGGGACAGGCTCCAGATCAACTATGACCCTGACCAGAATAAAGCACTTACTGACAGAGAATGAATGATTAAAACCAGACATGATCCTAAAACCCATCTGTCCTAATCACTTACATTTTGAGTGCAGGATTACTGCTACACCTCCTACAAAACTCCACTTACTGTCTGTACGACATTAATTTGCCTGTCAATCATATCTGTCAATAATGAAAAGTCTCTCTCTTGCACTAGCACTGAGACTCAAAATTCCAAGTTAGTGTAGCGTTAAACAAATGTTTACAGTAACATGTACATATTATTTTAGCAATAAGGTATTGACTTTAGAATGGTGTGCTGTTAACAAGCATTGCAAATATTTAATAAATATTTGATCCCGTATAGTCACCTTCTTTACACAGTACGTGTTTAGCCCTCCCGGGTCGGGCATTTCGTCATTGTTTTTTAACAGCGCTCCTCTTTTAGCTTTTTTCTCTGTGGTTGCATGCAAAACCGCGTACCATTTAGTACTCATATAGTTGTATGCGATTTGAGACGCGCCCTAAGCAGTATGCCAGGGTTACATCCGGGAGCCTTTCAGTATACCCTGGCACGTGAGGTTTTGAAAAACACTAGCAATGAGGTATGGGTCTGTAGCGCGCATTCTGGTTGGAAAGCGGCCCATTTTTCAGGAGGGAAGATGATGCAGAGAGGAGAGGAGAGCGGAAAGACGCGGAGGCGTGTTCGCTGCTAGCCAATAGAAGCACAGATCCCGGCGCGAGAGCGCACATGTTTACAGCGCGCGCTCCGCCGGTAGAGGCTGCGGGCTTGGGGAAGGAAGACCGGCACGGAACGGAGTTGCACTCGAATAATTACGGATTTATTAGACAGGCATCGAGGCTATTGCTTGGTGTCTTAGTGATACGTTATTCTACAAAGGACCTCACTCGTTTTTTTATATATAATCATTCTCCGGTTTTGCGTTGTTGGTGTTGAGGTGTTCCGTCCGAGGTGCGCGCGCCGTGCCGTGTTTTGTGCGCGTCTCCGCGAGGAAAACAAACAGCCCGACAGAAAAAATAACCTCGCCGGTCGAATAGCGAGAGATCCGTGTGTCCGACTTACCAGTAGCGCGTTTAGATTTATTTAGGTGATTATGCATTTTTTTGACATCCTGATTAACACTAGAACGCGCGCGAGTCAGTCTGAAATGTCTGAAAATGTATTATCGGGCTCGTTACGCATTTGCAGAGCTCGCTCCGTTGCAGCTTTGTCATTTTGATTTCGACGTTTTTCGTTTGTAAAGGACACGTTTGTTTTTTGTTGTTGTTGTTTTTCCCGTGATCGATCGAGTCATGCACGCCCGGCGGCTGGTGAAGCGCTCACTGATCGGCAGCCGCGTGTACGCGCCCGGCTCGGGAGCGGCGGCGGGGGAGGCGGTAGAGCGCGAGAACAGAGAAGCACCGGTACCGAGCGGACATACAGAGGAAGAAGCTGTCAAGGGAGCAAGGAAGCCGAGCTTGAAGGTGTGTTCAGGCAAGAGGTTTACGTTTATGTGTGTTTGTGCATGCGTGCTGCATAGCCAAGCTTGTTTTTGTTTTTGTTTTTGTTTTGAACCCCACCATATGCTGTGTCGGTCACTGTTTCTACCACCACCACCACCATCATCATCATCATCATAACCGGCTCCGCAAACAATGAGAGTGCATGTTGTTTACATTGCACGGAGCTATTAAATGCACATTAAAAGGTTTATATTGTAAGCATACTTAATGCATATTGTCTGACAGGACTATAATATTAAATCATGTTATTACAGCATACACGTCATTAAGGTTGCGCGCTGTTTTTGTTTGACCTGTTGTGGCGCATAAGCATGGCGAAACCAACCCGCTCTGCAGCATTCTGCACACTGGCGGAAGCCAGAAAGAGAGAGAGAGAGAGAGAGAGAGAGAGAGAACGAGAACGAGAGAACGAGAACGACCGAACGAACGAACGAGAACGAGTGTGTTTGTGTGTATTAGTTCATGACAGCCTGCTTTCTGTCCTTCCTCCTCCCTCCCCAACCGGCTGTTTATACATTTCTTTATCGCCCAAATAGGCCTATCTAATCCATTGTTGCTGCATTCTGCATGCACTGTGGCCGTGGTTTTATCACCTGTTTATAATAAATTGACCATGTCTAAAAAACATGGCCAAGTTATCCATTCTTAGTAATGCATTATTCATTCAGGATAGTATGGTGCTTCATTTGACTTGGTATCTAAACAAAGCTTTTTCAATTACCTCACTTTTGATGACGTCAGTCGGCTTCAATTTGAAGTGGCATAAAAACACAGATGATTAAAATATGAAAATAAAATAGCTTGCAGCAAAACAAGAGAGCAACACAAGCTGTTGTACATCTGTGCATGACTGAAAAAGATTTTCTTTTTATAGTTGATCTGGTAGAATGGACGTGTGTACAGTATAGGCGGTGTTTGTATATTTTTTCTAGGGAGCATTACTACAATCTGACCCAACCAGCAAAGTAGTGTTAAGTTTTATTATTTCACTGAAGCATGACTATTGGAGCTGTGTCCCATTCACATGGCCAAAAAAGTTGAACTGCAAACAAAGAAGGTGTGTTTGGAGGATGTGAACCTCAGGTGGGGCAAATCAACACTGAGCAGTTGGGGAAAGAAAGTTTCTCAAATGGGACAAGTGTTGAATCTGTGGTCGTTGGCACAGTGCCAGGATTCCTAATGGTGGCCTATTCATGTTGAGGGAATGCCACTTGTTGACTTGTTTTAGGGAGGGGCTTTATGTGCCGATAAGCAAGAGCCCTGAGGACAAAGGCGGGACAAAGGAGGTTTTCTTCTGTCCTTTCCTATAATGTAATTTAATGGTACAAGCGAAGCGATTCTTTTTGTGGCATTATGTGATATAGAGCCGAGTGTCTTCTGTGTAGCATAGCATGATTGATGACTGATCGCTCTGAGACAGGCAGTAGAGGTGCTCTTTGTGTTTACTAAGGTCCTTGAAGTGCCTTTAAAGGCTGATTACCCACAGGCTGTAACCCGTTACAGGACACGGCTCAACTCTTGAGGAGAAATGAACGCCTAGCTGCAAGTTTCAAGTGGTTCTTTGTTTCAAGAGAGCGAGAGCAGGGAACATGGCGATCACTGCCCGGTGTTAAATCTGTTTTTCCTCCTTGTGAGGAATAATACAGTAGCTGTGCAGTGTGTTAGTGGCTGTACAGTAAGCACAGATGCAGGGCACAGAGTGGGGGATGTTTTCCTTGTGTTTAATCCAATCAAATAATGGAACCCTCGTGCTCGCCAATCCAATTAATTTTATAGAATTATGATATGCTTAATTTGATTGAAACCCCCAAACTGTTTGAATGAACAAAATGTGTCTGTGCACACTGGCTTATGAATTGCTTGATTAAAAAAAACGTGATTATAACCCGTAGACATGTTTGTTTCACAGTGCGTGTCCCCATGAGAGTAGCTGCTAAAAGCACACGTCCATCAGAGCAAGATAAAAAGAAGTGCCATGTACTAAATACAATGGGGTCAATTTACATAATTTAACTGTAAAAATTTGTTTGCAATACTGTTCAAGGCATAAAAGACTAAGAGGCAGGACTGCATACTAACAGTCATGATATTTATTTAGGCATCATTGTGCAAAGTCTGTGAAGGGTGAAGCATAATATATTCAAATGAAAACATATGAAAGTATAATATAGTTCTGGCAAATTCATTTATGTAACTTAGCCATTCTTTGTGCAGTACAGTGATTCACGTGTTTTTAATAAAAGTCTAACGTGCAGGATGAACAGGCTGAAGTAAAGCCTTCTGAAGTAAAGCTGATTGTATTAGAGTGCAGGTTTCTACAGAGAGGCAACAGCTGTTTATCGCTGTTATAATAAAAGTAATACAAAAAACACAATCTAATTTATTTTATGGATGAACAACATTAAATGTAAGTATGAATGTATTAAAAGTGTTAGAGTTCACGAACTGTTGTGGTATAAGAGGAATGAAACACGTAATGAGCTTCAGGATGGTAATAGAATCTCTATTAATCTCGATTATCCCAAAATCTTTTATTCCATACATCATTGTGAAAATCTGTGTTTGAACCAGTTGGAATGATATTAAATATAAACCTGCACTCGTCTGCCATTCTGATAGCTGTTAGAAGTTATTCCAGCTCGTACGGTATCTGCTGTTGTACAATGTTGTGATGTCACATTTTTGCTGTGTATTGGCCACCTTTAGTTTAATTGTAGGAAATAATGCAGGAATTTGATAAGAAACCATCTTATCTTTATAAAGCATGTGTTATGTGTTGCAGTTTCATGTGATTATTTATCTTGCCTCATTTATGTTGCTGTGTTATGAGTTTGGACGTTGTTGTTAACTGTAGATTAGCAGAGGCATGAGTGTTATTAATATTAATGGTTAATAATGGAAAAGTCACACTGAAGCCAGAAAAAAGAAAACATTTCACAGAAAGTAACAAATGACAAAAAGAGTCAATTTCATTTTACAAGTTAGACGTAAGAGCTTCCGTCTTTCATATATTTGAAAACAATACTTTTTTTCTCTGCATTTTTTCCCTCCTGTTAATGCAAAAGCCTTTTGGGTCAGTAATAATGAAGGATTTTGAAGACCGCTTCAAAGGTGCAAAAAGTCCATTTTCACTGTGGGGTGTAGTATCTTAGTGATGGATTACTGATCAGAAGGTTGGTCCACAAGGCCAGCATCTGGGCCCATGAGCAAGGCCCTTAGCCCTTCAGTTACATTTATGGCATTTGGCAGACATCCTTGTCCAGAGCAACCTACATTTTTATGTCATTATTTTTATACAGCTGAGCAATTGAGGGTTAAGGGCCTTACTCAGGGGCCCAGCAGCAGCTTTGTGGAACTGGATCTTCTGATTGGTAGCCCAACACTTTAACCACCAGGCTACCACATCCCTTAATTGTATAAAATGTAAGTTACTCTGGATAAATGTTGTAAATGTAACGTTTGTGTGTGGATGGTTAAAATGTATGCTTTTAAAAACGCTGACATCACACTCCTCCAGTTGTGTTTAACTTTTGCTTTGTTTTAATTCTCGTTCCTTTGTATTAGCATGGCCTACTGGGCTGGCATGCTTTTTCTCC
>JAOTRN010000029.1:5765669-5776059 GCA_028566695.1 Bagroides melapterus
AATTAAAGATAAACTTCACATGTTATGGAGCCAGTAGTCTCTAACAACCAAGCAGTGGACTTTGCTTTAACTGATTCATTTTAATTGGCATTAGAGCAGGTGTAGGGCGTGAGAGGTTACAGTTATTGATATAGTAAAGCAGGGTTCTTGTGCCAACATAAAGCGACTTTATACCGTATGATTTTTTTTTCTTTTGGCTCAATTTTATTGTCACTGACTGTCACACTTCATAAAATCTGTTTGAGCAGCAAACTTGTTTTTGAAAAATATTCTCTTGTTCAGTCAGGATTTTACAGTTCCCAATTTGCCAGAGTCTTAAACAAATTCAGATAATAAATACTATTATTTAAGAGTAAGCTCAAGTTGATGCTGTAAAGTCAGAGACTAATTTCTCCTTCGTACCTGTACAAACATTGTCTTGAATCTCTGATTTGAAGTTTGAAATTCCCTTTCCTACTGGTACAGCAGCGCATACTGAAACCGCAGATTGTGATTGGTCAGATAATGTTGATATATTTTGTTTAATAGCAGTTCTGACAAAAGTCCTGGTTGGGAAGGCAAATGAAAGGTACATATTAAATTCCCTTGTTCTAATATAGCATAGTTTGTATAATAACAAATTATTCGTAGGGACGTATATGGAGGACGGGACATGTAATGTAAAGACTAATTAAGAGCTTAATTAAATGAAAATGAATGTTTACATAAAGACTAATGATAATGAGATATTTATTTAGTCTATAAGAAAGGAGACTCGTTTTTTGGTTGTTGTATTTTATTATCTTCAAGATAAAATATATATATAATGATGGGAATTAACCGTACGTTAGATATAATCATAAACAGTTCAAAATTATGATGAGTGTCATTCACTAATAAGTATACATTTAAATTTTTGGCTATTTTTGGTGGTTAAACTGGAATGAAACATACAGATATTGGAAGGTAATTTACTTTGAGGTTGTAGCACACTGTTGTTGATTTTTTTTTTTCTTTTATAACAGCATCTGAAAGTTTTATAGCTTACATACATTTATTACAAATGTTATGACTATTTTAGATGCTGTTCTTGCTATAAATGTTTATGGTGAACGTAGAGTCGGTAATATGGGAAGGAGTTAGTTGAGGAAACCTTCTGAAAGACATATTCCAAAAAATACAACAAACTTCTGGGTTAGAAACCTCTGAATGCAAATACTAATATCCAGAAGGATTTCTGAACTGATCAACAAATAGATAATGGTTCTTATACTGTTTGGTTGGATGTTTATGGTCTAAATCATGTGTCCTCCCACAGAGACTTGGGCTTTTGCTCAAGCCACAAAGTGAAGGGGAAATTACAAATAATATAAAGGATTTCTGCCTTAGTAGACATTGTTTTTTTTTTTTGTTTTTTTTTTTTGTTTTTGTTAAATTTCAGTGTAGAAATGTAGTTTCAGTTACAGAAACCTACTTTCTCCTAATGCTTTAGAGAGTTTTTTTTGTTTTTTTTATATATGGGTTTGGTTGTGGTTATGTGGGGCACATTTATTTATTTATTTTTTAAAAACAGCTCACTTTCTAGTGTGTATTTACACATTTTGTTGTCCTCATTCATTCAGACTACTAAGACACTAAAAGGAAACGCTAAGGCACATTCGTGTATGAATGAATGCTCTTTTTATACTTTCTCTCCCTTGTTATTGCAGTTTTGCTGATCCAGCATGAGACAGGGAAACGTCTGTGGAGCATTTTATCTGCAGATTCTTTTTCTGTAGCAAGGACAGCTGCCACCATCTCCCCCTTATTTGCCTTTAGGGAACGTTCAAGCCACCTTGTGTAGTGAAATACTCACCGAGCTCCCTTTAGCTTGGTGAAGAGAACAGTGGAGTTGTCACATGAGCAGCAGCTGTGTGAGTATGTGTGTGTGTGTGTGTGTGTGTGAGTATGTGTGTCTGTGTGTGTGTCTGTGTGTGTTTGTGTGTGTGTGTGGCTCTTGTGCACATACACACACTGAACTTTGCTCTATTGGGAAGAAATGTAGTGTGTTATCTGCCAAGCCAGAGAGCTGTGTGTGAAAGTAAAGGAGCGGTGAAAAGAGAAGGGTTCTGGCTTTGGCTTTAGCTTGAAGTTTGGTTGGACGGGAAACACGGCGCCACTCGTTCACCCGACTTTCTCATTCGACGCTGTTTGTTTTTAATTTATTTCTCGGTTCTTTTTCTTTTTTCTTGCGGGATCATTTCATGTTGTTTATGTACCTGACAGCTGTGCTGGCATGTCACTGTCACTTTAATGTCGGTTTCCATCTCATTCCCCTATTATTTCTCTCTCTCTCTTTCTCTCTCTCTCTCTCTAACACACACACACACACACACGCCTTCCATTCGATAATTCTTAATATTTCTATGCATGTAACCGAACTAAACTTAACCTAAAAAAGGATAAACTTTTGATACACATTTAATTTTATTTTAAAAGTACCTAAATAAAAGCTTAGACACATCCACATGTATACAGTATACATGTCCATAAATTTGTTTTGCATTATTTTGCCAACAGCCTGAGCTGATATTCATATCTGGCTGAGCTTTTTCTCATTTATTCTCACACTCTTTCCGCTTCAGCACAGGGGGATCAGGACATGATGGACATAAAAACAATAGTTCTTGCTCAGACATTTAGAGACAATGAGAGATTCAGAAACCTTCTTCCTTCCTTCCTTCCTTCCTCTCTCTCTTTCTCTCTCTATCTCTCTCTCTCTCTCTGTCTCTCTGCCACCTCACCTCCCTTCCTGCAAAAGAGCCCCTCTCTCTCAGTGCCCCACCCCATCCCTTACACCATCTCTCCCTTTGTCTCCTGCTCTCATGTTTTTCTGCTCTGCAAGAGACTTAATCCTGCTCTGTGCATTGTGCAATGCCTCTCGACACACTCACACACACACACACTCACTCACACACTCACTTGCACACGTAAAGATGCTGCGGAGGAACAGCCACATTAACCGGCACATCTGCTGCTCATTTGCAGCACCCGAGCCTCTGACAGGTTGTTGTTCTGGTTTTTGATCATGTGTCGTTACGATTCGGCTTCGTTTCACTTTGCACTCACTCGCATTCGATAGAAAGTAGATCAGGTCATTTAATACTTCAAACCACAGTCAGGTAACCACTTTATCAGTTATCAGTAAGGCTATCAAGATACAATTTACCGAGAATTCTGGGTATCATCAGTGCTTTAAACCGCAGACCACCGCAGTACATTTCTACTCAGTTGTTTGTGTATTCTCTTTTGCCTTATTAAAGGAATACTCCTAACCTCCATGTAACCACATCTACATCTTGTGTGCACTTTCAATTTTCTCCAGTGTATCACATTTCTCCATACTGAGATAAGGACAGAACACTTGTTTACATGAAACTCACATATTACAGAAGTCAGTGGACAGTTGTTGGGGAAGTCAGTTAATGTTTTTGTGCAACACATATTTTTGTAGAACATTCCCTCAGTCGAAAGTGTGTTTAAATTAAGCCTTAATTAAAAAAGGTGCTTAACTCGTATTTTCCAAGCAGCCCGTTCAGATTATTGACATAACACTGAACCCATTTAAAACATGGACTTTATAGAAAATGTATGATAATTTTATATACATCAGAATGAAAAATTAGTCATTTAAAGATTCAAATAAAGATCTATTAGTAACCTAATCTTTAGCTCAGCTATACTGAGGTCTGTGCTCACGGTCGGTTATGAAAATTAAGTTCATTTGCCTCCGTTCCACATTTAACAGTTAAACAGGCTGAAATTCTGTGGCATTTACTGCTTTGACCTCTTGATATGGTGATACTGAGACACCTGACACAATGACTTTCTGATTTTTCATCGAAAGTAGTGATACTGAACAGGAATAAAATACACCTAGAAATACATCCAATTAAAGGGGAAAGGGTTCAGGTCATGAAAGCTACACCTTTGTGTCTCCTGGTACTGATATATCCGACTGATTAAAAATATGACTAGCAGCTAACTAGCAGCAGACTCGAAATGCCTTTTGCCTCTTAATTGATTATTACTGTTGCTTTGCACATTTCTCTGTCTTGTTAGCTTGTCCGTATAAAATATGTTTTAATAATAAACGTAAGCAAGCATGCTTGTGGTGTCTATGTTTAGATAGAATACAAAAAGGCAGTCAGGGCTCACTTCCTCATAGAGCACATTAACTCTGTTACAACCTCCAACCAACATCTTGGTTAAATCAGAGCGTTTTGGTGATGTTGAGTCGTCTCTTTGAACGATGGAAAAGGAATCATATGCTCATGTCCACAGGCTGAAAACGTTTTGTTGTTTCAGTTTCTGTCCTCAGACAGCTCTTCAATTTAACACTCCTCTTCCAAGTTTTACTATGCCCTGAAGAAACACTTTGTGTCAGGAGTGTGAGTTATAAAACACAACTCACCGCTCACGACCCAAACAACCAGTTTGAGAATAGCGTATTCCTGTAGGTTGAGGTGGTAGGTTCTTTGTCTTACCTTAAGACACTGAGGAGATTATGATCTTAGGGAGAGGCCATAATGCCCCTTCCCCCCATTGGCTTCTTCTGGTGAAGGGCGAGTGTTTTTTATGAGCCACTTTCTATTCCCTACAGGGCCGTGAGGAGTGTACCTCCCCTTCTCTCTCCATCACGGAGATGACTCTTTAGGGGTTAAAGGGAGGATGGGAGGGAAAAGGGTTTTATATCCATCGTGTGGTCAGAAAGAGAGAACATGGGGGTGCTGAAGACTAGGTGATGAGACCTGGATATTCACAAGAGAGATGGTGTTTAGACCATTCCTTAGGAAGAAGGTAATATGTCCAAAATACAGCACATGCTGACATCTATCACATGGTTGTTAAATGACTGAAGAAATCAAGTCAAGCAGGCATCGGGTGTCACCGGGTCAGCTCCATTATACACTTGGCCGCTTCAGAGCTTGTAATATCTTGCTCAGCTTCTTTCTTTGTTCATGCCGCCAACATGTTTTTCTCTCACCTCCTTTGGAGCAAAAGAAGTGCTTAGAGTAGAAATTTCTCTGAGTATTAAACTGGACAAATGCATTCTTTGTCTCGGAATACCTCACAGAATGAGCTGTACCATGTCCCACTTCATCAAAGCTGCTTCTGTGTGGTGATGCAAGTCAGGTGAAAATCTGACAAGTAGGTCGACAAATACGTCGGGTGTACTTCGGTTCAATTCAGGTTAATTTGATTAGTACTTTTAACAATGAACGTTGCCACAAAGCAGTGGGAGAATATCTTTCGATACGAGCTGATACAAATATCACTTATGTTTGATAAAACCGAACGATACTATAATAAAAAATAAAACCAATTAACATCATCTGAACTTTGGGCTGCTGTCACTATATACTGAATTGCGTTTTTTCACAGGAAGATATTTTACTGACACTGCAAACAACCAACAGGTTACTGTTTTTTGCAGAACCTGTAAGGAGGTTGTGAAAACGGTATTACAAAACAAACAAAAAAAAAACAGATCTGCCTCCAACAGGCAAAAAACTCAACATGGTTTATAATAGATAAATAGATAAACATGCTGGTTATAATTTGACCCTGAATAATCAAGCACAAAAGTGAGATTGTAGCGTTCGGGTCAAGTACACTTACAGTTGTAGTGTCAACTGTAATTTAATTAAGATTTATTTAATGTTTTTGTACTAATACTCTTGTTTCTACAGTAATAACTCATTCACAAGGAATTGCATGGCTCATATAATCTAAGCCTAATAACAATTTTTTTTATATTATAAAATTTTGTTATTGAACACAAAAAAAAGAAATAGGAATTTAAAAAAAAGCAACCAGGAACTAATTTATCTCACAAATGTTCCACAGCATTAAATTAAATTGTAAACAAAGTAAATAAAGTTAAAAAATGTAACAAAATATAATTAGTAATGTTATAAATTGGCAAATTGCTGTGATACAAGTTAAAAACACTTACAGATTTGGCACATTTTTGTTTTTCTTTTTTAATCCAGAGAGACATCAGCATTCACGATACCTGCAAAATTAGCGACATGTTGTTATAAATGTGATGTCAATATGCTAACTTCATTAAATATCTGGTGATGGTGATGAATGTAAAATCACTGACTGAATTAAACTCAGTATATCACTGATTTGTGAGACAGCTGCAACTGAGATGATGGAGCCCCAGTCAGGGAAAACTGTGACCTGATTTTTTGGGGGTTTTTCTCTATCCATGCTAATGCTAATGACTTAAAACTCAAGTGTCTGGTTATTTACCTAGCCAGGATATGTCAGTGTAGCCTAATTAGAATGATAAAAATGTAGATCTTGTGATATTGACTGAATGAATTAGCTCTAAAAATGTTCACCACTAAGGGTTGCTAGTTTACTTTCTCCACCAAAGTACAATGGACTAGATATAACTGTAGAAAAAATGTTTATCTACAAAATGTCTTTTTTATGCTGTCACATTGTGATCACTTTACAGTATGTGTGGGATATGTTTGTGTTCTTCACGTTTTATCTCCCTACGAGTCTTCATCTGCTCAGCAGTTCGACACAGAGTGATCTTTGTCAGGAAGCCATATTGTCCCTGTTCTTTCTCGACTGTGAGCTCACTGTGGAAAATAAGACTTGGGCTTTCTGTTTTGTGCCACATTGGATATGTACTGTTCAGCTTTTTCACGTCATAGAGTACAGATACAACAAGAGAACAGGGTTAACAGCAAAAAAAAAAAAAAAAAGCAAAAAAACAAAAACAAAACCACAGCATGCTTTGTGGGTAGAGCTATAAATAGAGGACGCTCAGTGAAAATATGACTGTGTTTTGTCTATATGCAGACTAGATTTTAAACTCAGGAATTGAATGGTAAAGTGAAATTATTGGTCTGACTCAGCCCTGTTCGTCAACATTTAGCCACACAGTTCGTCTTTAGTAAGGACTTTACTCTGTGTGTTTTGGAGAAAGAGGCAGTCTTTGGCATGTGGCCAGTCCTTGAGACCACCAGTAAGCCTCCAGTTTTCATATGATGACCGATAATAACCTCGGATCAGGGCCAGGCTACAGCCAGCAGATTAAGCGAAGAAAGAGGAAGCGCAAAGCGAAGCCTCCAAGAGCATCAAACCACATGTGTTCATGCTTGAACATGCTGAGCGAAGCCTGCAGTAATGTAAGTTAATCAGTGATGCATGCATTAATATGTGCTTTAACCAGGCCCGGTAGAGGCGAGAGATACTTTTCTATTCTCTGGATTAATTATTCTCCCCATGGAGCCATTTGTTAGTCCAAGTTCAGGCTGGTTTGGAATAATGTTACCTCACTACTTAATAGGGAAGAACAGCGATGCCTTGATGTGGTTATTTTATGGTAGTTATGTTGTTATATGGGACTTTTAGTGCAGTGTCTTTCATCATCTAATGCACATAGGGGTGAAGAGCACTAAGACATACCACAGACTTGGATTAAATTCTCACACTGGGGAGTGGCTCGTATGTTCATATGGGAGGCGTGATCATCTGGTCTGAGACTGATCATCAGGTCTTCTCTAGGGAACATGAAGTTTGATGCTCAGGGAGCTGGATAGCCAAGAACTACAGTGTGAATGGCTTCACTGGAAGCGTAGGCTAGAAGTCATAAGTTTTAGATATGAATAATATCTTGCTATAAATATTGTTTATTAAGATATGTGGTCTGAACATACAACAACTGTTGAGTCATGTATACTTCAATGAAACAATCCAAATAACACATTAATAAATAGTTAAGTAGTTTACCGTAGTTTAGGACCACACAGATGGTAAAATGGGTCAAGCAAAAAAGACTGGTGAAATTTTTGCCCCAGTGATTGAGACAAACATCAAACACTCAATCCTCCAGTACATCTACTTTATGTCAAAACCAGATGAGTTGGCAGAGAAAGCCCTGATGGAGTTACTGTCGCTCATAACAAGCAGTCTAGTATTGGAAATAAACCTTATCTTCCATGAAGCATTGTGTTGCTGATCTTCACTGCAAAGTTCTCTGGGAATCCCTGCATTGAGAAAGTTGTCATCTAACATCAGTAATCGCATAGTGTGCATAAAATATTGTTCGTGCACGGCTTAATGTTAAAAAGAATAAAACTCAGGAAATGTGACACATGTGACAATGCACCAGGTGATTTCTTCAAATCAGCACCTATGACAATCGTCTTCAACTCAATTTAAGTTGGTGGGAAAAAAAATGACACATCAATGTGTTTCCTGCAGGCAGTGTTGAAAAATAAACCTGAGTTAGAAATAAAGCATTGAAATGCAACTCTGTGCAATTTCACAACCGTCTGCACAGGAGGTTTGCACCAAGTAACATGTTAAGGCAATTACATCAGCTGCCTTTGTAGCTTTTCTTTACCTGTGACGCTTCTGTTTCTACAGGTTGACAGATTTCTACTAGAATGTTGAGTTGCAGCAGTGATCTCTGCACTTGTGCTTTCATGAGTTACTCTGCTGGCTACTTCTACGTCACTCGGTGAGCTGACTGTTGGAAAAGCAGCAGTACATACAGCAGCTGGTGAAATATATAGAAGGGTCAAGGTTTTTACACTGTGCTGCAAGGAAGCGCTTTGTTCCCCTACGCACAAAGTTCCTCAAAGTGAACTCGTACATCCACATGTGCACGTGCTTTGAAAGAAAAAAATAAAGCATGGAATTATTGCACAGTAAACTTTTGTCCTCTGACATCCATGTTGTATTTTTAAACACCTGGTGATGTTCTCACATGCCAGAAATGGAGTATAGATATGATCTGTTCTTCATGTTTAGATTGAGTGGTTTTGCCGGAACTATCTGATTATTCACTTTAGTGAAGAAGGTTAAACTGGTTGCACAAAGGGAAGTCGGCTAAAGGGCATGCATGTGGTAAACAACGTATTACTTGCACAAGAAAGCTGTGTTTCTGCAAAAACATTTTAACTCAAGACCAAATCAAATCTTCACTGACAACACAAATTTATTCACTTTGTGTGATTTCATACAATGACTCTTTTTTCATGATCACTAATAATCTGATTTCTGTAGTTATCTGATTTTGGCAATACTACAATATCTTTAATTGGATTATGGACATATTTAAATTCAGGAAAATTCTGATAGACATCTGGATTTTATCCCAATAAATTCCGTTTATTTTTACTGTATCTTTTGTATTTATTTTTTTGTTTGTGTTTAGCATTAGCTAACATAGCTACATTTTGCAGAATAAAATTGTAAATGTTTTTAATTAGACATAGAAGATAGTAAGAAAGAAGGTACATTTTGGCACTTTGTGACCGTAAATCGACAAAATAAACTCGTTACGAATCACATCAAATCAAGAAGAACATGATGGGTTAAGAATAGAGGTTGTGTTAAGTTAAATTAATTAAAAAGCTGAAACAACTTGCTGCCAACTTACTATTGGACTTCTCAACACTGGTATCAATAACACATGAATAAATTATGTCATATTATATTTACATTTTTATTTTTTAGATTAATGATGGCTCAGGCTTTAACCAAAAGGTCTTTAACCAAAAGTTTAGTTACTGTTTAGCTCTTACTGGTTGGTAGTTTTGTTACTTGTATGGATGTTATGAAAAAAAATCTGATCATTGATCGAATTCTTGCTGCTGTTTTCACTGACTTTCATTTAATAAGATCCTAAATAAAGAGTGCTAATTTGTGTGAGCAACCGGATTATTTGTGTGTACAGCGAGTGGGACTGTTGTGGTTGATTTACCAAGAATAATTAGGTGAATGACATCACATACAACATTGGAGGAGGACACAGTATGTAAATTAGGTGTTGTATGCTTTTTGTTAGCCAGGATGAGTGTGGAAAAATACTCCTGGTAGAGAGAGAGAGAGGGAGCGGGAGGGAGAGAGAGAGAGAATATATCAAGAGTAGACTCCTGAAATTCACAATGTCTTATATTAGATGAATTTATAATATAATTACATTTTTTAATTTTGTAATTAAAAGTAATTTGTTTAGGCACCACTGTGGGATGTTTCTGCACATTTAGTCAGAAACATCCGGAATTCCATTTTCATTTCAGCCAAACACATCTTTTTCATGTATTTTGCTAATATTTAAGATGCAATCCTATATTTTTATTATATTTCAATTTGTATCATATTGTACTGTCTATACAACTAGCACATGTTCCTATGCCCATACTATTTTATGCTCATACGACCTGCCATAGCTTTATTTATTGGTGTATGTATACTTACATATTTATCTGAACTTGTTCCTTTGCCTATTGTTTCTTGCTCTATTATTTGCACTTCTGGTCTATCTATCTATCTATCTATCTATCTATCTATCTATCTATCTATCTATCTATCTATCTATCTATCTATCTAT
>JAOTRN010000029.1:5797851-5815275 GCA_028566695.1 Bagroides melapterus
GTGGGGGGGTCATTGGGGATGGTTGGGGTTGGGTGTTGGGGGACATATATATAGAAAGCAAAAGGAATGTATCTGGTGTCAGTTTATCTGAGTTCTCTGTTTTTGTACCAATTAAGAACAACGTGGCTGTAGGAGCCCTTTTCACTTTTCTTTTGTTTTCTAGTGAAAGTGTTTTTTGCTAACAGGTGTCTTTTTTTCCTTCCTGACTGTATTTTGTAATCGACTTTCAACTGCAGTACTGTAGAACTTTTGTCCTTGTTGGGTTTTTAAAATCTGGTTTCCAAAACATGGACAGTTCAGTTGGATTGTTATGTTTTGGGAACCCAAGAGCCTTTTATTCCTATACAATGCTACAACAGTGAGATCATTCATTCTCATCAGAAACACAAGCCTTACAGGAACTGGCACAGCCATGCATGTGTTATATTGTTCTTTATAGATTGATGCCATTTGGTGGAAGATTTAGAAAAGTGGTAACCCAGTTAAATTCAGAAACTTATTCTCAAGTCAATACATTTGTTTCAATTAAACTAAAACATTTAAACACTTAATTGAGGTAAACTGTCCACATTGAAGTCCCAGGGGTTTAATGATATTTATTGATCTACAATGTATTGGTGAACCTTTCCTGCATTATGACCCCCAAATTCTAACTGTGCATGCAAACTGTAGGCTCGGTGCTCTGTAATGAATTATGTCACTGCTCTTGTTAATCAACGACCATGTTAACCTCAAGATCTCAAAGACTGTCGCACTGGATTTTTACACTTTTTAAACCTATACTCTGACTGTATTTTTAATACTGCATGTGCATGCTTAAAAAAAAAGAAAAGACGAAATACGATCTGAATTTTTAAATGTGTATACTGTGTACTTTTGTCTCTAATATCCAGAGGGCAGGCAGAGTGCAACGCATTACGGGATAATTGAAAGGAATGTTGAACAATGAGGCGAGGATGGATTTTCATTTTTCAGCCTGATTTTTCTTATGGCTTCTAGGTCATGTTCTATAGTTTCACCTAATTGTGTGTTGGACTCTTGAACACAGCATGGAAAGTGGGTGCGCAGAATTTAGGGAGTGTTCTGATTGGCTGAAGTACTACATACTTCATGTGCCACATTCTGCAAGTCTGGGAAGAAAGCCAGAATTCCCCGAGATATTTTTTACGCCTGCTCTATATTTAGCAGGCGACACAAATTGGGGATTTTATGGCACATAGAGGCAGAGGGGAATGTGGCAATAAACAAATAGTCTGGCTGCCATGAAAACCTGCAGATGCCACTGATCTAAGATGAGAGTAGAGAGAAAGTACATCAACATTCTTCAATCCTCTCGATCAAACACAAGACCACACCATCCAATTTATTTGCAACTGCCTGCTCTTGCTCAGTAGCCAGTCCAAAGTGTGCTTTATTTTTTATTCCGTTTTTGCTGTCTCTTTTCGAGAACGTTTGTTCAATGGACTGGAGAGGTTCATATGAAGTTCACACAGGGGTATACTGAGTATACAACAAATACAGATGAATTAAGGATGGTCTGTCATTAATACATGCCAGGTAAAGTTGTTGCAATAGAATTTTAAAGCCATAGAAGATGGCCAAAGTTACGAATTAAATAGAATTCCCAAACCGCAAATCTGTCAGTCGCAGAGTGGATCTCATCCCACAGATAGCATACAGTACATAACCATGTTTTGTTTTTAATTTATTGGTAAGGGGTTTATTATATTTCCCTTGGCATCACTGGACACTATACTGTATGTGTGGGTCATTTCTGCAAGAAAATTTCTTTAGCCTACAATGAAAACTCTTGATTCTCCAACACTGTCAACTCCATACAGTCTTTCAGTGTTTAGGAAATTTAAGTTTCAAATTGTTTTGCAGTTCTCATTCAGAGTCTGAAAAAAGCTACTATCAGACTGTCCGAGTCGGAGCAAAACCTCATGTGAAATTCACGCATTGTTTATGAATACAGTGCGAACCCCGTACCCTAACCCTGAACTGAACTATTCCATGAAATATTACAACGCTAATTCACAAATCTTTCACAGGCGTTAAATATTTTAAATGATTTTAGTGTTTCACAATTGTCAAACAAACCTGATTTCCCTGCTGTAAGAATTAATGAGTGGAAGAAACTGACTTCTCATTTCCAATTACTCATAAATCTGTACAAAATTTCAGCTTGTCTTCTCCTATACACCTTTTAATTTATTTAGTTTTTTTACTTTTTTTTATTCTTACAAGTTGTTTATTAGCATTAATTGGATCTTAATCAATAACATTTGTTTTTATTCTTAGTGTCTGATTTTTTAAACTACTTTTTTGATGATTGGAGCATTTATATTGTGTCACATGATACAATTTCATGCTGCTAATCACATATTAAGCTCAACATTGAAATACCTACAACAATATTCTGGCTATTTATTTGGAGCCAAGAGCTTGTGATTTTTTCGGAACTTTCCACTGACCGAACTAGATGAAGTTAACATTATTTATAGGCTGAATTGTTTCTATCTTTATAGCTTTGGATTAAAGCCATTTCATTCAAATGACAAGTTAAACTGTGAGAAATCAATATTAGTTATAATATAATAGCTTTCATAATAAAATCATATCATGTATATTATCTTGGACCCTTGGATGTCCCCAGATCCCAGTTTAAGAAGCACTAAATTGGAGTTTTAGGTTGCACCCTATAATTCCACTCGCTCGTATACATGTTTTGGCAACATCTGAAAATAACACTAAGCCGAAAGCGTGCTATAAGGCTGTTTCTTTCTTTCTTTTTTTAAAGCTGCATCGCCAGCAAAGTTAACCACAGGAATGCTTTATCAACATGCAGACACACAATAAGACCTTTCAAAGCTGCAGATTAGCCCACTGTGAACTTAAAATCTAGAAGTCTAGCTGAACTCAATCTAGCTATTTTAAGCGATGGCTCCTGTGACGTCTGCCATGTAAAAACCTTCGCTCTATAATATCTGTTCAATTATACTATATAGTATGCATTTTGGAATAATAATTTCACTTTTCTAGTTAAATACTGCCAGGAAGTGGGGGCAGCTTGGGAAATCTTGTTTCTCTTGAGATCAGGTCGCCGCCGTCCTCTAATAACTCTTCATACACATGTCATATGCGTTACAGGTCGACACTCACGTGCACACTTCGGGGGTCCCTTAGGAATCCTACAGAAAGCTTGTCTCATTTTCTTGGCTGTAATTTTCTCAATTCCGCCGTCTCGTGCTTTCATAACAAGCAAACGAGAAATTGTAAGGTTCAGAGGTTTTTTTTTAATTGATGACAATAATTGCTACTAAAAAACTAGCAGCGACAGATGTTTACTGTAAACTAAAACGCTGGCTGCTGCCATTTATCTTAATTCCGACAAATTCCTCATCGCACTTTAACATAACTTTTCCCCTTCTATCCTACGCAATTATGCAATGGAGTGTTTTTAGCGCACACAGCCTCGTGGCTACACCTAAACCGATAATACTTATTAAATTCATGTTATTATGCAACTTAAACCGCAGAGTAATCCAGAGGCACGGTGGATTAAGTGATGAAAGAGTTGACAGTGTCAGAGATGCTTATTTCGTGATCCGGGATGATTACGGTTACCGCAATATCTTTTGCAAATGAAAGCACTTGCTATTATGTGAACAATGTCTCAGTGTTTATTGTGGTACAGCGGTTCCCAAACTGAGCCGAGGATCCCTGGGCTTGTACAGAGCACAGAGACAGGGCTGTAGACCATGAAGAGAAATCGGTGTTAAAAATTGTAAAACCAAATTTAAATAATGATTTTCGATCATTGGTTTCTAAAACTATCCTGTCCTGTAAACTGTTCAACTGACCTCTAGTCTCAATTCTCTTACATCTTGTCTTTGCCTCTTAAAAGGGGTCCTTGGTGTTAAATGTTTGGGAAGCCCTGTCTTATTGCACCTTTTTTTCCTCTCTTCTCGTTCTCTTAAAAGAGGACACTTACAGACTGTTATCTTCTCACTCACGGGCTGTGCTGTTTTTTTATTTGAAGCCGTGTGTACATAGAGACTGCCATTGTAAATTGTGCTACAGTGACAATGTCCTGGTGCTCGTCAGTGCCGCTGTTGATGTTTCCTTTGGTGTAAGTATGACGTTTCAGAGACGCTCTGATTTATTGGTCACAAAATAATAAAGAAAAAGACTTTTTGGCAGCTGTTTACTACACTGTGTGTGTTACTGTGTGTTTATTCATTTGGAAAGTAAGGCATCAATGTGTGCTGATTTAATTAAAAGATTATGATACTAATACCTTCCTTCACTACAGGGTGGTAATTGCCGTTCATTTGACGCCTTAAACCATGGTTTGTTTCTGTTGAATACAAAATACTAGACTGCCAAAAATGATTTAGCATTTATTGTTAATAATGACTAGGAAGAGAGAGAGAGATGGAGAGAAGGCTACTAGGTAAAGTATCAGATTTATCAGAACAGTATTATTGTTTTACTATAAGAAATATTCGGCAAATAAGAGACACGAGAGCGTTTTAATATCCTGATTATTTAATTAATCCAAACCGGCTGTTTAAGATTGAACTTTTCCTATTTGTATTAAAATTCCCAGTGTTAAAATTAAATATTAAAATTCATGTTTGTTAGTAGCAGCAGCAGCAATAGAATCATTATCATCATAAAAATACTACTACTAAGAAAAAGAAGAAAATGTGAAAGCCCCAAAGATCTTTTTATATTACAGTTTATCTGATGGAATAAAGCAGGGTTCTATTCTGTATTATGCATTAATTTGCTCCAATTTTCTGATTGGACAACGTTTTTTTTTTAAACATTGCACAGGCAGGGTGTAATCATGGCCACTAGAGCTGGGAGTAAAAACCCTCTTAAAGGTTACCTCTATAATACAGTCTGTTTTTCTTATCCTTTTGTCCCTCAGAATTTTAACCTTTCATTGTAAAACTGTACAACAGTGTGTTTATCAAGTACAATAGAAGAATGGGTTAGACTAAAGAAACAAAAGGAATCTTGTGGATCTTTTTCAGGGTATATTGACCTCGCAGTGAGTTGTTGTGGATAGAGTTTGTATTTTCTATTTGAAGTTGTTTTTAGTGAAGACTCAACAAAATTAATGTTTGTGATTTAAGGAACAGACATACGTTGTGTCCTAAAGCGATACTGTAACACCATGCAGAAGGTGGGGTTACATGTAGGTATTGGGCTGTTGTACACTGCCATCTAATGTTAAAGAGAAGGAACTGCAGAATAAAATCGGATATTATATGGCAGGAAACAATGACATGTAAAGGCGAAACTGCTGAAAGCCTGAGCTGAACGTGAAGCCGTATAAACTCTGCGTTTTTTATTCTCGACAATGATTAAAATTTTATCTGTATTAAATAAACTCCACTCTTACAAGTGCAATTTTGCAGCTCGAAATGTTTTACACAAAATGTTGAACTGAGGAGATGAAAACTGAATTGACTGAGAGGTGTTTCCGCTTTTCATGTTCAGTTCTTCTCTTTTACACACATACATTTACACATACACAAACTTTTCAGTCAGTAAGTACAATCAGAACCGTCTTGATTGGCTCCTTGCCAGGTTAAAATTACAAAGGAAAAGTTAAAGTGATTAAAGAAGCTCAAAGGAAACGGCCATCCTAAATTACTTACACATTAATCTTTCTAATTGACGTGATCTTAGTGTCATTACTTATGAAAAAGAAATCGTCTATTTTTCACATTCATCTAGAGACCAACGCAGTCTTTGGTCATTTGTCTGTCCAGCTCTCACCTCCTCATCTCTATCTGCTCATAGTTGGCTCGTGTGAGTAAAGAATAACTAGTATTATTGAATACTTTACCATTTTTTTTTTTTTTTTTTACAGATTCCATGGTCTTTCAATACAACAAAAGAGAATTTTAGGGAAACCCCGTTTTTGGACAGTGTGATCATTTAAAAGCACTGAGTATAGAATTATTGTGCTTTATTTAGGATCAGAGATACAAAGAAAAACAGTTGATTTAGCATTTACCATCTTGAATCAACTCCACTGTGCGATTTAGCTTGCAGAGAATAAAGCCCTGATGGAAACATTAAAAAATCAGTAGAAACAGAGCCCAACAGACAAGATGAACTACGGACAGATCTTATTCTGGTTGTGAAACTTCCTTCAGCAGGTAATCTGTTAAACAATGTTATTAACAACTCATATCCAGGGTAAAATTATATCCTAAAAATAAAGTCTAAATGCACTAAATAAAGCGGTCAGTGTCCAACATATAAGTGGGAGCTAAACAAATATAATTGCTAGCACATATGAAAATATTTTAGAGGACAATTTGAAGAAGTCATGGTCATGCATGCAAACAAACTTTCACAAGCTTTAATTACAAATTTAGTGTAAACTCTACATTGCAAGTGGATTCTGAGCAAGAGCTGCCTGCAAGCCCAAGCCTTAAACAATTTTATTATTATTATTATTATTATATTTATTGTATTATAGACATTTCCATTATGAAATTCTACTTATAACCCAAAATAATGAATATTACAAGATACTCTTTCTGTTGTTGATAAAAATAGCCTAATAATGTTAGGAATGTCTAACAGCTATGAAAGCCAAGGAGAATCACACCAACCTGTCCATGTGGCCTTTTCTTTGAGTTTTGTCTTTAATTATTTCATTTGTAATCTTTGAACTGATTTTTTGAGAGGCTAGAACTTAGTCATAAAGTCTTTGATGATAACAGTACAAAGCAAAATTGAATTACAAAAGCACAAAAGCTCCATTTCAACACTCGAACCGAACCGTGTTACATGCAAGCGGATTAAGAACTTGGATCTTAATAGTGATCTTGCTGAATCCTGAAGTAAATTCAGAACCTTGTTTTTAGATTATAAACAACTGAGTGGAAACTTTAAACATTTTTAAGAAAAGACAAACTCAGAGCTTGTTGTAATTGTTAGAGTATTGAACATGTTACACAAAAAAACCTCAGTAATTAAATGTCACCATTAGCATTTTGTATGATCTTGTAGTGAAAAAGTGACAAGTACCACAGTGCAGTTCAATTTCTGACCGGTTACAAAGTGCTGATCAAAGGTGTAACAGCAGCTGTGACAAATAATACCTGACTCAGTGCAATTTTTCAATACTTTATCATTTCCATAGTAACAAGGTAGATATTGAATTGTAGATGAGATGCTCCAAATAAACAGACTAAATGTGTGTAATTGTTAGCATAGTAAAAATTTCTGTTTGGAGACATCTTTTTAACATTTATAGTGTTGGTGCTCTCTCAGTCATAGTAACGTTAAATTTGGAAGCAAATTGTCTGCTACAGGAAATTCCTCAGGACGAAATGCTTCTCAGTACAAGCTGCATATTTTGTCTTATTGGTTGATGAGCAAAGGTGAGTGAAAACAGGAACCAAATATTTCACAGACTCACAGAAAAAAATGTAACTCTAAATGGATAAAAAAGTATGTGATTCTTTGATGAATAAAAAATTAATTATTGTAGCCTTGCTGTAGTATATGAACATTAAAAACTGCTGTTATAACAAAATGAACTACAAAAATCAACCTTATGGAGTCGCACCACCCCGACTTTTTTCATCCTCCAACACCATGCACTGCCATTTTATTCCTTTTATTACATCTCGAACCATGTGCTCACCATAAACAGAGCTGGAGCTATATGAAGGAATAAATAGAAAATAAATGTTCCTTCCAAACTCTAATTTAATATTGCCAATTACTCTATTTATCTCACTATTAAATCTGAACATAAACAAGTCTGCACTAAGCAGTTAATTGTTTTCAATATTTTAGCCTTTTGTTAATATATAAACCTGCTTTTTCTTTTAAATATATACATCATATAGTGTTTTGGTATTATTACCCAGCATCATCTAAATGACATACGACATGTGAGACAAGGCTTCTGTTCCCAAAACATTTCACACACAATTTTTGCCATTTGTATTATTAAAGACCACAAGGCAAAAACTACCTTTGGAAGTGAAGCCACAAGACTTACAAAAAAAGGACGGAAAATATATTGTAGAAAAGTTGTCATTTGCTATGAGGTACTCAACAGTATGAGGTACCATTTAGAGTAGACTAAGTGCTATTTTATGGCAGTGTTTGATTTAGAGAGAAAGGTAATGAATATAAAAACATTAGCTCAAAGGTCATCACTGATGTTCTTCTGCAGTTTCACTATTTGTCCTTTACAGCAAAACTGCAAATAAAGGTTATGTGTGGGCTGGGCTACCAGTGTAGACCTCATCCCCATGTGTCACTGAACCCATATGAAGGGCACACTGGCCTTTTTGTATGCATATATGTTAGGGTTTGAGGGATGAAAACCAAGCAGCTAACAGACAAAGATCAGAAGCTATATACAAACGTGTGAAGCCCCGAGTGTTCACTCATTTCCACCTGACCCAAGATCAGCTCCAGTGTCTGCCTACCACACATTCTGAATACCAGACTCATACGAACATTCAGAGGACGAAAAGTTTTAGGTTAACGGAACTCAAACGTAAAATGAACCCAAGTAGTGCGAAAACCCAGATAGTGAGTGAAACATTTAGAAAACTGTGGACTCATGAAAGCTCATCTTTCTGCTCTTCATGTGTCCATGTGATATATATCTATATAACTAGTTTGAGGGAAAGAAAGTGAACACAGAGCATCAGATTTGATTTTCATCTATGATGTCAGGATGGAAGAGGAGAGAAGGGGTCTGGCTGTGAGTGAGGTGAAGAGGCTCCTCATTCTAGCTCTGGAGCCAGAACAGTCGTCCCTTCTGGCTGCTTGACCACTGGCTCTGCACTCGGCGTCGATTCTGGCTCAATCCCCAGCTCTCTGGATGATGCAGTGGGGCTCACCTTGGTCTGCAGTAAGATCTGCAATTACTATATGATTACTGATGGTAGCTTAAATAAAATACCACGCACAATAACTTACCTTTATACTCTCCACTTTGTCCTCAAATGACTTGAAGGTGGGAGTGTTCCTGCATGGAATCAGATATATCTGGTATTAAATACAGCATGAAAACATCTTTTAGACTCACATTAAAGAGAGCGAGAGAGAGAGAGAGAGAGAGAGAGACAGAGAGATAAAGAGATAGAGATAAAGAGATAGAGAGATAATGATTCTAAACAACCAGCTCTCTTGGAATAAAATCACTCCTTACACACAGGCCTGTGAGCAACAGAGAGGGCCTTACCTAATCACAGGCATGCTAGTGGAGTGTTGTATGGAGCGTATACTATCAGTCAGCAGTGAGGAAGAGGAGAGAAAGCGGTTAGTCATACAGGAGTGATGATGTGAGAGAGAAATAAAGCTTCACATGGACATGCACATAAACGTCTTCACATTCAGAAGAAATCTGCAGTTGGACGCTTTTCTTTTTTTTTTTTTAACTCAGAGTTGCCTAATAAACAGAGGTTTAATGATCACAAGCACTTTTTCTCAACAGCCATTACTCAACATTACTGTCATTCAGAAAAAAAATTATTTGTATATTTTATATAAAAATATAAGTTATTTGTATGTATATTTACACAAAATTTGCCTAGCAGTGATGAGATGCACCTCTCTGCATATTATCACAATTAAATATATTGCTTTGCAGAACTATGACATTTTCAAAAACAAGATCATGCAGGATCAAAAATTCTCCTGCTTACTGCACACACTTGAACACGTTGAGAAAAAAACATCAGGTGCTAACAAATATCTATGTGACATGGGATTTAAAGGAAAAACACCACAGCTCATAACCATAACCATCTTTTTCTCAGGGTGTAATGTACAGCTTGATGATATTCAAGTCAGCCTCTACACTGGAAGTTACATACTGATCTGTTTCTTTATTAACACACCCAACTCATGCACCTTACTTGGATTAGGTTTCCAAGCAACCAAAACAAGATACATGGGCAAGCACTTTAAAGCTTTTATTTATTACATATGATTTCACTTTAGATATTTGCCCACACCTG
Organism: Bagroides melapterus; assembly: GCA_028566695.1. NCBI lineage: Eukaryota > Metazoa > Chordata > Actinopteri > Siluriformes > Bagridae > Bagroides > Bagroides melapterus. The sequence goes on from JAOTRN010000029.1 coordinate 5,807,877, forward strand.
TAGATGATGATTAAGCTTTAAAATATTTGAAGCTATATTATCTACATTTCTGAAATGAATTCTAGCATTACATTACATCTAGAATGACTGATTCTGGATATAATACATAGCCAGGTGAAAGGCCTTGTTCATCAAGAAGATTGTGGATCAGTAACATGGCCAGCTGGAGTTCTAAGATATGAAGATCATACTCGAATCACGGGGCTTTACACCAGACTCAGTAAGTTTATAAAGAGCTTATATGTACTGAAGTTGTGTACACACACACACACAGCTAGAGTGAAAGATTCAGACAAGTGGGCTTTGTTTAAAAGCTACTTAAAAGTTACTGAAATCATAAATAGACAGTATATGAGGTAGAAATCGAAAAGTTCAAGATACACAAATCTTCCTAAACTGTAGTACTACTGTCAGTTTGACACCTCAAACCAACACATTTAAACAGTTATAGATTATTACTAACTCAAACCATTAATGACTGAAACTTAAAAATCATGCACTCAACAAACAGAGGATGAGCATGCAGCATCAACATGCTACTAGTATTATTAGTACTAGTATTAGTAGAGCAAATCAGTAACTTCCATTCATAAAAGGAACCACATGCACAAACCATATCTATAATAGATATAAATTCGATATCCAAAACACCTTGCACAGATGCGATTATCTTACCTAAAGAAATTGGACTGAAATCTGTAAATGTCAGACTGCATTAGCAAATATATAAAAATGAAACTAACAGCAAAGATTGTTGTGGTTTGTGATTCAGTAATTTGTCATTCAGTGTAATATAACCAAGCGCTCCCTCTAGCAAGCCGCAAAGCATCTTGGAAAGTTTTTTCTGTTTCAGTGTCACAGAACTGTCAATAACAGTAATGTAATGAAACCTAATTACTAATTTTCCAATTTGTCAGACCAACGTGGATTGTGTTGTCCTCCAAATACTCAACTTTCATGACTTTAGCTTAGTGGCTGTGTGATTCGCTTCTTTCATGAGATTTAACATAATACAAAAATATTTTAAACAAAGCTAAACCTATGTATATGTTATGAACAATGGTATTTCATATAGGAACTTTAAAACACTGGACACAAGCGACAGTGGTAGTGGTAGGTTACTCATGAATGAAAGTTACTTATGCTTCCTAGCATGAGCACAATGTCATTGTTATGGATCACTACAATGAACTTGGTGAGTTAGTGAGTGATTGGTAACTGTTAGGAAGTTTACTTATTTATTCCTAGAAAGAAAACAGACATTAACTAAATGGAAAGATGGCAAGGTGTCTATTCATTACCTGACATCCTCTAGTTTTCTGCTGATGGCTGAACCCACACTCGAGAATGCTGCTGTGGCTTTCTGGCCAGCTTGGCTCAGTGTTTCTGAGGTCCTCTTATACCTAAATGCACAAGGCAAAAAAAAACACCAGAGGATTCAGAACCAGTTCAATGGGACACATGGCTGCTCTGAAATATTCTTCTTCTAACAAGAACAATGGCTCAAATCAGCTGCATTTCCACAAAGCAAACTAATTAAACAAGCATTAAGATATAATGGCCTCTGTTCAGTTCAGACTGGAGGCAGAAGGATAACGATGGTGCGGGATGCGAGGTGTATGATGCAGTGACAGATGGAGCTGTTCCTCTGAAGCAGCAGGAAGAGAAGCCCACAGGGCACAGGTGGCTATGGGGCACATACGCTGTGGATGTAGTGACTTCCTGCCAACTCTTGCTCAGGTTCTGTTTAAGCTCGTTGAATGGAGTGATTCCCAGCTTCCGCTTGATCTCTGCCAAGTGCCTTTCCTTAGAAGCCAGCACTTGAGTAAGAGTCTGGATTTCCTCCTCAACCTGCAGAGTACAACAATCAAGATCTTACCTACAGATCTAGTTAGGAGGTGCAGGATTATAATTACAAACATAAATATAATAATTATTCAAGCTTGTCAACATGGCTCAGTATATAGAAAGATCGTATACAGAAAGATCAGTTGACAGAGTGCCCCAATAATGGACTACATGAACAATGTCCCCTAGTTGACAGAGTATTCATAATGCAGTGTTTTTATTCACACAATCTTCACTCTCAAATAGAGTAATGACTCTTCCTCTGACGTCGGACCTCACTAACATATAAAGAGTGGATTAAATCTGTAAAGTCAGTTCTCACTTTGCACACATCTGCAGTTTTCTTTTTCTTTGGCTCAGTTTTTTAACTGTTACTGGTATATTTGTTTATATCAGTCACAAATTCTGTTCCTGATAATAGTAATTCAGTGTAGTAAACAGTGGCTCGGACACCATTTCTAACACACTGTGTGTCTAAAACTGAATTTGAACACAGCCCCCAGGCTTTAAAATTAAAATTGTACACTCTCAATTACTTACAACTAGGTCAATAAGAAAGACTGACATTGAGCAAGGCTATCAGTGTGACCTTGAAAATATTATTGCATCCACTCACAGCAATCGTCACTCAGTCCATCCATCTGAACTGCACAAAACACCATTAATAACAGATAGCATAGATAAGAGACAGAAATGCTTGGTATATTCCATATCACTAATTGGTTTTGACAAGTCTAGGTCATAGTCATAATGAATCAATTATTATTATCATTATTATCATAATTATACTGATAGGTAATGATAGGTATGATAGGTGTAGATCTACATATACCTATAATATAATTATTTTAATTATGATTATGACCTTTTAGAGATATGGAATTTATCAAGCATCCCTCTCTAGACAAGCATAATAAAAACTGCTGACCTTCACTAGTTCACTGCGTAGCTCCTCTTGTTCCTCCTCAGTAAGGGCTGTGCTAGAGGTGGGCTGCACAGTGCTTGCTGCATCTTCCCCCACTTCTGGGATGGAGTCTGTTCTCTGAGAACCTGCATGCACAAATATATTACATTATATGTTGGGAAATTATAGACAACTTTACCCTGTGCCACAAAGGCTTTGCTTGCTATTTATTTCAATTGAAAGGACTCATGATGGTTGAACAAACAGCACACAACACTCAGCCCAAAGTTTTCATTTTGGAGTAAATCTGATCATGTAATTTTACACAATTTAGATTGATTTGTGAAGAATTGTTTGATTCTGCCAGAGAAAATAGCTATAATGGCCTATTAATGACCTATAGCAGCATCTCTCCAAATATCTACAACCACGTCTCTTTCCTATCCAAGTTAGTCAGCTTGAGATGAGTGGGATTTCAGTGTGGGAGACTTGCTTCAGTCAGTTGATAAGCATATCGCAAAAACAAATGGAAAAAAAAAATCAAAGGTTTTGGAGTTGCATGTTGTTTTGTGATGTGTTTTCTCACTAGTGCAGTAGTGTGTGTTTCTCACTCTGTGTTGTGAGTGGCTGAGTTGTCTGTACAACTTCAAAAACCAGAAGCAGTTGTCTTTGCATTTAACTTAAGTGGCTCGGACCTATTCACATCCTGCATGATAGAGATTTTTGGCCATCCAAGAACATGCTTTTATTGCAAGTGCAATATAGAAAGAAAATGTTGGTAGTCCTCCAGTCATTATATCAACCTTCATTATACAGCATCAGAGACAGACCGGTCATGGGCAGGAACAAGACTGTAAAGTTGGCCTTCAAATGATTGGCAATTACTCAGGTACATACATGTACACATACATACACACACACGTGTACACACACACACACACACACACACACACACACACAGACATAAGGCATGTTTCCCACACACACAATTTCATTGGGCATGAGGCATGCGTCTGCTGCAGAGGTGAATAATTTCAGCAGCTGGGGTGAAGTCTGCCTTATTGAACCTCACTGTTTTTATTTTGATAGTTAGTTTGTTTTGTAACCATCCTACTTGGCAACTAAAAAAATATGTATGTATTTAGCTAAAAAGGGACTCGTAAAAATTTCTGTCAGCAAAAAAGTTTTCTATTGCTCTAAAATAGTTGTTGTTCTAAACTACAATGAACACATAAAACTGATAAACTTAAGCGGCTTACGCTTAAAAAAACAACACTAAGGTGCATTTTTAAATGCCTGCCACTTTTGACCCCTGTAGAGGAGGTCGAGCAGGACATGAGATTAACTTCTGAAATAAGCGCAGCCTACATCTCGGCCACCTACAAGTTGTTCCATCAGCGAAAAGTGCTCCTGGTTGAAAATGTGCTTGGATGTTAGTGTTGTAAGCTGATTACAGAAAGAAACAAACAGACAATCCAAGGTTCCCACCTTAACCTCCCACCACATTCCACCAATCCTGCTTCATAAACAAACTCTACCTCCCACTCCTACAGCGTGAGAAAAGCAGGGAGGGGAAGCACAAAGTATAAACAGTTATCAGTGACACTGCATGCAGAGAATAAATTTAAAACATCATACAACCTGGAAAACAGACACAAACTGAGGCTTTTAACTTTCCAGCCCATCTTACACCACTGTATCAATCACATTTTCATGCCAAATGCAATAAGCCCATATTCTGTCTTAGCAGTCAAACACAGTCAAGGGTTTATAAAGTACGATATTAAGCACAATAGGTTTTTAAACAGGTGATAAACCTTGTATTCTAACCCAATATCCCATGCATTCTTTCATACTGTTCTGGGACACACCTTTTTCACTACAGTGACCTACTTTTTTTTTTTATCTCCACCCTTTGTGTCAGTCAACACAATGCTTCTTTTACTTTCTGCATCCAAGTATAGATTTTGCATCATTGTATTAGATGTCTGACGTTTTGTCTTTGTTTTTTTTTGTTTTTCTAAATACAATTTAAACATTGCTTTTAAGCAAGACCGGAGAACTCCTGAAAGTGATATTTAGCTTAAATTAACCTGGCACAGCACACCTGCTTAATACTGGAACCAAAATTTCTCAGTCCATCTACACTTTCTGACCAGAGTTCCTATTAACTGAGTCTGTGCCGACTGTGGTCTCAGATTCCTGAGGTTGATGACAGCACTGGAACTGGTCTTCTGCTGTAGCTCATTAGCCTCTAGGTTAGCTAAGTTGTTCATACAGAGATGCTTGTTTGCTGGTTATGTGAGTTACTCTAGTCTTCCTGTCAGCCTAAACCAGCCTGGCCATTCTTCTCGAACCTCGTTGATCAACAAGGCATTTCCATCCGCAGAACTTCCTCACCTAGGATGTTTTCTGTTTTTACTCTACTCAACTCTAGAGACTGCAGAGTGTGAAAGGACTGTCCAAAACAGTTCAACAGTTTATTTAATACCCCTCATCCAGCCCAGTTGGATCCAACAACTGTACATTTTTCAGTTTTTCTGCTTAATAACTGCATGAATGAGATGGCGTGTTCCTAATTAAGTGAATGGTGAGTGTAAATATTTAACATTACATACACTGTACATTATAATTACTGCTACTATTACTTGCAGAAGAATAAATGTGGTGCCACAACATTCTTCACCATGCAGATTAATATGATGCCAAGTAATTAAAAAAAAAAAACACACAGCTGCTTTCTGTCCCCACACTTAGGCCATGATGAGGTTTGATATATCTGAGCTGGCATAAGCCATGTGTACAAATTATAATGTAAAGGAGTTAACTATTGCAACTAATAAATCATTTCAAATCACAAACTTGCTTTTCTGTTTGATCCCTTTGCAACCTTCAATTCTGGACCTGGTGGTTTAGATGCATTTTATTTCATGACCGTTATTTAGGATGCTGCACAAATCACACTGAAGACATTTCAATCAATTTAACGTGCCACATGCCATGACCTCCTACTGTATAATCATGAAAATCCTGCTAACACAATTCCACTTGCACTGCACTAGATTTCTAATAAGCATTTAAATGAAATTCTATTCACCACTCTGCATGTTGATATATAATCTATAATAAACATGAACAATCAAAACAGTTCAGTTCAAGGAGGATTTTGACTTTTAGAGGTTATCTAAACAGGTCGTTCAATTGGGTCTGAAATAGCAGTTTAAGAGTCTTTGCTGAATGTTTAGCAGAACAGTGAAGTCACCAGCTGGTCGTCATGTGGGTTTGACAGGAACTGCCAGCACCAGAGATCTGTCAACCTGCAACACGATTATTCTGCTGCAGTCCCACTTCTTTTCCTTTACACTGGTGATGTACAACAGATCGTACATAACCTTTGTATCACTCACACATGAAATTTTCCAGAATGAAGCTTTCAAGGAATTATGCTTTTATAATTTAATAATTTCCTAATATTATGTTTCAACAATACATTATGGAATAAATACATTTCTTCAGGTTATCTGACCACAAGTGGAGAACAGAAATGCAGTCATTCACACCTGGCCTTTTGAGCATGTCTCCTATGAAAACTTGTGTTCAGATTATGATTTATCATCTTCATGACAGTCTTCCTTTTCTACATTCATATTCAGGCAGAAATTACTTGTGAATCCTATTTGATTTACAGACAGTTTCCTCCAGTTTTTTGCCTGCTAACAAAACTTATAAATGAACTGTAGACGAGATGACAAAAGAAGCTGCAAAATGCAGCTGGTTTCAATTCTGCTGTTTTAGCCACACCATCCTCCAGAACCACCCTCCCAGTTTCCAAACAGCCTCACACATTTTTTGTCTCAGTTTTTGTGTCAGTTAGTCAGTGTTGTGGCCATATACATTCCAGAACTCCTCCAAATGTGCTTTAATCATATTTGATCCTGTTCACACCTGTACTTAGTGCTGTTCACTTGTGATTCAATCACCCAGAATACTCATTAACACCCGGTGTGAACGGGACCTGAGGTACAAAATAGACTCTGCTTTCTGGCTGGTAGTGATGGCATACTCAATTACACTGACATCTGCATCTGCTGACTCAAGAGGGCAGGAGTAATTATTTTGAACAAACAAATGAATAAATAGCAGTTGCTTTTGGACAATGAGTGTGTTGCTGACTTTCAGAGAGACATATTTCAGTTCAGCAAAGCCTGTCATTTCCAAAGCGATACAACGATAATATATGGCACTATTTCACAATGCTTCAGACCACATAATTAAGTATGCATTTTTTTTTTTTTTTTTGCAGCGCTAACACAATATTGGTAACCCCTTTTTCACTGAGATGAGTAAGCGCTGGTTATTATATCTAATCTGGAACTGTAACAATTGCTCTGCACTTTTTACTTTGCAGGAAAAATCTGTCTGGACTGGAACCAAGAAGCAGTAATTTTATTCAGAAGAACTAGTCTCTGAAAGTCTTGCTTCTAGTATTCGCTAGTGTCTGATGCCTTCCTAATTACATTACAAGGCCAAGATCCAGCTTTCATAGGAGTAGTCATAGTCCTTCATAGACTTTCTTCTGTTGCTAGTATGTAAACAACTAAATTATCTTGAATATTACTAGTGAGGACTAGACCTTTTTAAAAAAAA
>JAOTRN010000029.1:5902945-5909615 GCA_028566695.1 Bagroides melapterus
AAAGATTAAAACCTTATTTGTGGCAAGTGAAGAACCTATAACTTGTATTTTATTTGAAGGATATGTAAATGAAGTCGGTAAGTATTGGTCAATTATTACACCTGAAGTACAGATAGAATACTTAAGTTCATGTTAGCTAGTATGAAAACAGTACTTTTGTTAGACAACCAAGGAACTTCCCCTGTTGTGTAGGAGATGAGTGTAATAAATTAGCTAACTCTTGTTGATTCGCGGCAGATTCCTTTAAGGATGACGTTATAAATGTTTGCATCGATGTAGATTAGTACTATAAAAGCTAATCATAAACCTAATGCAATAATGTGAATGAAAAACATAAAGAACTTTCCCCCAGTGGGCTTTCTTAACTCAGTTCCTTTCTGAACACAAAGCAACATCTAAATAAATGAATTTATCTTCCTTAAAAAGAGAACGTATATGAATAAGAGTAGCCTATATACAACAAACATACAATTTCTAATCTGTCGATCACTTAAACAACCTGTCATTTAATTCATTAGGATTGACATAAATGCATCTCAGAAACTACTATGTTAAAGCACACTCCTCACACACACAGTGCTTTAATTCACTTTGTCTGTTATGTTGGATAGCTTTATCATGATAGCTTTTGTTTTGTTTTTGTTTTTTTTAAACTACTCTCTGATGGTGCTGCTATGTAGAGATGCCAGCATCTACAGTTTAGCTGTAAAGAATAAAGTTGCTGATCGCTTTCTAGAGTAATACATGAGACAGCCTTGAAATACTACTTTCTGTAACATATTTAGTCTGCATGCTACTAAAAAAAGTCAAATTTGGGTAAAGAAATTGATAACTGTATGCAAAATCTATTTCTTTTGGGGCGTTTGTGTCGACAGTCAAAGTACAGGTTGGATTGTGTTGTGCATTCTAATTTCATGTCATAAATAATAAACGAGTCATTAGTAAAATATTTGTTAATGTCTGTTTTGAGAAATCTTATGATAGTGTTCCTAGTTTTGCTAAATTTTTATATTCTTTTTACGGATTTGACCCTGTGACAACATATGAAGAGACTCACAAAATCCTGATTTTGTCATCTGACATCACCCCCTCCGATTTTTTTCCCACTCTCCTTTCTTTTCTGTCCTTAACAGATTGTATTCAGAGTGAAGTGATGGCTAAAGCAGCGGACACAAGTTCAAGCAACTCCATGCGTTTGAAGCAGGAGATCTCGCTCTTACATGGAGTCTGCCTAATTGTTGGCAACATGATCGGCTCAGGTATTTTTGTTTCACCAAAGGGTGTGCTGGAGTATACAGGCTCCTACGGCTTCTCGCTGGTAGTTTGGGCTATAGGTGGCATCTTCTCTGTATTTGGTGCCCTCTGTTATGCTGAACTTGGCACCACAATCCGTAAGTCAGGTGCCAGCTATGCCTACATCCTCGAAGCCTTTGGTGGCTGCCTGGCGTTTGTTCGGCTTTGGACTTCACTGATGATCGTGGAGCCGGCATGCCAGGCCGTCATCGCTCTTACATTCTCCAACTACCTGGTGCAGCCATTCTACCCGACCTGCACTGCCCCATATGATGCCGTGCGTCTCATTGCTGCTCTCATCATTGGTGAGGTTTTTTATTTTATTTTATTTTATTTTATTTTAAAGAAGATGAGAGAATTTGTAAGCTTTATAAGCTCATTAGATCAATTAAAATATGTAGTTCAGTTTTTGTGTATTTGTTCCTTTATAAAGGTGTATAAATAGGTGTAAGTAATCAGGGTTTTAAGGTACAGAATTTCTGTACAGTATTGCAGTTTAAACATCAACTACCAAAAAAGTACTGTGCAATGTGCAGATTGACCCCTGTGACAGATACGGAAGTGTGTCAATATGTGACGTATCCTTATGTTTCTGTGTATGTTTGTCTAAGGTGTTTGTTTACCCGAGTTGTTTGTGCATTATGGAAAACCAGAGTAGCAATACAAATTTATTTTCTCCTCTAAAGGGTGAGTTTTGTAAAAAGCAGTCAGCATAATCAACATAGTTTAATAGATTATTTGAAATTAGTGAAGATGAGTCAGGACTTGAGTTTTGTTGTTTTTCTGATTTCTTCTCTTGTGCAGGCAAATTAACTTCCTAAAATTAGTGCACATTAGAAACTAGGAGTTGATACTGTGCATGCTATTTTTTTTCTACACAATAAATTGAAAATGGTTTAGAGTTTGAATGATTAAAATGTTGACTCTGGAACATATAAATGGCAGGATGGTGCCAGTTTGTAATTAAATTCCTTTCTTTGTGTTTATGTTACTGTTAGCGCTGACCTTTATAAAAGCCAAAGCTGATGCCAAACGTCTCCTCTATAGAGATTGAGACTAAAAGGTGGTATTTCAATTTTACATTGTGAATATACCGTCCTCTTTGAGCCAGATTCTTGTAATCTGACTATGGCAACATCTTCAAAAGGCACAATTACCGTTAGCATGATGTAGAAGGTTAGCATCTGGTTTTCATAATTCTTCCACCTGTGGCCACTATCAGTCTTTTGAAGTTGAATTGTGTAATCTGTATTAATGCAAATATATTTTAACTTCTGGCACCTTGGCTAAGATGCTAACTACCAGGTTTTTGTTAATAAAACAAAATAACTTCATGTTCAGAGATTTTTCTACAGAGATCAGAGACCTTGTACAAAAATAGTGTTTGTATTGCTAAATTACTAATTTAGCAATGTTTTAAAATTTTTATATTGAAAGGCAAAAATTTCAATGCCTGATTGCTTTTATATCCCAATATTCATACTGTTCTACTGTCCAGGCTTTCACCATCATATGTTTCCAGAATATTTGAACACATTAATTGATTCTGGACAGATGAATACAGAACTTACATATTTTACATCATTTCATGTCATTATGTTAGACTACTTTTTCATGAAAACGTTGCCCTGAAGACAAGTGCGTATTATTAGGAGACTGAATGTTGACATTTTGCTGATTTTGTTCTCCCTTTCTGCAGCGCTGTTGACCTTTGTGAACTGTATGAAGGTGAAGTGGGGGGCCATCCTGCAGGTCATCTCTACTGTTGCAAAAGTGCTGGCTCTCATTGTCATCATCATTGCTGGTTTGATCATCTTGGCCCAAGGTAGTTTAAAATTCATATTTCCCTGTTTGCATTGTGATTTTCTAAGTGTTAGTGAGTTGTGTTCCTGTTCACTTTGTACTGGGAAACAGATACTTGTAGGTTAGTTCCAGTTTTTAATAGATGTGTGTTCAGCCTTTGTGTTATGTTACAGGTAAGACAAGGAACTTTGAAGACTCTTTTAAGGACTCTAAACTGAATCCTGGAGACATGGCATTGGCTCTGTACGCTGCTTTATATTCATACTCTGGCTGGGACACTCTGAATTTCATTACTGAAGAGATCAAAAACCCAGAGAGGTCAGAGGAGTCACGAGCACTATACAATGAATGCTAAAACATTTCCTTTCATAATTGTCACTAACTTTTTTTGTTATACTTCACTAGAAACCTGCCACTGTCAATAGCCATCTCCATGCCCATCGTCACAATTATCTACCTCCTGACCAATGTGGCCTATTACGCAGTCTTGGATGCAGAGACTGTATTGCAGAGTGAGGCAGTGGCTGTGGTGAGTGTGGTTTTCCACATTTTTATAAACATCACTACTTCAGATAACCATAGTTTATCACAGGAGAAATCGATTGACCATGTCATTCAGAGCAGTGTTTAAAATGAATACTTCAGTCTACAGACATTATTGTGTACTGCATCTGAAGCATCTGTGCAATTACTACAGACAAGGATTTTTACATTTCCATGAACTGAGGATGGTTCACTTACTTTAATACTTCAGTTGCTTGTTGCTGAATGTGTAATAAATGTGACCATATAAAAAACTTTAAAATTGTAATTGTTAGACAGCAACCATTGGTTATATATTCATAAATGCATGTCTCTGCAATTAAAGCTTAATTGAATGTTGTCTGAGGTTCAATAAGAACACATGTATCAAACTCCTGATGATGAAGACCCAGGTAGATATACAGAGCTCAGGATCAAACAAGGAACCCTGTGAGGTGACAGTTCTAGCCACTGTGCCACTTATGTCTATTTTAAACTTAACTGAATATGTTGTTGGCTCATAAACAAATAGTAGTCATATCTTCAAAAGGATATTTACACGAGGAATACAATGAGGTTTGTAGAGATCGGCTTGCAAAACCTGATCAAATGACTACACACACTGTCTTTGTCATTTAACTTCTTGGTTCCAGGAAGTCACAGAGCAGCACCTAATTGCCAGTATCTGGTAAGGATAATGTGAATCAGACCATTTTCATCTGCTGGGTCACTGATCCAGTTAGGTACAGGAAGCCTCATGCAGCAGACTCTCACGAGACTCTGCACAATTATTCCAAAACAGGAGATGAGATACTCTGTTGCCTGGTAATGACTGTATGGCATCGAACCGAAGGCAATTAGTCAATCTACGTCTTTGTTCATTTGTTGTGCTTTGTATTATTTTGGAATACTTTTTAGGGATATAACTAATGAAAGATTACTATATAATGCAAAACCAAAAAAAAAGAAAACAGACATGTTGTAGTTTCATTATTTGGTTTGTGATGATGGTCATTGTCAAATTTTTCTTCAGAAATAGGGAAGGTACAGATCTCAGCTTTAATTAGTATTAAATGGCATAAATTGCTCATCATGTTCCATTATACAAATGCAACTGTAGAATCTCTCAACCGAGTTATTATTCAAGATTAAAGGCATGGCTTTCAAAACTAAATTTTAATTCACTCTCTACATTGAGATATGGTTTGGTGTGAAAAGTGTATGTTGTCTACGTGCAGACATTTGCTGACAGTGTTCTTGGCTATGGACGCTGGCTGATCCCCCTGTCTGTGGCCATCTCCTGTTATGGTGGGCTCAACTCCTCCATCATTGCTGCCTCCAGGTCAGTTATAACTGAATCCAGTGTACAGAAAGTCTAAAAGTTAGAGAATGTTAATTCAACAACCAGAATTTAGCTGTCCTACAATGTTTTCATAATCCTTGGGAATCTCCTGGAATAGGATGCTTTTAATGATTTCTTTGATCCCATGGGAAATATGAGGATTTACTTTCTGATTTAGTTTTGCATGGAATTTAAACATAATGTAACACTTTTACAGTTGGGAATTACTGTTATTTAATTATTCAGTGTTATACTTTTATTCCCTTCAGGTTGTTCTTTGTAGGATCTCGGGAGGGTCATTTGCCCAACGTTTTATATATGATTCATGTGAAGCGCTACACACCAATCCCAGCCCTGCTTTTCAATGTGAGTGTCAGAAGATTTTAGTGAATTCTTTTAAACCGGTATCCACAAGCATCTGCATTTTTTAACACAGACCTGTTTTTCCTTAGGGCGGTATGAGCCTGCTTTACCTGTTTGTTCAAGATGTATTCCAGCTTATTAATTATTTCAGCTTTAATTATTGGCTGTTCATTGGACTGTCCATTGCCAGTCAGATCTACCTGCGCATAAAGGCTCCTGAGATGCCTCGCCCTGTGAAGGTAGAACCTCTGTCTGTCTTCTGGTTTTACTGTGTGTTTAATTGACACTAACAAGTGTGTGTGTGTGTGTGTGTGTGTGTAGCTTAGCCTATTCTTCCCCATAGTGTACTGCTTGTGCACCGTGTTTCTGGTGGTGGTGCCACTCTACAGTGACACTATAAACTCCCTGGTGGGTATCGGGGTGGCTGTCTCAGGCATTCCATTCTACTACCTCTTTGTGTACCTGCCTCCCAGCTCCAGACCTGCCTTCTTAGGCAGATTGTTTGGTAAGTAATTTGCAGCAGGTTTGGTCAGTATGAAGTTCAATAAGAGACTAGTCAGGCTTTTGTCACAAACCCTAAGGTCTTTTTTATTAAATTACCTTTAGGCAAGTCATAGCTTTGTAGCTTATTAAAGGTACATAATATCAAAACCCGTAATTTTTCCTGTATCAAAGAACCTTTGTTCTATTCAGACTGTTAAATATAATGTGAAGGCATTGTGGTTAGAATTGTGACCTTTATAACATTGACCGTTTCCAAAGCCTTATGCAAAGTAGCATTACCAGTTTAATTTTTCTTTGATCAGTCTGACTTGTACCATGCTTCGTGAGCTCATGGATTTCTTACTATTTTTGCCCGTATATGATTTATGCTGATAAGTATAAGTCCCATAAGTAAAGTGGAAATTTGTGTGAATAAAACAAGTGATGTGAAGGCATTAAAGGGAATGCTGAATCAAAAATAAAGCTGTGTGACCACCAAATCTGCTCTAATTACAATGCAGCCATTGAATTCTTATCCTTATAAGTTTGATCAGATTAATTTTAATACCAGTGTTGACAGTAATCTTTCTCTCTTTATTTAGATAAGATCTCACTGTTCACCCAGAAGTTGTGTTTCTGCTGTGTAGCAGATCCAGGCCTTGACCTCGACAATCCACCTGAAGTGGGCAAATCGAAATGAGCATAAACTGCTTGCTTTTTCTGCTCCAGCCAAATCATTGAACCAAGGTTCATATTTCACATTTATTATTTTTAATATTTTTTTATCCACCTTTTTGTATTTAATATATACAGCAGCTAGACCCAGTGGTGGGAAAAAAATGGTTCACCGAAGCAGAAATGACA
>JAOTRN010000029.1:5919674-5935461 GCA_028566695.1 Bagroides melapterus
TACATACATATTTTTATAATATAATAAGACGCCTGTGAAATAATTCAGTCACTAAGAATATTTATATATAAATAACAATATTCCTAATGAAGCTACATGTTCTGTTCTTTTTTCTTAATACTATTTCACTAACCACAAATATTGCTTTATATATTTGGTTGTAAAATAAGAGTCATATTATGCAGATTTTTTTTCTTTTTACTTTTTTTTTTATTATTAAGATTTATGCATGTAATTGATTCCCTGAATCATCCTTTGATTATTCATTGGTCAAACTGCTCAGGGATATGAAAATGAGTCTGTATACTGAAAACAGAAGTCAAAATAAAACCTACGGCTTTAGCGTGCTGCTTATTATTTATATCTCTTTACGCTAACAACTGTGGCATGCTTAGAAGATGCAGTTGAGCTCCAACACAGACTGACAGTTCACCTAGACCAACATTCAACCATTAGCTGTATCTAGATTATTCAGATAGATGAATGAATAGCAGACCACATCAGACACAACAGAAACTGTCATTTTAGAATGCTACTAAACGAGAGATTCAGCTAAATACTCAGGTCACTTTCGTTTGTCTTTTCGTTGTTTCTTTACCTGGAGGAACATAATTGTTAAGGAACAATATTAAGGTGCACCAGTGAACTGTTAAGACAAAATGGAATCAAAACGTATATAAAAGTTACAGTACAGAGATATAGCATATGTCATTAGGGAAATGTATACACTGTATTTTGACATTGTTTTGTAAATATATGAGGATATATAAGTTTCATTTATTTCAACATACTAGGAGCTCTCCATACAAGTCCATTAATTCTGATGAGAAAACTCGACTGTCACTAGTCCAAAAAGCTTGATTTAGTGAATAATTAGGAGTCAATTAAGGTTTTCCATGTAACACTGCAAATCTTATGCCAGTTGACATAAGCAAGTGAGCCAGAAATTTACCAGCATACCCTTGGTGCTGTTGCCTTAGAAACCCTGCATAATTTCAAACATCACACTTCAAATAATTATTCGCCCTTGTTTATGCAAAGAGCAGAAAATGTGTGAAAGCAAGAGAATGAGCGTGATCACAGAGGGTGAAAGATTCAAACTGCTCTTTTGATTCCTCAACTTTCTTAAATTTTGGTTGTTTATAAAGTCAAACACAAAACATACTCGCTGGGTGAGGTCATTCGCTTTTGCTGTGATAAAATAAGCAGGAATTTTTGCAATGTCCTAGCTTCTTTTAACTTCCTTTCCATGTTTGCTCTTTCAATACCTCACGGCAAAAAAATCAACATCATTTTTGAGTACAATCAGAACAAACACTGAAGGGCAGATTGTGACCAGAGCTCTGACCTCTATTGTCCTCTTGTGTAGAGTTGAGGATGGGAACAGCTTTCTTGTTTGACTGGAACGGTCCATTTGAAAGCTCTTATCAATAAATTGTTCGTGTAGTGCTGTCAACACACAGGTGTGTGCGTGTGTGTTCATGTGTGACAACTCCCCCGGGGTGCAGCAGTATGTTGTTATTATGGGGAAATAATGGATTGAGTGCAGTTTGTGCTTGAGGATGTACGGCGATAATACGTAAGGTTGGAGAACCGTCACTTTTCTTTACACCTCCTGAGCAAGGCTGATTCTCTGTTTATGTCTGATCTTGTCAGTGCTTCTTGTTTCTCTTTTTTTTTTTTTTTTTTTTTTTTACTGTAACCCTTTCAACGTAAATATTTTAAATCTGACTGTTGTACATAATATATAATTAATCTCATTAGACAGGACCAGCATTTTCCTGGTTGCCAGTGTTCTAAATATGAAAATGGACTGGATTTGGATTATATCACCATACACAGACAGGGTGAAAATAATATGAATCAATAACATTATGTCATGTTTAACCTTCCTAGAACAGCATCTGCATCAGATATATATATATATGTATGAAATGACAATAAAAGCTTCTTGACTTGACTTCACTTCCACATATCATCATCTGGTCCGACTCCATGTTTGTTTTGGAACACAATTCATTGAAAATCTAATGGATAAAACAAATTCCAGACATTATTTCATATTGTTTTACAATATATAACATCTGGTTAAAACATTTCTCAGATTTGAGCAAGCAAGTTAGAAGAATTATATATATTACATTACACCACTGTATAATGCTTTCTTCACATAACCCAGCTTTGGAAGCTGGGGTCAGAGCACAAGGTCAGCTGTGATGTACCAGAGAGGGTTAAGGGCCTTGCTCAAGGGCCCAACTGCACTGTGGCTTTAACCCTGACCTTCCAATCAACAGCGCAGAGCCTTAACCACATGAGTCACCACTAATACTGAACACATGTGCTTTGGGTGCACCTGCATTCTTTGTTATCCGGATATAGTCCTAAATGTCATGATACATGAAACAAAAACCTTTACTCATTAAAATGTAAATACTTAAGGTCTGTGTTTGGGTCATTGTGATTACATCAGTCATTTATGTTCTTTAATGGGTTTGTGCTTTTGATTTTTTTATGCTGATGTATAAATGTAGTGCATTGCTACATTGGGCAGATTGTTGTGGGTGGGATGTGTTAGCAATAGCAGGTGTGTGTGTGTGTGTGTTTTTTTGTGTGTGTGTGTGTGTGTGTGTGTGTTTTGCTCTCACTGGTACTATGACTAACATTTCAAATAATTAGCATTCTCTGAAAGTCCAGTGAAGCAAGTTGATGCATGTTGTGACATAAAAAGCTATATGCATATATAAATATGTTCTTGTACTAAATTGTGTGTGGGTTTGTTTAATATTCACTGTCTGCCACGTGTTGATTGATATCACATATACAACATTTGAATGTATTGTGAGAGTGTTTTCGTACAGATATTCACTGCTACACTGTGTTGTGTGCTCTTTTAGTATGTTCTTTTCTCAAAGAGTGTCAGAGCACATGACTGACTTAGGGCTCATGTTACTCTCCTGTCCTCCATTATTTATGTACACAGGTCTGAACACCTTCCAGTTAACTTCTAACTACTCCACTTGTCTGCCTCTAGAAAAGGCCCCCCACCCTCTCCTGTTCAGGTTATCAGAGTTGCCAATAAACATGGCTGTGTTCTTGTTTTATTTTTATTTTCCTATTTGGAGAATGTTTTAGTGAACACTGGGCTACATCACTGCTGTGCTGTGCTATGGCTGCAGCTGGAACTGGCCCCTTCATTAATTAGATTGATGTAAGGTCTGTTCCACAGGGATTTAAGGAAGGTGCACAAAAATTGCAGCGGATATAAGACATGAGATATATCCAACCACTAGCCTAGTTACTATTTCAGCCTGTCTCAGTAGACTGGCACATGTCATCATTCTCTGTTTGAATTTACTGTGTGAAAAGGCCTGTGTGTGAAGTCACCGCATTGTCCTTTATTATTATTTGCACTGATGAAGTTGAGTCCAACCATGGCCTGCTTATGTTTAGTTAATGTTTAGTCACGAAAATTTACTGGCTATTTGGGAATATAAAGTTTCTTCCTGGAAGCAAAGCCCTGTATGTAAATACCTGTTTATATATATATATATATATATTTGTGTTTCTTAGCAACAAAGTGCACATAATAATCTGTTTATATATACATATACTTATTGTAAACACACATTTTCTTTACAGTATATATAATATTATTTATTTTTTCAGTTATATAGACATCAATTTTTTTTATAACTTACTTTAGAAACAAAAAAAAAGAGGTTGCAGTGACTGGTGAGATTAAATGGGTCTGTGGTCCTATACGAAAATAATCACTAAGGAGAGGTTGTAATTCCCAGAAGTTATTATTATTTCCCTACAGCAACAAATCCCAGAGTGTTTATTCCTCAATTAGGACAGAAATTATTCAGCCAATTCTAACCATGTATTAATTAAAGAACGATATGTACTTTTTATACATTTATAGGTACACTTTGTGGGACCTCTGAAAAACAAGTCTCATGTTATCACTTATTATATAGTAGCTATAAATGGTAGCTCACTTAACCAGTCAATGTTTTTTTTATTAAATAAGATGCTTATATACATACTAGAAGGAAGCTGAAAGTCCTCTCTGGTTACCACTGATATAAACTTTATTATTACTTTATTATTCGACTTAAGATTACACCGTCAGTCAAAGACGAGGTGTACTTGCTGAACACTAAAGTCTGGGCCAAACACACATCAGCCAGTCTCTGCTGAAGCAGAATGTTCTCATTTAGATTTTTCATGATCACAGTTTGGCAGACTCATAGATCTTCCTTCATCCTGCACTCAACGCACACCCTCACCCACACACACCCACTCAAAGTTTGCTCTTCACTTCTTCCCACTGCGCAAACACACGTTAGATTATGAAATCATCCTGTTGTTGAAAGCTGGCCTGGGTGGTGTGGGCTCTCTCTCACTCTCACACATTCACACACACACCCTTGTGTGGAGAGCAGAAGCACTGTGTAGTCCTTGGCTCTCTGCTCAGGCTCTGATTGATATCAAGCTCCAGATCAGGACGAGGAACATAGCAGTGAAAGAGAAGGTGAAAACTTGAGAAGGGATGGCCTTGGCTGACATCACAGAGGATGACTTTAGTGAGCTGATGCGTGAGGAGGCAGAGGACGTCTTCTTTGATGGTAGCGTGATCCTGGGTCAGGGAATTGTGGGTGGACTTATGCATTAGGGGTTTGGGGAAAGCTCCAGTCATGGTTTTGTAGGTGAGACTTAAAATTAGTTCTGTTTAATGGTAACGGATGAGATTGGAGCTAGGTTTGTTTGGTTATTGAAAAGATATGTTAGCATTGCATCATGTGACATATTTGTTTTCAGCTGTATTGCAGCGTTTCACTGGATAGGGAGAATTCAAATTGTGGTGTGTGTGTGTGTGTGTGTGTGTGCTCTTGTGTAATCTGCCAAAAAAGCAGGCCAGTAATAGATGACAAACATATTGACTATTAATACTAACAACAGTCAATATGAATGAATAAATGATCAAAACTCTGAATAACACAATAAGGTCATGTTTTTTAATGCTAATTTAACACTATGTGCTTGAGCAGGTATCAAAGTAATATGGCCAAGAGACAGATGAAGCATTTCAAATGCGCTTCTATCTGCACTTTAGATATTAAAGAAGGTTGTGTAGGTGTAACAGTAGGTTGTAGACACAATTAGTTTGCTGTATAATTGACCAAAACCGGTGCAGATAGAAACAGTTTAATTCCTAATATATTTCTCTAAAATCATCTCACTTTCATGTTAGTAGTTTATTTGATCTTGCAAGGTCACAGAATAGTAAATTGCTAGGAATTATAGTGACAGTTATGAAACATATATTTTTATACATAATCACACATGAACATCTAAACCATGATGCTGCTGCCTTTAAGATGTGTTGCCTCATCATCCGGTATACCCTCATTTCATTGAAATCCAATAGGGCATATTTTCCTTTCAACCACTGAAAGCGGAACAGACAGAAAAGAGTGGCTTTATGATAACGCATTAGGATGACAGTGGAGACTTTGGCAATTTGCTTGTGATTTGTATAAGGAGTGTTAAATGATACTACAATCTACAGTGCTGTGGCTGTCTAGGGCTTTACTGTGATATCTCTGTACTGTTGCCATTTTCTACCCAGAAGCTGAGAAGAATCTCTATCACGTTACAGTTGTATTTACTAATATATTCTATATCTATTTCTATTAATGTATATTTTTAGCCAGTCTGCACATAGATAACTGCTGTCTATTAGCACCCTCATTTCACGAGACAAATCTGTTATTGCACCAGTCTGTATGAGGCTAACAAGCTTCTTTCAAGTCTCATTCTTATCATAAGCCAGCTATACATACATGGAAGCAAACCTTACTGCTCAAGAAAGAAATAAAACATATCAGGAGATGCTGTTATAGGAATCAATGACAAGGTGGCGTGAGGCACTCAGAGTTTATTACTTTCCAGTATCTGTACCATGTATGTATGGTGCAAAATAACAACTATTACTGTGAGTAAAACAAAAGACAGGATATGAACTATATGACTAAAGAGGGAGCTTGAGAATAAGACACTGGAGCTTATGTGATGGTGCTCCAGACACAGGTGAGGGTGATTAAGACATGTGGCATGCTGGGGTTGATGGGAATTGTAGTTTAGCCCCCCTTTGTTGCTATCATGACAATCAGTATATACTGAAATGTTTTATATCTCTTATAGCGCAGCAATTTGCCAATGACTTTAAAGCTATTTTTATATAATTTTATTTTTATTTAAAGTTGTGGAATCACACTGGCATCTGTAAACACCTGATTATAAACAGTTGTTTATTGTCATTCTCACTTCAGTACCTGTGCAATAACATATTACAGCAAGCAAATCAATATCAAACTTTGTAGCAGGAACTTTGTAGTCAGAGCTGCTGTTCTAAAAATGTGTCAATGTCTTATGACTAACCAAAATTGAGAATTCAGCAACAATCTTGAAAACTGGATGAATTCTTAGACATCTGCAGCCCTCTGAGACCCACACAGATATGGCTGATAGTGGTCTATATGTGTATACCCCAAGCTTTGTGTCAGTTTGTTCTAGGTCACATTGTACTTGATGAATATTTAAAACTATATCTGAAACTGTATCTGTACATGCCTAGGTACACTCAGATAGTTCTAACATAGAAAGAAGCAGAGTTTCGTTCAAACGTAGTCCCCATTTAGAGATCTAGAACCATTAACAGCCCAGAGAACCCCATAGGGACCTTGTTTTAAACTGGATCTAAAGATGTTTTTAAAAACACAGATTCTCAGTTCAAAATGACTTGACATCTATCACAGACCACTGAAACTTTACTCCCCTTCTCTGTTCAAACCTGAGGAACTGGCTCCTGATACTCCTTCACCTTTCCTCAAATAAACAACTGCCTGCCTCTCCCACTGACTTCTCTCTCTCTCTCTCTCTCTCTCTCTCTCTCTCTCTCACTCTCTGTCATATTTTTCTACAATCTCTATGAGTACAGCCTTCAAAACGTTTCTAATTAACCTCATTCAATCTTGCCAAGATAAAATAAACAGTAAAATACCTTAAGTCCTTAAACTGAATCATACTTCACCTAAGTTTCTACAACTTGTGTTCTAGCAGCTCCAAGAAACTATGCACAGTGCACCAGCCTCAAGCCCTGAAGCTGCTGTGTTATAAATCTAAACAACATACAAGCTCTAGCATGTGTGCCATTACCTCACACTTATCAACAACTTTGACTGCTATAAGTCAAGTATTTATGAATCATACTCAAGAAAGAAGCTGCTTATCATCTTAGCACTGAGGATTGAGGCTCAAATATTTCAAACATTTCATTTGCAACACCTGGCTTTATCTCTGTGTACCACCTTGGGCAATCTAAGCAGTTCTATCCAGTATTAGCAAGGAAGTCTCTCTGTATCCCTGCTGTTAGTTTCTATATTGCTGAAGTGTAAAGACCAGCAAAAGAGGACAAAACTTCTGTTTGGAGCTAATGGCCTCTTCAGGTGATACTGTGGTATTGAACATGGTGGATTAGACAGGACCGATTTCACATTCACTCCATTTAGCTATGAGCTACTTCATGCTCACAGTGATTTGGTGATCATTTAAATGAAAGCACAATAACAAACCAAAAAGAGCAACTCAGAAAAAGACAACAAAATCACAACAGCAAATTCTAAAACTCTACAGAAAATTTGAGTAAAAGGACAGCACTAACTCATGATAGAAAGGGCGGATCTGAAGAGTCACACATGGGCACACTCTGCAGAAGTTCAGTAAAGACATATCTTTCCAATTTAACTTACATCTCATGTGATGTACTTGTACTTGTTGTGTTTTTGCCTTTATTGTTGTTTTGTTGTTGTTGTTGTTGTTTTTTCATGGGATATGCTACTTTACAGTGACCGCTGCATTCATCCAGGCAAAAAGCAGTATCAGGTTACACAAACCCATTTATTGCACTGCTCCTTATCAACTCTCAGATCTCATATCAGGGTTGGGGGAAGTGTGTCCTTTCAGGCACCTCTGCAGAGCCTGTTGAGGTGGTGTCTGGTTTCACCTTATCAAGTTATTTTGCGCCTTACAGCTGAGAGGATGGGAAGGGAGAGAGTTGAGACTTGCTGCACCAGAATTGGAGACTGTGGAACAAGACTCTCTGAACTAAAAAACAACCAATAAACAAGACTACTACATCATCTGCTCAGTCATCCCATTGTTGAATGTAACCACTGCAACCACAGATGATCAACCTTGATTTCATTTCTAGAACTGAACGGTTAATACTTTGTGGTGAACAAAGCTGGGCCTTGGTAAACTCAAACTAAGAGTCATTAAATTAGCATGGATAATCCACTACAAGTTTTATTGCACTGCTCAGCCAATTATATGTTCCCACATTAATGATTTTTAAGTGGTACCACCAGGAGAGAGGCTAGGCCATCTTTATACTCTATAGAAATATACTCAGTTGATTATGATTTCATAAACCTAATATTACCTTCATAAAACTAATATTTAACACAGTATTAAAAATCTTCTCTCACAGATCCAGGGTCCAGACTTTGATTCAGAGCTTCATTTACAGTTTGTGTGTATTTTTCAGTTCTCATGTCTCTCCAGTGGCTGTGAGTGGTGTGCTTTGGTTACTCTGGTTTCCTCCCACCTTCCAAAAACATAACGATACATCATATATGTATATATGAATTGGGTACTCTTAAATTAACTTTGGTGTCAAGTGTGTGTCCTATCCAGCTCTGCACCCAGTGTTCCCATGACAGTGTCTGGATCTACAATAGCTGACCAGTAAAAAGTGGTGTTTGAAGATGAAAGAAGAAATAAATGCATTTCGTAGCCTCAGCAGCTGTCTAGACTTGCAAAATCAATCAGCCGACCATAAAGTTGGTTGTATTCATTTCGAAAATTTACTTCCACCTTCAAGATGCTCAATTTCACACTTTTCAGACTGTAAAATCATACTCTATTGAGTACTGTGTCCTAGCATTAAGTGTCAAGTAGGCATGTTTACAACAAATAATGGTTACATTTCTTGACCATGGGTTTCCCTTATGTTACAGTGGCATACATACTGATGTACTATCTAGATTCTAGAATGATAGAATCTGACCATTTGCATCAAGTGGTTTATAATCTCTATCCATTCTATCCTTTATAATTCCTCTATTTATTTTTATGTAAATACCTGAAGTGAAAGGATACATCCCAACATTTAACAACATTTGTTTTAGTCATGCATGTGCACATGATTGCATGTTTTGTTCCTGTTCCAGAGTTCATAAATGGGTCATCTGTGATATTCCTGTAGTCCTGAGATGAGTTTATATCAGAAGGAGATTGCATGGTCTGCTCACATCAGCTTGGGATACACTTGGCACAAAGAACATGTAAAGCATTGCTTAGATTGGGCAGAAACAGGGAGGATGAGAAAAAGAGGCGGACACATGACATTTTCTTGCATAATATGTTTAGTTGGTGAAACTAGATTTTATTCTTTGCACCTGATTCTAATGTACTAGAGTCAATGCTGCAGAATTTTATTACCGGATTGGGGAGAAATATATACTACATAGATTCCATGACACTTTTGTCTCACTGCCTGATGACACAAGTACACATTGACCTATTTTAGTCCAAATGAGCTAAGCTTTCCACCAACACAGTGAGTGAAATCATGTTGATAATAAAACACAGGCACTCTGATGACAGCTAAGCAGAGCATCTTCCTCAAAGATTGTGAGGACTTTCAGTAATGACAGCGTGCAAGCAACTGATCAGTATCAGTAGTGACGAAATGCAATGTAGTTGTCTTACAGTCACCCAGGAACTAACTCTTACTGTATGTTCTGTCTTTCACCATTATTTTCAAACACACACCCACTGATCTTAGAGCAAAAGAGATCCCATTACACAAACATAACACAGACACACACACATCTGAACACCTGGCGAGGAGTGTACAACAGCTGTGCTGGGTGGGCGGCCTGGACCGTTACCTACAGCTGAGTCTGTTATTAAGACCAAAGGCAGGAGATGTGTGTTTAAGGCATGACAGTCTTTAATCTAACTAAGCCTGACTAACTGTGTAAGCGTGCTGCCAGTGAAAATATACACAGCCGTGAGACCAGGCACAGTTTTCCAGCTTTGAAGAACTTTTATTATGAAATGAATGTGGATTTCATTTTGAACAGACTTGTCGAGGTTTTAATGATATGTTTGTACTGTATAAACTGTCTGTAATCACATAATGTGTGATTACATGAAACTGAATATTTGTATATAACTATACAATCAAATATCAATGCTGTAATTCATTTTAAATGATGGTTTTAGATAACTCTTTAAAATCTCAGTGAAATATTCACATTCAGATTGCAAACTGAATAACGAATCAGATAAGACTTCGGAAAGTGAACTCGGGTGAGTCTCGGGTTAAAATAATACCTTATGTTTGAGGCTGTAATTAAGGTAAAAGGTGGCAATTTTAAATCCACAGCTTAGACACAATTTCAGTGTTCTTGAAAGTAGCTTTGATAGTGTTGTTTTGTATATAGTCATGTGCATTTCCAGGTATTTTCAAAATCTGTTCAACCACAATTCAGTGTTTTTGATTGTATAAAAAGCTCACTGGCTCATGTTGTCTCACACCTTACACTCTTCAAACACACACACACGCATTCTCACATTCCTTCACAGTTGTGCTTGTTCATCCTCACACACTGACCTCTATGACTTGTGTGGTATTTCTGCATAGATCTCACACTGGGAGTTGTTGGACATGTTGGACAGAGAAGCATGTGTGAACAAATCCCAGTATATTCATATTTAGATTATAAAGTTATGGACACATTGATAGCTTAAAGACATTTTGATAAAGGAATATGATTGAAATTTGTTCAAAAACGTGAACAGTGGAGCTAATGCGCAAGTATACATTTAGTTTTTTAATATTATTCTTTTAGCCCCCATTTTTATGTATTGCATTTTCACAGCTGGAGCCCTCAAATGTCATGGAACATCATACTTTATATATGGCCTCCAGTTACTACTACTACTACTACTACTACTAATAATAATAATAATAATTTGCTATGAATAAGTGAAGAAGTCTATTTACAAAGAGAATTTTCTAAAGGCTAATATATGAAGTAAAGTGTAACATTAGCAATCATCTCTATGTTTTAGTTACATTTAGTTGATTTCTTCTTTTGTTTTCAAATGCAATATATGCCATTAAATATATTTCATGGCCACAGAATAGAGCTAGAAGAATTCAAACTACGGGCTCAATATAGTCATTTATAGCCATGCCTTATTAAAAAATAACTACTATGATAATCATCTAACCAGCTCTGTAAAAAAACAAGTTTTTTTTTATTGTTCCCCATTTTTCTTTTCTCTCCAACTTGGTCACCTGTGAATTCCCTCCCACCCACTTTTCCCTTATCATATGACAGCAACTATTCAGGGAGGGTGAAGACTAACACATGCTTCTTCTAAGACACTTGAAGCCAGCCAGTCACATCATTTTAAACTGCTCATTCTGCAGCATAAACAGGTAACACACTTTGATATCTGCTGTCTTATGCATACATGAGCTCACAGACCTGCATAATTTGTTAGTGTTGCAGTGCTTGTGAGCGGAATGGGTATGTCATCCCTCTCACCCAGACAGCCAGCATGGCTAATTTTGCTCCTGTGTTTATTGAGCTGGAATGTAATGACCATAGGATATGAAGATGTTGGTAGGTTGGCAGGTAGCTTTCACCATCACCACCACATTAATGTTACTGTGATTCAGCCAAGTGACTCAACCCCATAAATCTAGTGAAGAAGAATCATTGCAGTTTGAAAGACCTATTGAATAATTAAGACCTTGTGTCTTGGGTGTTATTTTTATCCCTCACTCATATGGTGTTATGGAGAATCAGAATCTAAAATATTTTGTAAAGGCTTATATCAGCCTTTCTTCTGAAGGTCCAGTATAACAGTTGAGATCTAGTTTTGTTTAAAGATGTTTGAGGCGTGATTGCTGTTTGTGTGATGGTAAATATAGGTGGTAGTTTGGGGGCTGCTGATGACACCTATAATTACAGGATAAGCTTTACAGCAGCTGAGCGAGGAGGCGTGTGGAGGTGTCTGTGCTTCACTGCCCAAGGCTAACTACATGTGTACTCTTTGCCTTTCTGATTGACGTACAGCACATGAGTTAAAAGGCCAGGTCTGTTTTTTTTAGTCAGGTACAAGCCAAAGTTACAGCCTTGAGGTGAAAGAGTGAGTGCGTTAGGAAGAAGAAAGACATCACAGAGACTTGAACTTTAATGTGGTTGCTCTGATTTCACTGTGAAATCACTCTGACTGTTTCATGCATGCAAAAAAGCATCTCTTTTATGGCTTATCTAAATTGTACCTTATTCATCTGTCATTTTACCAGGTACCTCTACTGTACAGGTGTCATGATTTTGCAGTGGGTAGTATTGCCACTTCACAACTCGAGGGTACCTGATCATATCCTGATCTCAGTTTACTGTTTGTCTGTATTCCCTGAGTCCATGTGGGTTACCTCCAGATTCTGTGATTTCTGACTGTCTCATTAAAACAAGCCAGTAGGTGGACTGGCTACACTAATTTATCCCTACATTTGAATGTGTGTGTTCATGGTGCCCTATGATATAGTCGCATCCCATCCAGGGTGTTTTCAACCTCACACTTAATGTTTTTAGGATATGCTTCCCCATAGGATCAAGTGTGAGCCTTACCATGATAAAGTGTTTACTGAAGATGAACGCAAGAATAAATGAATTTAAAATGAGCTGTGGGTGATAACTGTACATGAACTGTGTAGGAGTAATAAACCTGTCAGAATTAAACAGGAGTTAAGTTTGGGTAGCAAGACTTATTTTGCCATTGCCATTTATGTGTCCACATTCCTGATGTACAATAATCTTCAGTAGATTGAATTTCCACAGTTTTATAAAATCCTCATGCATGCATTGTGACCTAAATTTGCTCTGAACCACTGCCACTGTTGTTCCTGTGTTAAAACTGGTCAGCTGGTTTGTAAATTGCATTCTTCTCCATGTAGCCTGCTATAATAGAGCTATTTTTGTGCACATAATTGAAAGCGCTTGAACAGATTGTTATTATTATTATTATTATTATTATTATTATTATTATTATTATACAGTCCTAGTGCATTCAGGTACATGTTTACCACGACAACTGAGTAAATATAAACCTAACCCTGGACTACGTACACATGCACACATGTACTTGGTCACATGCATCACGAGCTGCGAATCTAAGCCTAATATTTCGGGAGAATATTCATAACGACGAGGGTAGACCCCGCCCACTTCTGCAGTACGCGCTTCTGGTTGGCCAGTTCCCTCTGAAGGGGCGGTGGCTGATACAAATCTAAACTGGGCTTACACACGAGTTTGGATCGGAAGCTATCGTTTCGGTGGTGTTATCGTTGAGAGCCGCCGAGTTGTGGATGATTTAAATGACTCTCACTGGTGGATCTCTGATGGCGGTTCGAGTAAACAGGATTTAACTGGAATAAGTGCTTTTGTTTGCAGTGCGGTGAGTGCTTACGCAATTCAGAATTATAGAAATATAGTGCAGCTGTTTATTTGATACTCTCATGAGTTTTTTTATTCAGTAGGATGGAAATAATAACGATACGTGTTCTTGATTATTAGTTGAGTCAGTTACTTCTGAGCAGCGCGCGCAAACTGACACATTGTTTAAGAAATGAGGACGCACGGATTTGTTTCTTTTCAGAATCAGAATCAGATTCGGATTCAGAACCGTGTTATTTGTCGTAATGAGAGATAACACATTACTGGTTATTATTTTCGTTTATTCGCTGATTGATTTCTTTACGCGGGTAGTCTCATTCATTCCCCTGAAAGAAGCCGAGAAGATCCACAGACCCCTGTGCCCAATATCTAATCATACAACGTCTGCTCAATATATCGTTTTCACTACAATATTAACCTTTACAATACTGATATCGCAACAGCCGTGAATAAACCACATTTGTTTAATTGTGTTCTTTGAAAACTCTGACAAGTTAAAGAGGATACAGAGAAGTTTTGTATGTGTTGGTATTGGCACCATCCATAGAAACATGGCAAGCTTGTCCTTAACTGTTATATCACGGTCTGACAAGTTTGTATTAATGTGTTGCATATGCATCCCTGTCAAGTACCAGTCAGTTAGACACTAAAAACATAGTGTTTGTTATACCTGAAAGCTTAGCATCTATTTTAAACGATTACAGTAATCTTGCAGTGCTCTGAACTGTACCGTAATTTAGGTTATTGTCAACTGTTGAAAAACAGAAGTGGTTGGAAAGAAAAATGGCTTGCGTCTTAGGGTTGGGTGAAAAGAACTTGCTTGCTTTGATATGGTTAAATGCTCATGATTTACCCCACTGGTCAAACCAGAGTGGCCTCTTCTGGATATTGAGAAGACCATACCAAGACCTTATGCTGCCAACATGGCCACTGTCACAGTCAAATCCCCTAGCTCTGTCTCTCAGTTCCTCTTTCCTCCTTTTTCTCTATCAGACTCAGTTTTTTTTCTCCACTTGCATGTTCTCTTTCCTGTCTCTTCTACTTTGTGTGACAAGCCATGCCATGTAACTCACATTAGAACATGTTGTTAGTAGGTGTTCTTTGACATTTCTACGAAAAAATCAGGTTCATCAGGGTGATGAAGATCTGAGCCTGTGGGCAGGAATGAAGTGAGTCAGGCGATGTTTCATTTGTTGTCTTGGTGCAATGCAACACTGGGGACAATGGGTCTTTCTGGGAACTGATATCCTTCTGTGTCTCACAGATAAGAAATAAATCAGTGTTTGAGATAGTGGATGAGACAATTTGTCATTCTCAGACTATTCTTTGTCATGTACCAGGGGGACATCAGTGGTTTTAGAAGCAATCACACCATACACTTCTAGATCCTTTTTCTAAATTTAACAAAAAATTTCTGCGATGTCTTTGTGACCTAATGGTGCAGTTTAACTGATTGTTATGAGTCTGACACAAACATGTTTATCTATCTGACAAGTAAGGAAAAAAACTAGATGGGGCATGCTTTTATCAGAAAATAATTAGCGACATTGTAGTGAGTTGATTCTTTTTCCTATAATAGCTAATCCTATTTTATACCTCAGTGTTGACAGATTTTTTCTAAAAAATAAATATAGTTAATATATTTTTCATCAGTTTGTAGCTGCAATTCATGTTGTCCGGCGTCTGCAAAACAGTCATCCCCTCACTAGACTTTTTTTACTCTTGAAGTTAGTAAAACAAACACAACTCAAAAGCACTGCTGTATAATGAGCATACAGCTATGGGACAATTTGAACACATTGGTTTTCTGTCTAGGTTAAAGCAGGATATGGAAAAAATACCTCAGTATTGAGTGACATGTAAATGTTGAAATTAAATGAAGACATTCTATTATTGCCATTATGAACCTCTGGTTTTACTCCAATAATTGTCACTGCATCCAGGCAGTGTAGATGCAGAGGTGTTGATATACAGAAGGAATATAGATTTTTGTATTTGCTTATTAAGTAATTTTGTGACTGTCAAACAACAATCACTTTCTCTAGGAAAACTACCTGAATTTCTGAGCTGTTATATCTTAATGGTTGTACGTGGTGGTTCAGTGGTTCAGCATTTGACAGCCAGCATTGTATATGTTTTATTTTCAATCCTTGAAAAGCTGAGATATGAAACATCCT
>JAOTRN010000029.1:5960738-5972148 GCA_028566695.1 Bagroides melapterus
TTTTTTCATTTTTCAGTTTTTATATGTTCAGTTACTTCATTTCAGTGACATGGTCTCAGTTAATCAACATCCAAAAGCAAACATTTGATATGAAAGTAGCTGATTTTAATCATTTCTCTAGAATATGTCTGTTTTTGTTAGCCTTTTAGTTGAGAGCAGGAAAAGTAAAAAAAAAAAAAAAAAGATTTCGTGCAAAGAAAATCTTCAACGCATTTTCATTTTCTGTTTGCATTGTGAGTATAAGGTTAAAGTATCCCTTTAGTTTAGTGAAGCAATAATCCCACAATGAGTTGAAGACATCTCAAATACGATTATGGATATTGTAGTGGATCACCAATTAGAGAAAAGATATTTAATAAAATAAATCACCCCATTGGCCCAAGTCTATCAGCCAGTCTAGCAAAGGTGGTGTCATAATGCAGTTTCCTGTGTCGGAAATGTCCATGGGTTTTTAATGTTTCAGGCAAAAATGACAAAGTTGTCTGAGCATTTGTTACTGAGTAAACACTTATTCATGTTTACATGGTGTGCAGTCACTGCTCTATGAATGATTCTCTATGAATGAACTGGTATGACACTGAATGTGTCCGTGTTTTGTCTGGTTTGTCCTCCTTGATGTTGATAAAGTGATTTTGTGTGTTTGTGTGTTTTGCGTGTTGTAGCTGCGTTTGCTGAGCGTCTGAGCACTGCTGATGCCGAATGCTCTGTAAAGGAGTTGCAGGAAATGCCCATCAGTGCACTCCAGCCTTGTACACACACACTGCATGTTCTTGCTGGCCTCCTGAACTCTGATGACCCTGACCTCATTAAAGCTGTCTCTACATTTCTCTCTAATGCTGCCTCTCATCCACTTTTTAGGTCAAAGGTCAGTGCCATTGACACCACACTCTAACCGACTGTTGTAATCAGTGAATGCTGTTCTTTAATCCTAATTGCCTTAAGAGGCTAAATGTAAGCTGTTAATTCTGTGTGTGTGTGTGTGTCAGGCAGTACATTGCTACACCCAGACCTTATCAGAAGCAGGCACACATGCACAGAAAGCTGCTTGTGTTGCTCTGAGCTGTCTGCAGGTCAGTATGAGCAACACTAATTTAATTACAGTCCTGTGATAATGTTGAAAGTGTTTGTGTTAATGAAGAGAAGAATCACAGTGCTTTTGTCTCCCTTTTTCTCAGGCTGTGGAAAGCATCAGAGCAGTTGTGGCACTGTGTGACTCTGATGATGAAGAGCTCCACCATATTGCCAGAGAGACCCTCCTCACATTCGGTATAAATTGAAAAAGCTCTGAAATCTCATCTCTTCTCTTCTTTAAGATGATAAGAATATATACTACGCTTGAATGTTGCATAGCAGTCCATAAGAACATTTCTCATACTGTTTATACAGAAAACCTTGACAGCCATTTGTTTGTGCAATTCTGGCGAACACTTCACCATCATATATTTGACAAAATGTATGTTTGTGTGCAGGTGAGGAGGGTCGACTGGCATACGAACAGTTGGACACAGTGCCAAGGGAGATGGTGCGACTGCGTACGCGGCGTGGCAACGCCGTCACTACTGCCTTCTGAGAGCAGCAAGTTCAAAAGTCCACAATACCGTTCCTGTGTCCAACTGTCCCAATTATCCGGGGCATGAGCATGCCAAGGCATTATGAACTGAGGCGCTGTTCCTCACAAAGCCACTCTTTCATCAGGTTCTAATGCACAGATCAGTTCTAGCAGTAGTTATCATTTTTTTTAAGTTCTTATGTTTTTTTCTGACTACCATTTAATTATTGGTTGTTACTAGTTGAGGTTCCTGAATTTGCACTGTCAGAGGCATGTACATAGAGCACATTATTGTCGTATTGTGTGGCTTACCTGAACTACCTGAGACTTGTGCTTTTCAGCTTCAGGGATTCTGAGGGACGTGCTTAATCGAACTGAATTACTCAGTGGAGTTGTGAGTAAATAGGTTCAAACTGTGGGCATCATTTGACATAGTCCTGCTCAGCTCTACACCAGGTGGATACTAAAAACAGAAGCACATATCTGTTTATACAGACCTCACACCACAGCGTTCGGTTTGCTTTCCTTTCTCTAATCACCATCACACAAAGCTTGGAATAATGAGCAGTAGGATGGTGACGTGATGGTCTGCCACCAGAGACTGAAGAGGCAAGCTTCTTCAGTGTTATCCTGCAGATTAAGTATTGCATTAAAATGGTATGAATGCTCTGGTGAATGGCAAGAACAGATAGATGTGTGTATGTGTGCGTGTGTGTGTTTTAAAATGCACTTTTCGGTATCTCAAGTATGAAGTCTTAATTGATTTACTGTGAATTTGGTGTTAAGCTTCAATGAAGACTGAAAGTACAGTGCTCTGTGATCCAACTCGCTTCTGTGCCTAGTGTAACTGTACTACTGAGTCGCATTTTTAACTGTGACAGCTCATCTTTTCATCCCTTTATTTATTATTTTTTTAATTACATCCGTGTACCTTTTTCCTTTTTAATCATAAAGTTGTATTGTATCCAGATAAATACTTTACTTTCTTTGGTATTTGTGATCACTCCCTGCAACAACACAGTCTCATTTTGACGTTTTAATACCGTAAACTTTTAAGTTGTTTTATTGATCACTTTATATTATCTTTATGGGAGTACTGGAGTACTAATGTGCTTAGTAAGCACTGAGTGTTTATATTAGCTTGTTATTTTGTCATCAGTCACTTCTAAAGCCATAATTCTCATAAGAACAGTATATGAACAATATCTATGTTTCACAGAGCTTTGTAAAGTTGGCTTATTTTTCCATAATAGATAATAGTTTTATCTGCTTTTTTTGTCCAATCTGACTTACTCTCATTTCCACAGTATTTTTTGACTTGGCCATCAAGGAACCAGTTTAACATCAGTCTCCATTGGATTTTTTTTGTACATTTATTTCTTGTGTAA
Source organism: Bagroides melapterus (assembly GCA_028566695.1). NCBI lineage: Eukaryota > Metazoa > Chordata > Actinopteri > Siluriformes > Bagridae > Bagroides > Bagroides melapterus. Next base: position 5,963,676 of record JAOTRN010000029.1, read on the forward strand.
CGAACATTGATGTGATTTATTCAAATCCAGGATTATAGGACATTGATTCGGACATTGAAAAGACATAGATTCATTTCTACATTTTCACTAACAAGCTCCCAAGATCCTGTGTAATATCTTAGTATTATTTTTTCATAACTGGTTTGAGATTAATGTTTTAGGGTAGAGGTGTGCTGTATCAACAGCTTTAGCACAACTTGGATTTGAATGAATGCAGCACTCTGGCTCTCAAACCTGTTGTATATCATCTCCATTCAGTTTTCTTCTTTGTGTTTATAATAGTTCTGTCTGTTGCAATAAAGTTTATTTTTGGATAATGTTATTTACTGAAAGTCTCCAAAAGCTTGTTTCTTTTTTGTTTTGTATTGGATTTTTTTAAATTATTCACAGAACTAAAAATACACATATTTGGTAACCTAGTGTATATATAATAAAACATGTGCATCAATATACATATATATATATATATAATGTAATGTACAATGGTAGACATAAAATAAAACCCTGATATCAAGCCAGAATAATTACAGAAGCAAATAGTTTACAATATGTGATTAGAAAACACTTAAAATTATACCTGTATGTGACGTCTTAAAAATCTACATTTGTAAAGTATTAAATCCAGAGCACAGCAATATAGCTACATTCACACCACTCAAGTGTTCAGATCATTTTCCTGTTCAAATCTGATTAGTTTGATTGCCATTGTACCATGGCCTATTGCTTTCTTTTGAATTAGTATACAGAAGTGAAATTTGAGAAAATTTTGAGATTAAGTGTCTATTCATTTTACAACACAATTTAACTGTATAGTGCTTACCAGTTGACTTTGTCTCAAAGCAGCTTTACAAAAACAAAACAAGTTTTAAATGAAGTTATTATTTATCTTCAACATCTATCCCAAATGCACAAGCCTGGGGTCATAGTGGCAAGGAAAGACTCCCTGAGATGAGGAAGAACCTTGAGAGGAACCAGACGCTGAAGGGAGACCATCCTCACATGGGTGACACCGGACAGTAAATGTCTTTAAGAATGAAGTTGAGAAGAATTGTGCAATCAAGGGCTGAGGACTTAATGGCAGCATAATTTGAATTCATTATAGAGTTAACACCAATTCCTAATTCTTACAAGACAGAAAAAATATTTAGTCATAGATATGCAATTCTTACAACATCCAACTGTTAGTTCTGGTCCACTAGGTAATAAAAGATATGAGGTATTCCAAAAGCACAAGGTCATTTCACTTGTATCCCCCCTTGCAAATGCAGAATTCAGGTAGCCACCAAAACCTTAACTAGTTTGATTGAGAATTTATGATTTAACTAAATTTTCCATTATGCCTTCAGTTCAGCAAAGAGACACGGTTTAGTAAGTTACAAACTAGTCTGAACTGAGCAAAGAAAATGTACCAAATGATGTGGAAAATTGTTATAAAAATATGGCTGTTTATTCACGTACATGTCAAAGTTTTACATATGTACAGATAACATGTTCAAGTTTGAATCTTTACAGGCATGAATTACATTTAAAAAAAAAAAAAAAAAAAAAAAAAAATCCTTAAAGATAATTGCACATCACTTGTTGATAAAATCAAGAAACAAGATAAAGCAAACTTAACAGCATCTCTCAGTTCTGAATTGTCCAAGGCACAAGTTTAAAAGCTACTCCGATTCATCATCTGGGGCAGCGTCCTCCGTTTCAGTCACTATCCCTACATCCTCTGCACCTTCTGTGTCCGTTTCTGCAACCTTCTGACCACTTCCAGAGTCTTCATTTTCACACTTTGGATAGTCATCATCTGCATCAAAGGCAATTTCTTGCAGCTCTTCCAAGCTGTCTGGACTTTTACCAGTTAGCCGCTGTCACCAAAATAAGTTTTGAAATTTAATAAGTGTTTTGAATAATATTACAGCTACATCAATCACGATTAATAGCCAAACCCTTACCTCAATCATGTCAGCCATGTGTTGCACATGCTGTGCTAGCTCCTGTAGTTCATCATTTTCATTCTGCAGCTTAACAATCTGCTCATCTTTTGCTTCGATTTCTTTGTGGAGCTGTTTGCCATTTAAGAAAATTGAGAGGTGGATGATAAACTCAATTTCATGATGTTCCCACTACAGTAAACATGCTCCAAGGTTAATATATACATAGTCTTGTAAATATTCAGCAGGTTTTGTTCATTAGAGGGCAATAAAACAAACATTTACCACCAAGCCATCGGCAATTCATGTCAAAGCAAAAGATGCCTTACAAGAGCTATTTAAGATGGGTATGCAAACATTTAATACACCTCATGAGGTCGGTTTTCCATTTTGGTTAATATTATAATAAAAAAAGATAGGCTAAAACCTTCAAAAGAACACTATCAGTACTAGATACCAAGCCAATAAGAAAATGCTAAACACCAACCTTCTCATTCTCCTGAAGAACATTGAAAAGTGCTTTCCGTCGCTCCTCTGCCAGTTCCTTCCAGTAATTAGTAGGAGGAGCTTCTGTGGGGGTTTAAAATTTGCCATTATGTTCAAGACTAAACTTGACCACTGTAACTTAACCATATAATACAACTTATGAGGAACTGGAAAAACATCCTGTACAAGAATTTGACACCATACATGTCATTTCAGAGAGTAATTTATACTGCTGTTGGCCCTTTCTCTAAACATGATAAAGTGTGACTCATACAACTAGAGTTACCTTTGACCATCAGCTCATAAGCTTCCTGTGAGATTCCTTCAGTTTGGTTTTCATTTTCTGGGTCTGTGGGTTTCACTGCCACTTCAGCTTTAACCCTCTTTGATCCCTTCACCTGGTCAGCACCCCATAGCTTCCTCTTAGGAACAGCCTTCCCAGCCTACCAAAAAAAAAAAAAGGTTTGTGGTCTGGTCTTAACTCAATTTATCAGATTGTTTTTTGTTCAACATGCTTGTTGACCTCAAATGACCTCATGCTTGTGTACCTCAATTTTCTTCCCAAGAGGCTTATTGACAGCAGACGGCTGGAGGACTTGAAGTGTTCTCCTGGAAGATGCCCCTGATGTTTGTGCTGTAAAAAAATTCTGCAAAACAAAGGATAAATATGGGCTTTCAGAGGTATCATGTGAGCATAAACATCTTAAAAATATTAGGTGGTTAACAAATGGCCTAAACTGACAAACTACACGTCTCTCCCTGCATACCAAAACAGTCCCACAGCTTCTTTGTCTCCATTTACACTCTTGTTAACTGTCATTGTGAGACATAAGCAAGCACGGTAGCTAAGCAGCACTGTGTATGCATGCCTAGCTAGCGTGGGAAAGGGGCAGGACAGTGAGCTACATGAGGCAAAACACCTAAAATTCCCACAGTCAGCCATTGGTACAGCCTTACATATTAGCTTACTGCATGAACCTTGACAAAAATTACTGTGGGAACTTGCTTTAAAAAACACCTCATTACTGCCAACTATGAGTTAGTTAATGTTTCCACCCATAAACACAGTGGCAGCAGAAGGCACAGTTAACAGGATTAAAACATCAGCACAAATTGCAGTTAAGCCTACATGGACAATGATTAATTCAACTACTGAGACCAGGGTCCATGTAAAATTAAAATTACACAAAATGTGAGATACCCATTTTAAAGCATCAAACAAACTTCTTAATGATTAGTTCCTCTGGGTTGGATGATTATGATACAGACTGCCATTGGGTCAATTTTCTTTAAACCCTTCACAAGTTTGAGGAAAATTGGGACTATTGTATATTTCAACCAGTTGACGGTCCATAAACTAATCATAAAGTAGTTGCAATTAGTATCCTAGTGCACATTTTAACATAATTAACAATATGCATAATGCCAAAAGACAAATCTAAAAGTTAAAATAAATTAACATTTTTTCCCTTTTAAATTGCAATACTTGATTCGGGAACTTTATTGTACAACACTAAAAACAATACAACATAAATTTTAAAACAACAAAGCCAACAGCCTTCAGATATACTGAAGGCCATATCAGGGACACTTGATAAATAGACAGACGACGAGCAAAAAAAATAAAATAATAACCTTATAAGTCAACACGTTACATACCTTTAAATTTTCACGTGGATTCTCCATTTGCTTCATTTTTCGGACAGAACTCATTTCTTCAGTTATCTATGGACACAAACAAATAGTTCTAAATGTAGTTACCTACTTATACATTATTGAATTTATTCAACAGGAACATTTCAGAGTTGTCCTCCATTCCCACACTCTCACTGATTTAAGTTACTTTACAAAAGATGATCGCCAATTGAATAGGATTAAGCTAAAAACCTATGAACAAGTATGAATAAACCAACAGCAACGATAACTAAACTTGAAAAATATATGGACACCGTGGGTTAAAAAAAAAAACCTCTAGAGAAGGACCAAACAATAAGCAAATGTGTCCTAATGTTGGATTAAATATACAAACCAGCTGCGACCTAATCACAAAGTGAAAGGGGTGCCAGATTGCAAAGCCAATGATAACTATCACACGTTGCAATTTAAAATAACTAAAGGAATAAGATTGTTTATTAGAGATTCAAGTAGTGAGAAAAGTCAGTGAAAAAGAAAAGCCGTGCTAACAAGCTAGCTACAACCAACGCGCCAAAACCTAGCTAAACAAACAGAACAAACAGACAAAGCGAAGTCAATTATATTAAATACAAGGCTTTGAACATTTATCCGACAGCAAACGCTTAAAGAAATAGTTAATTAGTCTTTACTGTTAATAATTTAGTTTAAACGAAATTATCAAGGGTCAGTTAGTTCACAGATCACACACTGCAACCGGAGTCAATTGTACTAAATAGGCATTAAAACTTTCAAAACAACAGAACTGAACAAATACAAATTAGTAATTCGTTGATGAAAATATTAAAACCAAACGTAAAAGATAAATAAAATACCTTAGTGCAACGGTAGCAAAGTTTACTACTTAACGTCTTCAACGCACTACGTTGACATACAGCGCGAAAACATTCTTCTTCTTCGTGCGCGCCACAAGCTTAAGTAGAGGCCCCGAATTTGATCACGTGACTATGGGACGTGCAAAACAAATCTTTCTCCTGATCCGACTCTTTTAGTACAATTCATTGAAGTGATACGAATCGCTTTATTCCATTTTTGGTTCAGGTCTAAGACTGGTGACATTGGGGAGGTAACGTTAGCAGGTCCTGCTAAATAATCACTAAAACAGGGATATACAGCACGGTGTCACTTGAGTTACACATTGATATTCCCTCTATTTTATCAAAACATAAAGATTTGCATATGTTATGTTAAAAACTTCAGTGTAAAGAATTACACAAATATGCGTTATGGACTTCCTGTCATCTCCTTCTTAACCATGAGTGCTGACAGCGTATTGCGCTATGGCGTGAACAATTCAAGATTGGAACAACTCACAAACAGCAGCCTCTATTTTTTCCGTCACCTTTAAAACACATGACGTCTTGAAGAGGTTGCCAGATATTGTTTGGTGTAGCTAGATTATGAATAAAAGCTGTCGCGGAATTCAGAGAAAGTTTCAAATATTGGAATAATGTATGAATTTTGGAAAATATTTTTAAATTAGCAACAGATTAATTATCTTGCTGATTTTAACAAACATATAATTTGTGGAGTTTGTTAAATATTTTTAACTACTAAACGTATTGTTGTTTTACGTCTGGATCTGGCAACCCTTTAACATCGGAACTGCCTGATGTTCATAGTCAGCCATTTTAAGTTGTTTGTTCAGTGTGGGCTGACGGCTTGTTGTTCTTCAGACAAATAGGGATCAAGGCCGAGGTCTCGAAGAAGCGCTCGAAAGACATTTTACACAACTATTTTGTAATTATGGGTCCACCGCGAAGCAAATCTAGTCGTCTATTATCCGAAAGAAGGGTGAATCTGAATTGGTTTGTCACTTTATCTTGACATGGCACGGGAGGTTTGGTCGGTTGGTTTTGACGACTGAGGAAAAGCTTGAAAACAACGCAGCGGAGAGAAACAAGCTCGGCAACAACTAAGCTTTTGCACACGAGGGTTTATTTTAAAGTTTGTCATTTGATAGCAGAGTGTAAGGTTGTGGATTCAGATTTCAGTAGATTCACACAATGATACTTGTGTTACGATAGTTAGCCATTACAGAAGTGAGCTAACTGAGGTAGCCACGCCACGCACTTCCCATCTCTGCTAGCATAACCAGCTAGTAAAGAAGAAACCAGATAGAAAATGTAACAGTTGGACCGTCAACACACGTTAGCTAGCGAGCTCAAAGAGGAATTATCATTACTCTGACATGTAGCTGACGGTTAAGTGAACTCTGCTGTAGTTGGCGTGGTGTGCGCAAAGCATTGCTGGTTAGGTTTCGTTAGCTAGCGACCACAAAAAAGCCCGAGGATGGTGAACTACAACAGCGGGGCCACAACAACAATCCTTGGGTCAGATTTATGGCCATAAAGCCCAACATGGCGACCAGTCTTTTCCTTGTTCTTGCACCTGGTGCCAATTCCTCCAGGCATCTCTGTTTCTCTGCCATGGTTGGCTTTCTCCCCTGTCATTCAGCTGTGCGTTACTGAGAGTTTAATCCATCAATATCAATATGAATACGAATCACATGTGTCGTGGAAGAGACTCCAAAATCAACAGTAGTCAGGACTAGAAAGATTTTTTTTAAAGAAAAACTAGAAGGTTGTGCAACTTCAGGGTGTAAAAGCCAAGGCTATTCTTCTCCATTTGCAAAACTATACCAAAAGAGCTATTGGTATGGATTTCAGTTGTTTTATCAGCTCTAAAATTCTAGTTTAATATTTGGTGAGCACAAAATACGTGCATTGCTTTTACTATATGTGAAAATTTGACTTTTTTTCTCAAAACATGGTGTGATGTCCAGATACGAATTGTTAAGCCCGAGGGGCGCTATCTAATACTAATCTAAAAAATGACTTGATTTCGGTTAGATTTTTTTTTCTTAATTAGGTTTAGTGAATATTACAGTTTGTGCCAGATCTTTTCTCTCTTTAACTGTTTAAACACAATAAATTGAATAGCGTAGCCTGTTTGCTGGAAGCCTTGAAAGCAGAAAAGGTGATTAAAAGGAAATAAGTCTTTACTGTAAAACCATGGGAGACCCAAACTCTCGACGTAATCAAACCCGAAACCGACTCCGTGCCCAGCTACGGAAGAAACGAGAATCTTTGGCTGACCAGTTTGACTTCAAAATCTACATTGCCTTCGTGTTTAAGGAAAAGGTGCTTTATAAATTGACCTGAGATACATATTGTGCACTTAGCACTCTCACTTGGCCTTGGTGGATTATTAGTTGTGATAAATTAGTTGTAACCTGGCCATTATAGTTAAATAAAAAAAGTAAACCATTCAATATTTTACAAATATTTATTAATTAGCAATACATTTGGAATATTTTCCAAAGCCTTATTTTGACTGAGTTACTTGTTTTTAATGGTAAATGATGTCTACAATGTAACCACTTTTAATAACCTTATTGAAGTAGAACTATTGTAAAATAATGTGCAATGCTGGTCACTGATTTGATGTCTTTTTCACTTTGAGCAGAAAAAGAAGTCTGCACTTTTTGAGGTAGCTGAAGTGGTGCCTGTCATGACCAACAACTATGAAGAAAATATCCTCAAAGGAGTGAAGGATTCAAGCTACTCCTTAGAAAGTTCTTTGGAGCTTCTTCAAAAAGATGTCGTGCAGTTGCATGCCCCTCGCTACCAATCTATGCGCAGGGTAAGAAGTTTAAGTTGAGGGGCAAATTATTTTATTAGTTGAAGTTTAAAAAGGCAAGTACGGTTTGAGATATTTAGCTGTGAGTGTCTGGTCATAATTCTCAAATGTGTCATGAACACATCCTTTTAGTTTTTATGTACCAGAACATCATTGGTTATTCTGAAAAATGTTAGTATACAGTTATTTATACCAAATATGAGTGTTTTAAGTAAAAAAAAAAAAAAAATTAGCATTTCGGTAGATTACATTATCTGCATCAAAACACTAAAGGATCTTTGCACACACAAATGGACTTGACACATTTCATTTATCAGCTGAAGAATGATACAGAACAATATAATTCTTTTTTTTGTTTTATTTATTTTGCTATTATGGACATTATGCAATTCAGCAGATGAATGTTTCATGATGAGGATTGTGTCCTAAACTGAGAACTCAGTGTGAACTATTAAAGACATAAAACATTTTTTCTGATACACGGATTGTAACTCTGTGGTCTTTTTTCTAAAGGATGTAATCGGTTGCACACAAGAGATGGACTTCATTCTTTGGCCCCGCAATGATATTGAGAAGATAGTGTGTCTTCTGTTCTCCAGATGGAAGGGAGCGGACCATGAACCCTTCAGGCCTGTTCAGGTGACTATTTCCTACATGCTTTGTTAGTTTTGTGCTTCATAAATTGTTCCCAAGTATAGCACTCTATTTATTTATTTATTTATTTATTT
>JAOTRN010000029.1:5988387-6001101 GCA_028566695.1 Bagroides melapterus
CCTTAAACCATATTTACTGTCCAAATATGCGGCCTAGTTTTGCTGTTGACTCAAAAAATTGCACTTTGTGAAATAATTTTGGACACAAGTTGAGACTAGAAGTCATAGAAAACATTATATTAACTCCAACCAAATACAAACAACAATGTTCTTGTGTCAGAAATTTCTGATTAAAATCTCTACTGTGATTGCTGCCACGATTCCCATGTGCCAATAGAATTTGAATCAGAATCAGAAAAAGGTTTCTTGCCAGGTACAGCAAAGGGATCAACAAAGAGCATAAAGAGAATAAAGCAAAGCATGGGACAGCTACAAATTTGATAGTGACAATAGGTAATCCAAAATGAAATATTTTTATATGTAAAGAAATACATCCTTATTACTTCAAGCTCAGTCTGAAGAATGGTTCTAAATGAGCCAGGGTCACTCTATCTGATGACATAAGCAGATATGCATTATCTGACATAGATTTGTTATTAAATTAATCCACAACCTTCTGGAGAGCATTGTGACAAAAAATGCAAAAAACATTGTGATGAAATCACAGTCCCAAAATGACATGCATTTAAATAATATTATGCGGTTGTTTGGTATAGTTACTTATGGTTTATCTAATTTTTTTAGTTGACAGTTTCACTTCTTAACTTACTACAATGAAATCATAAACAATATATCGATGTTTAATGAGTATTTAGTGTATGCGTTAAATAAGGATCCAACCTAAAATACACCTAGTTAAAAGATGTATAAACTTGTACTTGGCAACATGACAAGGCGCTGTTGAGGCGCAAGACGTCGTAGAGGTTGTGGGAAATGTAGTTCCTATATGTAAACAGACTGCATTGTTAAGATACGCTTAAAAACTGTCCAGGAAACATTGCTTGCAATGACAAAAATGATACCTTAACTTTTTATGACAAAGGTACACACGGATATTGTGTTTTTAATAAATACATAACCGCTTTGAAGAACGTTACGGCTTCATTAGTGTCTCCGAAACTGCAATTCCCATGTAGTTGTTATTTGGGCGGTTTCAAAACCTGATGACGTACTTCCGCTAAACTGGACAACTTTCAGAAAAGATGGAGAACAAAGTTGAGCGTGCGGCTAACGGGAAAAACGTCTCTCTCCCTATTTCTCGTGTAAAATTAATAATGAAGAGCTCTCCTGATGTGTCGTGTATTAATCAGGACGCTCTTTTCTTAACTACGAAAGCGACGGTAGTAGTTTATTATTGTGGACTTCATATAGCAGATGGTTTAGCTCTACACTCATTCCACTGACAGGCTGGAGCTAATTGTTAGCTTAAGATCTTATGAATGAGATTTTGCTTTATATTGCTTCTGTAGTCTGGACTGTGTAGTATATCGTAAATATGTATATATATTTCAAATATCATCAATGTTAGTAAAGGATAACTATAGGAACTTGTGAATTATTTCAATTATTACTTTTTTATGCGGCACCGTTGCTATTTAAACTATTAGACTGTTTATTCAAACTGACAACTGGCGCTACAAACTCGTTTCAGGGGAAGGGATCTAAAAATCCCCCATGTGACGTCACATACGAACCAAATCTTTTGCTTATCAAAATATGTAGGCGTCACTTAAAACTAAATAGATGCAATGCAGCAGCCTAATCTAGCAACAAATTCACTAAGCTGTCAGCGTCTTCAGAAATGCCTCACATCTTATTCCCCAAATTATGTATAGTGCATTATGGGTAGTATGTACCTCCTATGGGACATTCCTTTTATCCAAACTTATTTCAGTGCTCAGTTAAATCTTATAATTGTGCTGGATTTTCTTTAGATATGGCAACAGAATAGCAAAACTTAAAATTTAAAGCGCTTTTTAGTGAGATTTCAGGGTTTTTTTTTTGTTTTTTTTTTTCAGAAATATTTATTCATTGTTTGAGCTGAATATGTAACTTTTCAAAAATGACTGCCCACTTGATATGTATATGTTCCTCTAGGAGCTTTTTGTTCAGCACTTGGCTTTGACCTCATATAATAATGGCTCAGGAAAACAGAATGGCTCCCTGTCTTACAGCGATCTGGCAAACACGGCAGAAGATACAGAGCCATTCCAGTTTCTTACAGGTGAGAGCTGTGTTTCTCTGAATGTACTCTTAGATAATAAATATGTAAGAGAAACATCAGCCCCATTTTTAGCAGTTTCACTTGACTTTTGTCAGATAATATCTAGTTAGCGCAACACAGTTTCTAATCTGAATCCAGAACTATCTAAACCCTTCTCAAATATCTGTAACAGATGTTCTCTGGAGGTTGTTAGTGAGAAGTGATATACTGCTCAGTTTGACAAAAAACACAACTGACACTGTTGCCTGTCTATGTTGCTCATCTAGGGGAAACTATTGAGTACAGAGGCACTCACAAAGAAATCCAAGCACGCCAATACTTTAATCTGTGTGATAAGGTTACATATGTGCTTTTGTATGTATTAAGTGAAAGATTATTCATGTAAAATTTGTTTATAGTCTTTGGTCTACTGCACCAGCTGGGTGTTTCTGGGCTGACTACTGCTGTAGTCACATTAATAACAGCGATGGCTCAATGGTTAAGCCTTAGGGCTACTGACCATAAGGTTGAGCGTTTAAATCCCAGCACCATTAAACTGCCACTGCTGGATATCGTGGCTGACTGTGCACTCTGTCATGAACATGTTATCATGTAAAAATAAAGCCTGTCTTGCCTCATTTCTTATGGGTCATTATTTTGAACCGTTAAACTGATTAGTTACTGACCAGTAAAATTAGAGTTTGAGCAAAAAAGGGAACTTATAAAAATGTCACTTTACCTCTTTCTCTCTTTTTAGATATTCTTCCTAAGAAAATCTTGGCTAGGGATTATCTGAACTCCCTGGAAAAAATGGAAGAAGAAGAAGAAAAAGACAACTGATTTTTGGGGTACGGCCCCCCAAACAGCCCAGAAATTGTTACTTGGTTTTCATTCTTAAAAATTGCTTGATATCGTGAGGTGAACAGTTAAAAAAAACAAAAAACAAAAAAACTTTCCTCACATGTGATAGTAAGACATGAACTCCAGGACAACTCAAAAAGATAAATATGTACAGTTCCTCACACCTTGTGGTTCAAAAGGTGTTTTTTTTTTTTTTTTTTTTTTTTGTATTCGGATATGTAGTGTAGCTCACATAGCAGACTGCAGAGCTGCCACTTTAAGTGTTTCATATGTTTATTTATGTTGTATAACTGCTGATTTGCTCCTACAGCTATTACATTTTTGGTCATAACTGACCACGACATTACAGCTGCTTTAAAAGCAGTTACTCAGGGTGTACACACTGTTTCTTTAAACGGGCATTAAAATGTTAGTGTTTGTTATTATACATCTGAAGATAAAAACGGTCTCAGTCTCATTGTGCAGATTGTGAAAGTGAAATAAATACTTATACCTGATCTTTTTTTTGGATCAACCCATTTTTCCATGATATATTTGTTTGAAATATGAGTTAATCAAAAAAGATCCTGTAGGTTTTATAAGTTTGTGTTGCTTATGTGTGAGATTCTTGTACTATTCTGCTGTTTCATCTGATGACATGCACGGAACCGAAATTCAAAGCTGTGTGTCTTTATTCTTGTACTTGAAAATTGTTTAACAGTTTAAGTTTTGTAAAGTGTACTGTATGATTTTTGGTTTATTTTTTCCATTAAATAAACCTTTTGGTTTCTTAATTGCTAAACTTTAATTTCTGGTCCTACAAAATGATGGCTGCTTTAAGAATACTGAACTGAAACCATGCCATAAACCCCTGCACTTTTTTAAAATATTACTGTGATTATAAATCTAATTATAATGTTACCTTGGCATTTCCTTTGAGTAATAAAGTTGTTTTCTAAGAACATGAATAACATTGCATACACAATATCACAACACGCATCAGTGTTCATGACATTTTGAAAAACATACAAAAGCAATTTAGTGATTTTATGTTTAATTATAAAATATACAAAGACACCTATAAAGCAACATCCAATTAGATATTCCTAAGAGTAAATTAAAATGCAGTTATAAAAGTATTTCTTACTATCATCAGGTCAATAACATATCACTTACCCCTACTAGTGAAACAGGTATAATACAATAGAAAGTCATGCTTCAGGTGTAAAAATCCTACTTCCTCACAGGCATGCACTGTACTGTGTCAAGTCATCTGCTATAATGTCATTTACTGGTTTAGTAGTCGGGTTAGTCGAAGTTGTATGGCATTCAGTGTCCTCTCGAGTTTTGAGAGATGCTGCTCCAGAAGAGCTGCCATTTCCTCCCTGCTGTTTATGGTGTTCATGGTGTTTGCAATCTGCTCCTTTAAACTAGAGGAGAGAGAATTTACTCAATCATAATAATCAAAGAAAATAATGTAATTATTGTCAACTAATTACTGAAAGAAATTTTGTTTCATATGAGATTGTCATGTTCACACCTCTGATGCTAACTTTTAATAAGTATATGAAAGTATTTTGATTTACATTCACCTCATAAATAGTGTTTCTGTACATCTCATCACCTTTATGAGCAGTGTATCTGATACATATTATATACAATGGATATAAAAAGTCTATACACCTGTACAAGTTTTTATGATGGAAAAAATAAAACCATGATAAATCACCTCAAACCTTTTTCCACCTTTTATTATGACATAACAACCAACAAAATTCCTGTTAAAAAAAACATAAAAGCAAAAAAGTTTAGGAAAAAGAAACTCTCTCTATTTGGGACTGGAGTTGATAGAGGGAATCGGGGATAGTTCCAGATATCTCTCTATTTTTATACAAAGCCTACAGTCTCTTTATTAGACAGGTGAAGATGAGGAAAAATAATCCCCTTTCAACACAATAATAATCCAAAGCACAAATCCAAGTTTAACAAATGAATAGCTTCAGAAGAAGAACATTTTGGAATGGCCCGGTCAGAGCCCTGATTTAAATCCTATAAAAAAATTTTAGTAGCATTTTATTCCTTTTCACAGAAGAATCCTTGCAGATTTGTAACAGACAAATTGTCCACACATATTGTCACATATGCCTGAAAGTATCTTTAATCTAACACCTCACTTGGTCAACAAGATTTAAAATAAAAAAATCCCTAAAAAGTGAATTTTGTTGAATTTTGTTGGTTGCTGCAGTATATCATGCTAAATGTGAAAAAAGATCTGATGCTTTATATTAGTTTCATTTTTTCCATCACAAAATGGCATTTATAAGGGCTGTGCAGACTTTTTTTATATATTGTATATCCTGAAGGTAGGTATTTTTACTCTCATCTGAACGTTGCGATAGAGATGCAATTTACCTTGCAATCAAGGTATCATGTTCATCACCCTCTTTCCTCTTCGCATCCAGGTCAAAGAAAACCTTCTGCATGGATTCTACAGTCTGAGAAATGCTGAGGTGATCTTCCCGAACCCCTTGGACATCCAGCATGGCCTGCTGCTCATATGAGACCCCTCCCTCCTCCAGACCGCTGGCCTCAGTCACAGCATGGAGCGCTGCTCGGTTCTGCAGCACCAACAGACGCGTCTCCTCAAACTCTTCTGGCCCTGCTATGTTTTCCCAGCACACAGGAGAGGATGGAGGCAACCAGAAGCGCTGTGTGCAGTTTGCTGCATGTTCAGGTGTCTCTGTGACAAAGGGACTGTGAGCAGGGAAGCTGTGAAGCAGCTCATGTAGGCCAGAGCCCCAGTCCCAGACTTTGTCCTCCAGGTCCACCTCAATGCTGCCTCCACTTCGGCACATAGTGAGAAGGAGCAGAAGAAACCATGCCATCCTGCTGCAGCTAAGGAAAAAGAAAACACTATATTGCTTAAATATCTTTTTTCCTCAGGGGTTCAGGATTTAGAGGATTATTAGGGTCCTTTGCTTCATATAAAGTGGTTCTACTTTTTGATATGTTCTTATTGGAAAATACTTGTAGGGTTTCACATAAAGTTTTTAAGAGTGATGCCAAATAGATAACTGATGAACCCTGAAGGGATCTACATTTTTCTAGCATTGCAGCATAGCAACATTTTCTGATGATAGCTGGTGCTCGTAAAATGCTTAGAATTACGGAATTCCTGCCTATCTGTATAATCACAGTACTGTTCTTCCCAATAGCTAAACACTAATCACTGCACACGTCTTTGTTCTTATTTGTTGTCTTCTAAATGTATAACATAATATTTATAATATATATTAATATATTCTAATTGCCTCCAAAAACTTCCTTCTTCATGTAAAATGTTTTAATATGCAACTGACCAGGTCGTAGCTCATTATATCACGTCATGTGGTAATTTTTTGAGCAAGCATTAGCTACTATCCCCTGAACAATATCTAAATCTGCATTTACACTCACTCACACACTTCGAAATGTTTTAAAGCGAAAAAACGTCAACACTGCATCTCCACCTGTGGTTTTTGTACTTACCTTGAATTTCCTTTTCACTCTCGGACTATACCATCTTAAATACTTCGCTTAGCGCATGCTAGTCATTTATCTTCACTCTCCCGTCTGTTATTTATATAATTGTTTTTGGAACAAACAAACACCAAACCCTGAAAACTGAACATGATACTTGACTGGGTGTATGTCCTTTTAAAAAACTGGTTGACTTTACACTATCAGAAATTTCTGACCTTACCTTTAGGGAGTGAAGTGAGGCGTTGTTTGCTCGCTCCGATGGGGCTGTCTGTGTGTGTGTGTGTGTGTGTGTGTTTTTGTCTCCAGTTCGCACAGCTGGAAAATCTGACTCGCTCTCACTGACTATTTGTGTGCCGGTATTAATTAACCCTCACAAACACACAACCAGTTATAATCTGTGAATGTGGTGTTTAAAACTGCTTCAAAAACAAACCCACAAGGCTTTTGTAAAATCCCACAGCAGCCTGAGCTCTGTCACTGGCTCCGAACAAAAAAAAATGTGCCATTCATTAAAATCTCTGGCAAGTTTTCACATGTGATAGATCCGATCTCACTACCAAACCGTGGCATGTCTTTTGATATAACTTGTATTAAGTCATAAATAAAACGAATTATACACCCTCCTCGTTACCTTGGCCGTTTTACTTTGCATGTCCTTGCATTTACTCGGATGGAAACCTGAGCTGTGATCTTTTGGCTGAAGCTTTGATCCAGGATAGAGCTGAGCAGCTGAGAGTTTTCCTCAAGCACACTGGTTTAAGTTACAGTTCACGTCCAGTCATATAAATAATAACAACAGGAATCGGTGTCTTCGGTGAATTGTAAACTTTTGCAAAGGAACTGGTTCATTGATGAATTAAAGTGCTCCTGTAGACGTATGGAATAAAATATAATGGCATGTTCTGTTATAGGAAAATAATCAACGAGGAGGTGATGCCTTGAAGCCCCAAACACTTTTATTTGTCTAATACCAAATCTATCTGTTTATTACCTCTATTTTCCGTCTTCTGAGTGATCCTCTAATCTTGGAAGCAGAAGGTCCAAAGCTTTTTTATATAGTAAAATTACATATGTACAATTCACCAAAAAATCTATAATCCCTGAAAGTTTATGTTCTGGTTTTTAAATGCAAAAAGGACAAGAAACCATTTGTCTTTGACTTTTGGAATTTTGATTTTTATTTAGGTGTACTTTACACATAAAATAAGCCAAAATGACAATCGAACTGAAAAGATGAAGTATATAAATGTAAAGATTAGAACTCAACCCAGAAGCAAGTCAAATCTTTGTAGCTTACTGTTTCAGACACTTTGCCCAAGGGTTATTTTTTAATACTGGATCCTGGACATCGTTCCTGGAGTTGAGTTGTACATGCAGGGTGGAAAAATTCTCTTAAGTGGATGACTTGATGCTTTTACGAGGCCCTGTCTGTGGCTTCTATTATAAGCACACATTTTCCTGCTGATGCATGTCTGGATGAAGAACAATGTAAAGCCCGAAGTCACAAGTCAAAGGACACCTGGATAGGAGCATGATGTCATGTCATATGGAAAATGAAAACATTTTTTTTAAGTTATGCATTTTACATAAATATAGATGGTTTACTACAATTTGTATCCGATCAGTGTAGGACTGATTGGATGATAATCTGGATGTACAGACTACAAACTACTCTAAATCAGGTAGAATATATATGTCCGTTTATGTGCATCATTACACTAAACAAGAACATTGCCTTCAGACTGGGTTGCAACATTATGTCCTCCAGAGAATCCACATCATCTGTGTTTACTTTGTTAATGTTGTTTGGTGGTTAAACAATTTATTAAGATTGTTATCTCAAGCAGAATGAGCTCAGTAAACAGAAATCTGGCGAAACAGAAGTTTAGACGCCCCCTGGGTAAAATGTCTGCACCCTCTTCATGATCTGTATTTTTTCCCCCCACATGATGGCAGTAATAAACTCAAACACTTACAGCATAGAAAAATTCTAGAATAAAATGTTCCTTTAAGCGAACTAGTGCAGTGTAACCATTTCTGGACCAGCAATAATCGTAGGCTTACAAGGATATCTTAGTATTTGGTTAATAAAATACTCTGTAGTGGATCTAGTTAAGTCTAGTCATTTTAGAAGTCATTTTTTTAAATGTTTTAATTTTTCTCGGCTGGAAATTTGCTAACAGCTGTAGCATTTAGCTAATTCCTAAGTAAATTAAATTGAATTTAATTTTTTGTTTTACAAAGAACATTGTAGAACATTACAGGAATATATACATTACAGATATAAAATATACATTTGAAATATAAATTTACTTTAAACTTTAAAACAAATTTACTTTCTTAAGAGCCTTAGGTGACTGGCAAGAAATAATTCCTCAAGACTACAGACATTATTTAAGAGGGCAGTATGAGTAGAGTTGAGGTTGGTTTCTAGGAAAAGCTTCATCATTGTTTATACTGCAACATTAATTCTGCTCACAGAGAGCTATAAAAAAAGAAAACAAATGGCTCATCTGAGCACTCATGACATTTCATATGATTCTAGGGGCTTTTTCCTGCAAGAGCAGGAGATTCATCTGTTGTGCTATTACAAAGTATTGGATATGAAATTCCTGGTTATTCACCCTAACAATTTGTTGGCTTGCACATTATCCTGTTCATGGTCCATATCCAGATGTTTTTATTTTACAGTGCCTGCAAGTCCTTCCTCAAAGTTCCCACATTCTCCATGAACAGTTATTACCTTAGTGAAAGATAATGCATTTAACACTGTCCAAAAATGCTGTTCTTGACATCTGAATAGCACAAAATAAATCATTTAAAGGACAAAAAGCAAGTGAGGGGAACTCAAGTTTATTAAATCAATGCCATATACAGTCAAACCAAAAAAAAAACAAAAACGTCAACTATATTAAATGATATTCACATTATATCCTAGCAGGGTTTACAGCATATATTGAGCTTGCAATCATAAAAGCATGAATTAAAAAAAAACAAAACACACATCTCAAAGCTCACTTTATATAATGAAAGAACAAAAGACACAGAGCTTAGCGGTGAGTCCAAATACAAGAATGAGATAAAAGCTCTCAACAGGAATGACAATAAATTCAATTTGGCAGGTGCTTAAGTAGGAATTAAAAAGAACAATAGATGTCTGATGTGAGGAGGAGATTTGAGCCTGCAGGCAGTGCCACTGGAACGCCTTCCTAAAAACTTTGGTCAATTTCATGGCTTGGATGAAAACATGTTAACAGCCTCAGCTGGAGCATCCCGGAGTTTCAGATACAGGTAATGGAAGAATGATTTGTTTTCAAACTATCTAGTATTTCCAGGAAACTCCATGAGGTAGATTTTTGGCAAAAATCTAGTACATGGTTGGCAGTGATGCAGAAAAATGCATAATTTACCCGGTCTGGTTAATAATGCACCGTTTAAGCACAAATACACTGTATGATATTTTAGCCATAAATGCAGTTCCAGGTCTATGTTAGGACATGCGAGTGAGTGAGTGAGTACAAGGTGGAGATTCAGTAGCAGATATAGCCCTTAAACGGCAATACCTGAGTCAGCAGTCTTTTAGGACTACATCTAATTAGTTGCCATTTGTGACATTCTCTGAAGGTAAATGCCAAATTAGTATAAAAAAAAAAAAAGAAAAAAAAAAAAAGAAAAATACTTTATATCCCCCCCAAATAAAGGAATTCCCCATGTACTCTACAGCACCTATCTATCTTTCACTCAAATAAAAAGCCAATGTAAATACTGCTGTTAAAAGGGCGATTTATTCAAACCAAAACCCATTTTAGAAAGGTGTAAGCACTGCCATGCATGCACATCCAACCTCTCTGTCTGGAAAACTGTATTACTGTATGTACGAAAGACAATGAGGTTCACAAGAGAAAAAAAATAATGAAGATGTTGCAGCATATATCAGGCTTCTGAGGTACTTCATGTCTACGCACATTTTTTTATTTATTTTTTTTTTTTTTTAGAAAAGTCACTCTTTTCTAAAAACAAAAAACAAACAACAACAAAAAAAAAACACAATCCTATCATAGCAGAATATACCTCGTCTCAATTTTCTTTTAATTTCTCTGCCCAATTTCAAATAGGGCGTTTTTTTTTTAACTGATTAGAAAGTGCAATATACAAATACTGATCGTTCTATGCAGCATTCACTCAAGGTTGCAAGAGTATTTCATAAATTCTTTGATGTGAAAATGAATTATCAAATTAAAAATAATTACCACCAAATATAAATACAGGAGATGACGGATCTGAAAAAGCGCACACAAACAAAGTCTTTAGCTCATTAGCTCAACAAAAATATCAAGAATTTTGATTTTATTTTCATGCCCTTTGTACCAACGGAAACAGACCAGTGTATCAGTAGAGTGTATTCTGCAAACACATTATTCAATTTAACAGAGAATTCCCTTTGTAAAACATTGCAAGGTAAAAAAAATTATACGCAAAACTATTTCAAACAGCTTACACTTATAGCAATTGCTTACACTTACTGTGGAGCTTTCACCAAAATGACCCTCAAGTTTGTTTATTGCAATACTGAATATTTAACAAAATGAAGAATCAAGGCTAATGCAAGCATTCAGACAGAGCGATGCTGACAAGCTTGTTTGTTAGAAATCATGCAGCCAAACATGGAGTAACAAAAAAAAAAAAAAAAAAAAAAAAAAAAAAAAAAAAAAAAAAAAATACAATCATGCCAGGATTTTTGGATGTAGCAAATTTGCCTTTCTGTAGTATTACAATTATAAAAAGCAGAGCTGCAGTGCTGACCAATACATGATCCTGAATATGGCACACCACTACTGATGATTAGAGAGAACACACAAATCTTACAAGCAGACAAAACCTAAATGTGTACAGATGGCACTCTGTGAGGAACCACAAAATCAACTAAAGTAAATAAACAAAGATGCACCCTGTAGACAAGAGTAATAATGCAATTATTGCTCTCTGTTCACTCAAACAAGAAACTAGCAACTAGGGATAGGCGATATGGCAAAGATCTTAAATCCAAAAACTTCAAGACATCTTTGCAACAAAGGTTATATTTTTTGCTAACAAGTGTTTACCAACAAAGCAAAAATGAAAATGAACCAATTAGTACACAAATGTTTTTGTTTGGTCAGTTGCCTTTTACAGTAAGTTATGAAAGCAGTGACCCCTGATGATAATGAGACTCGTGTATCATTGTGTTTATCGTGATTGTGTCAATATCATAGCTATACTGCCCGAGCTTATTAGCAACCTATCCTTGTGCGTCTGTGCCAAATGAAAATAGAAGGCAATAATGTTTACTGATGATCATATTGTGAACATAAATTAATGATTAATCAACTACAGTTTTTGCCAAAAGCCAGTTTACAGTCCACAGTGTCCTTTCACATTTTGGTCCCCTGCATTTTTTTTTTTGTTTGACAGGATGTCCCTCATTTTGGCGATACAATTTTTTTTCTGAAAATGCAAAACTGAAACTGCAGTATTGGTTTGAGCTGTTTGGTCACTATTAGTCACTGTATACTAATATATGTCCACATTTTTTTTTTTTTTTAGGAACGCCAGCACCTCCACCAGCTATTCAGCCAATCATGTGGCAGCTCAATGCAAAATCATGTAGATACAGGTCAAGAGCTTCAGTTAATGACCTATCTGTCTGTATGGTCTGGTTTGAATTTTTCAGAAACCACGGACCTGCTGGGATTTTCACACACAGAATGCTCAAACCAGCATCAATCTGGTACCAACAACCCCGCCACAGTTAAAGTCACCCTTCACACACTTTATCTGAATTATACAGTTTGATAGGAACATGAACTGAAGTTCTCGACCTGTATCTGCATGACGGTAGGCAGTGTGCTGCTGCCTCGTCATTGGCTAATAACTGCATACATATGCAAGTGTATAGTTCCTGTGAATGCACACACACACACAGAGAGAGAGGGAGAGAGAGAGAGAGGGGGAGAGAGAGAGAGAGAGAGAGAGAGAGAGAGAGCACATGCACACACAGAGAGAGAGAAGGTTAGCACCCTACATTATTCTGAGGTAGTTTTCAAAGTTGGTATAAAAAGCCAGGTTATTAAGTATTTTTTTTTTTTTTTGTCCAAAATGATTTTCAACCTTGAACACAGGAACACTGCATTTCAGTATTGTGTTTAAATATGAGTTACTGGTGACCAATGATACGTCTGCTTTTTGAGAAGATGAAAATTTCTTAACAAAAAGAGACCTTGCTGAATTTT
>JAOTRN010000029.1:6006728-6017935 GCA_028566695.1 Bagroides melapterus
TGTTTTAGGCTGCTGGAGGATTCACTGAATGGTCTAACACACTGTTTTTCCTACATATGACAAAATCTTGAATCTTGAATAGCATTATGATCAGTATATGATCCAGTCCAATAATCAAAAAAATGAAAAGGTTAATCACAATAAGGCACATAAGTTGCATACCTGTCGTGTTCCTTGTCTACCAGGTGGTAGCGTGCTCGGAATGCCACAAGATGGGCATAGTAAGCAGGTGCAGGAATCGAAACAGAGCGAGTGCAGCGTACATAGGTGTGGCACAGTTGGTATGTGAGTACCTGTAGCTCATCTGAAGTGAAATGGTTGTCATCCCACAACACATGATAGTGAGATGGCCTGCTAGTACCCTGTCGAGTACATCAGTGTTGAAAGTTAATTTAAGTAAGAAAGAGGGTTCAAACACAGCATCGTAGTGTAGACACCAGCTGTAAAATCACTCACATTTCAACATATTACTTGGGTATGATTTCAGCATGCAGAGCTCCAGATAACTAATAATTTTATAAACAGATTGAACGGTTTGCAGCATAGATAACTGCATTTGCATTTAAAACATATTAACATATGAAAGATGTAAAAGAAATGACCCACAGATACAATTTTAAGTGTTCTGTTAAGTTTGTACCTGAATACCCGCATGGCTGCAAAGGTAAAAGTCAAATTCTGATGGATGAGTGATTTTCGTGTCAACTGTGGTGCCAGCAGGGATGTTCCCACTCTTTCCAACCTAAAGCAAAGAGAATCCACAAGTTACCCAAAAGCACATCTCAAAAAATACAATACATATGATGCAATGTTACTGAAATAACCAACCCTCTCGTTTCTGTCCATACAGAAAAGCCTAGTATGGTGTCTCTTCTGGACTACTACAAAAGTGATTCCTGGTTGGTAGTCTTTCTCTAGCTTAATACAGGCCTCACGAATTGCCAGTAACTCATGTTGCAGAACCTTGAGAAAACCAACAGTCAATACACAACCACAAAATGGAATGGTTTAAAGGTAAATGTCCCATACAGAACAATAGTTTACCTGATTGAATTGACCTTCTGAAATACCATCTCTGTAGTAGATGATACGAGTGGGCTTGAAGCGGGTTGACTTGTAGAACTGGATCAGCAGTTCTCTCACCATTGCAGCCAAGTCCTGAATTATGTCTTGGCGGTGCTGTTGAACACGCACTGTGGCACAGTATCGGCTTGGGTGGGCATCCATGCTACCAACGACCTAAACCAGACAAAAACATATTTAGTATGTTTTATATATATCAATATCTTACATATTAGACACCCTCAATACATTCTAAATACAAGATATTAAATGGGAATGGATAAAAATGAATTTCAAATGTGTTATATTTGTGAACAAGGGGAAACTGTTGCAAAATAAAAGAAATACAACATTTTGGTGTTATAGGAAATTATACATTTCAGCATCACTCCACCTCAGCATGGATTATTTTTCTACAATGTCACACTAATGACTTTTATTCATTCTGAAACAATTAAAGAACATAATTATTCATATGTGTACATTGAATCTGTCTTAAAATTAATTTATTTTGCAGGTAGCAATGCAACATGTTATAAAGCTGAATGTTTGGATAAACCTGACTTCTGGCAAAGCTAAATAGATTAGCTAATCTTCATATCACTTTCCCTGCTAAGTCTAACTTTTGCCAATATCAAGTTTGACTTACTGCAGCAATGGAGGGCTTCTTTCCATCTCCTGCTGGAGGATGAGTCACATCTGCACCCAGGAAAATTACAGGCTGCTGGAAAACCAAGGGCCTGAACAGCAAAGTATCAAAGCTTTATTTCAGAAAGAATCTACTTCAAATACATCAAACTAAAATTCTGTTGATATAAGCTTCTTCCTTAAGATCTTATATATTCTCACCTTCCCTGTGGAAGCAGAATGTTGTTGACTCCACCCAGCTTAACGTTGATCTTCAGACAGAGGTTAGACAATGTCTGTGGAGTGGTTTTCTGGACATTCTTTACCTGGACACACTGAGTAGCCATTCCTAAAACTGTGTCCCCAACACGCTTCACCTCCGCTTTGAGAACATGAAACAAAGACCGGTTACAAAACAGAAACATGCAGCAACATCAGCCATTAAAATCTGTGACAGAAATACAGTTGATAAAAATTATGTGCAGAGATTGACTTACCATAGACAGGCGTCTTCCCTGGAAGAATGACCACAACCAACTGCAGGCCTTGGTAGGTGTACTTCAGGTGTTTGAACATGGGTTCCACACTGTCAGCTCCCTGAGCATACTTACAAAAGCAGGGCTGGCCTTGAATGGGCATACCTGCATCACGAGAAATCTTGCGCAGCTGGTCTGTAAATGCTCTACAAAGAGCGCAGAACCAAAAGGAATAAAGACCTTTACAATAACATTTACTGGCAGAATAGATTTATACAGCTGAGCATCTCTAATCAAGGGTTTGTTCAAAGACCCAATAGTGGACCCAACCTCTTAGCAGTAAAGAAATACTGAACTCACAACCTTGCAGTAACTAGTAAAGAACAAAAACACCTCAAACTTGAGATTATACAATGAAAGACAGTTTATTTGAAACTAAAATAAGTTTCAACAAGGTACTATAAAATTAAATACTACCATATAATCAACTAGATACTTACTTTAATAAGAGTTCAGTGCATTGCCTTTGTGGAGCAAAGCAGGCGATGGCCCAAACCTTGATCTCTATCCCAGTATGGAACTGCTTGTTTCTCATATCCCATACACCTTGGATTGGGGTAGCTATTGCCTTGTTCTGATAAAAGTTTTATACAAATTAATTAACTTGTATGTCAATTTTCATTATACAATATTAGATTATCATATCCTTCGAAAAAATGAAAAAAGGAGTTTGTACCCGTCCTCCATAAAGTATTGATGGTGCCTGGAGGACTCGGCCATTCACTTCAGTCATTTCATCTCTTACCATGACCCCAAACTCTCGCACATAAGGGTCACTATTAAAGTTGGCACTTCTCATCTGTAATGAATCCAAAAAAACATTAAATAAACCTACAGGTCAAGGAAGATTACTAGCTTTACATTTGCTAGACCACATGAACTGACCAATTTGCTGATTTCGTCCTGGCGGTCAGGCGCTGACCTGGCTGTGGCACGAATCATAGTGGAGGTCTGATTGTCTGTCAGTTTCTTGATGCATCGCTGTCCAGCCACTATATTACAAACCTAATAAACACCAAGGGGAAGTCAGGGGTAAAAACAAAACTACATATTAAAGGTTCTCCTACAAAAAGTACAATATACATTTTGACTAACCTCAAGAGGAAGGTAAGTGTGCTTTTGCTCCTGCCCGACTTGTAAACATGGGAGATGGGGATATCGAAGTATCAGTTTGTATTTATCCTTAAAGTATTGTGCCACAGTGCATTCAATAGTTTGCCCATTCTCCTGCTGTAAGGGAAACCTGAGGAGAATAAAATCCAAAATATACTCAATTTGAGGTCACAATACCTAATGTGTAAAGACAGAGATGTGTATTTGCAAGAGTATGGTGGGAATGTGACCTGACATTCCCTTCCTAATACTGTGCATGTTGAGTTCAATTTTTAGGCTCGAATTGATTTCTCAAAAACACAATTGAATCATTCTAGAGTTTAATTTAAAACCAGGCTGCCATAACCCTGCTTCAGTGCAATCAGTCACCTAATGCGATTGTTGATTACTCACCTGCGCACACAAGGGGGTAAGACGTTATTCAAATCAACCTGACTAAATACTGTATATTGTGAAAACACCCACACTCAACTCAATTTGATTTCAAATCTAGTTCATGTGTATGTTTGAAGAACAAAATTAACCTGCTTTGTCCATCTCATTTGTACAGGCGTATGACATACATGGCTAAGATCAAAACATTCCCATTTAAAATCCCTTTCTACAAGGGTGTTGCATGCTTCTACTTTCAAACTCAATGCGACAGACAGGAATGCATGACGATATCAGATGCTCGGGACTGGGTTTTTCTCTCAAAAGACAAAATAATCACCAAATCCCATGAATCAATATTAATTAGACAGTCATTTGAAAAAGAGTTCTTACGTCTGGTGGCTGGCTGGTCTTCGGGTTACATTACAAACTCTGTATTTCCTTTTCATCTGCCCACAGTGTGTGATCTCTACTTTCAGACCTGCAGGAGCAAAAAAAGCTGGATAAGGTAAAGGTGCTACTACTGGGATCTAAATACAAAAAAAAAATCCTACAAGACGTATTTACCCTTTATCTCCTTGGTGAATTTGACTCTTTGGGAATCTGTTAAGGGCTTCTGTTGTTCATCGATGCTCTTAAAATCCAAAACCTCACACATGAATTCGATCACGGGTTGGGCTTTGTAGAATGCCGTTGCAGATACTAATAAAAAAAAAAAAGCCAAACAATTCACATGTATACAGTCACAAAAATAAAAAAAATCTTTTAAAACATACTGACAGGCCATACCATCAATGTTAAGCATCATTTTCCAAAGAGATGGACGAACAGACTGGTGGAAGCCAAACCAGACTTCCCTTCCACCACCAAGGGGGTTAGAGCAGCCTTCAGAAGGCGTGAAAAATGAGCGGCCAACAGGTGTGTACCTAGGAGGGAAACAAACAGAGTGTGTTTACATTCATTAGCAAACATATCCTCAGGGTCCTCAATACCTAGACAATTACAATAATTGAGTTGCAAGGTTTTAATAGTATTAGATATTCAAACAGTGCCCTCTTGTGTTGAGTGATACAGGTACACTGGAAAAAGCAGATTAGAACTGAATTTACAAAAACGCTGAAACTGTCTATTTACACAAGGCATGAAATATACCATATAAAAAAAACACAGGATAGCAATTAAGAATATAGTGTGGTGCAATAAGGTTTGAGAATCTCTGATATTTTTCTCATGATTTCTGATTTAATTACTCAGTGGTGAATGGTTGGACTGTTAAACCGAGACATGTGCTTTAAATATCTGATTTTATCCTCAGAGATAAATATATATCAGCTGACCTCATGGAGGGCAAATGTCTCATGACCACATCTAGAGCTTGAATGGTCTCAAAAGGGATGCTTGGCAGCCGTCCAGACAATGCTTCATGAAGAGCTTGCAGACTAACACAGGAAACCCACTTTATGGCCACTTTAAAGCTCCTGTCTTTCCCTTCTCCAGGGATTGTTACCTCAAGCTCCACCTAGGACAAAATACCACATGCTCATTTGGTTTACTCTGACGTCTAAAATGATTCTTACAAATGTACTTTTATATCTAGCCACACTGAACAACCATCAGTCCAAAATCACTTACACAATGAAAAAGTATTATGATAGCACTTAAAACTACACAGCTTAAAAAGTCAGTACCTGTACAATCTACACTTACCTTGTCCCTTCCTATTGGTAAGGGCATTGCTGTGTATAAATTCTTCCTCCCATCATACACAGGCTTTCGGTCACCAAAGATCTGTGTTTTAAAGTGCTGGACCATGTGCTCGACAATTTCACTAGGAAAAAAAAGGTGTGTTCAGGTACAAAACTCACTGCTAAACTCTGAGGTTTAATTCAAGAGCTCAGAGTTACCGATTAACTCTGCGTGGACACTTCTCAGGTTTGATGTCAATGTCGTAATGGTACACCTCCAGTTTGGGAATCTCCATCTCAAAGAAGTTGGCCTGCAGTTTGATTGTCCTACCCATGGTGCCAAAGTCTGGCCTCTGGGGTGGTTTGAACACATACTCTTGTGGTGAAGGAGACACAGGAGCTGATGGAGTGGACAGATACATTTCATGAGATGTACTCTCAATTATTAATGTATTAAACTGTTTAAGGACTAGCTTTATTGACACATTGTTTATTACAATTGATATTCCTTCCACTGTTCGACTTTTACTTGTTAGTTTGTATTTATAAGAACAGAAAAAGAGAAAATGTTACAAATCGTTAAATGCCAAAATAACACAGACAGAAATAATAATAAAAAAGGTTTCATATCAGTCGACATCTAGCTTGTTTGTCCTCAGTAATGTACATACAAAAATCAAGTAAACAGGTAATCCTCACAGAATATTTTCTGAATTTCATGTACTTAAAAATACTGTAAAAAAGCACTGCTAAGAATATTATATATATATATATATATGTTATATAATTATATATAATATATGTTTTAATCAGTACTGCATTTATATCATGCTGTCAGTACTATAATCTCAAACGTATTCGCTAACTGAAGAAAAATGTCTCTGTACCATAAAACACAGAAAAGCTCAATGGCCGCTAGAAACAAATTTGAATGTCTGCTAAATAAGGAAGCGGGGTCAGGTGGGGGCGGGGGCAGTTTATCAAACCCAGAAACACAACAGGTTTACAAGATAGTTGCATGCGTCAAACTCGATGTTAACCTGATCAGTGCTGCAGAGTCGCTCAACTCTTTATCTAAAGACCACAGAAACACGCTAATTTCTAGCAATCTACTCCACCTAGAACATATCCAATATGATCTTACACAAACTCAGAGCAACTCAGACAACTAAAGGTTGTGAAAAGATATAAAAGGTTAATAATTTGCTAATTTGCACCATTTTTTGCCACATTCATAAGAAATGAAAAAACATATCCAAAGATATCCTCTTCACTATTTCTCACAAAATGTATCAAAAGAACAGGTTGCATGAGAACCCTGCACAAACACTCAAAGGTCAAGTCTTACATTTAAAAAAATCTTTAACTTCTTACGTAGATGATGGACACAGCAAAGTATTTCAGCAGATCGAACCAAATACTCAAAAATTACTGTAGCAGAAGAATCAACGCATGAAAATCCTGTTTAAAGTTAAAAAGATCCAATTTTTTCTTCAAACATAAAAAATGTGATGTCTGTAGCCGATCATGTGCTGCAGTTTATCCATTTGTGTGTGTTTACGTTGATTATTTACCTAAAAGCAGATTATTGACAAAGTAAGGCAGTTTAATTTTATAGATTACTTTATTAGTCCTTTGTGGTCTGAAAATATGTCTTATCGATGAAAATACTGGACAGAAGTATGCACCTATTCTATGCTTCATTTTCAAATCAGAGGATTCATCTGTTCAGAGATCATGGTAGAGTCAGAAATGAAACTGCCATAAATAAACAACGAATTTCATGAATTTCAGTTAAATCCTCTGATCTATACTCTAACACGGAGTCTGAATTTTAATCCAGGTATATGAAACCTAGACTAAGGTTAACTCCTCATAGTCATAGTAATAATATCCTCAATTTATAAAAAGTAATTGAGTGAGAGTCGTGCTGGAAACTAATGGGGTTATTTAACACCATCAACAGTTTGCTTTTTCGCCTCATAAATCTAACATCCTTCCTCCACTTGGCTTACACACTGCTTAAAGGCTGTCAAATTTAAAAGGCCATTAGTAAACATGGTTATCCAACAAAGTTACACATTAGGCTATTCAGTTTATTTCTGTAGGTAATTATAGCGCCAAATAATTAAAGTGAGGAACTTGTTGGGGTTGGAAACGCATAGCTACTAGCTTAACTACTGTTGCTACACTAGAAATATTATCTAGCATAGGCTAGTTAGCTAGTTAGCTTACACGTTGTTCTTTTTAAACGAGGTAACTGTTTTTTCTGCACACACAAAATAATACAATAATCTCAGCAAGCAAACAACTCTGGTAAGTTTCCAAGCTAGCTACTAAGCAACATCCACTTGAAGGGCTCCTTTAGCTTGCTAACAATAACATAGCAAGCACCACAAACATGCGGGTTTAAAAACACCAAAGGAACTCGCCATTTATTACCTTTACCCATTCCTGCTTATAGTTTCGTCGAAATAACATCTTTATTGGACGGGTGTTTTGATAGTTTGTGAACACAGACATGTTGTTAGCATAACAATTCCAAACTAGCTAGCTAGCTGTTAGCCTGTGAGCTCGCGCTGTAGCGGTTACTCACCACTCGCTGCTCCGCTCGAATACATTTCAGCTGTTGTGTAGCAGACCTCGCCGAGCGCTTGCAGATTATTTTCACTTTTCAAACGTCGCGAGGTGCATTCGCGAGCAGGAACGTGAACTTGTCGTCTACAAAGCCTGTTTTCACAAAGAAAACAACGTTTCAGACAAGAGTTCAACTACAAGACCGCGAGAGAAATCCCCACTCCCATCCCCCGTCACAACACGACCTGCTGTGTATTCGGCAAATCTTCAACCAGGCAGTTCCTACCCGTATTCAGATAAATACCGCCTCTACCATTCACAAGAAGTCGTTCAAAGATGTCGGCAGTCCATACACGTCAACCACCTCGCCATCTTGGTAGGGACGACTTTCCAAACGGAGTTAATTGACTTGCAATTAATTTATCTCAACTATAACATTTCGTCAAAAAGTATTTTGTCTCCTTTATTGCTGTGACCTTTGGAGAGAAATGTTACAAGTAGGAAACTATAGAGAGCATACGCTGATATGTAATTTGCCTTGACAGAAACTCCTTCCATATTTTGATATTTGATATAAGCTTGGATAAGATTTAACTTTAAGTGTCATGATCCTAACATTGTCTATGCATTTTGGGAACATCAGTTAAGCATAAAATGAGTGATTTATTCAGCATTTCCCCCACAGAACAGAATTGCGGTTTACGCTTTAATTTGACAGATTTATCCTAAAATATAAAGGAGGTGGGTTATTCTCAACCAATCCCAGTCTAAGAGGTTGGTTAAAGCGAGCCAATCCTAGAGCAGGAGGGAAGCAGTAGTGCAGGAGGTTGGGATTAGTCGTTATACGGGTGGGAAAATGAACTAATTTGAACTCATATGACGTCATACGCCGTACCATTTCTAAAAATTAAAGCAATAGCCATAAATTTAAAAAGGGGGAGAAAGGCTTTTACTTTTAATAAACCGTGATTAGAGCCTTCCCGTTAAACACATGCCCATAACAAAAGAATCAAGCTAGAAACGTAAATAGTACTCAAACGGGCTACGCCATTTTCCACTATTGTTTTGCGTTCTGGAGAAATAGTTTAAAAGGTTTAAATGGCATAATGCTTAGACTAATCAAACACACGACTAGGCATTTCGACGAAGCATATCCTATATGATTTGCATTTAATTTTATTAGATGTATTTCAGTGATATTTTAATAGAACTTAATTTCTTACATATTATTTTACTTAAGCGACTGCTTTGACTTGCGATGTCCAACACAAGGTGGCACTATTTTACTGTTAGTAAGTATTTTGTCCGGGCATCGCTTGCACTCAACATGAGCTCTATAAAACACGGGATTTGCTGGTTTATTTCTTTTATATATTTACAGTATTTTTTATTTCGGCTACAATAACTTTACTAAGTGAGAAATTTTAAATTAATAAGCCCCTTTTTGACGGTCCTGGTAAACCGGAAATAATATTCACTTGACTGACATATGCAAATATCAAAGTGGCTAGTTTAAAAATATTCTTTTTTTTTTTTTTTTTTTTATAATATTTTTTTTGTATTTTGCGCATTTTATTGGAATTTGGAAAATGTAGAATTTATGAAATCAGCTAATTCAGAAATAATTCAAGCACCTCATTCAGGTTTTGAGCTTATGGTGTTTATACATTGTATCGCTGCATAATAAACGTATACTGTATAATGGTTATAGTTAAAAGTTTAATTAAAATTTTAATTTTAATTTCATTTTTAATTTTAATTAAAATAAAAAAAAAATTATGTTACTTTATACAGTTTAGAGCTTTTTTTGTTTGTTTTTTTTTTTTTTAGACCTTTGAACATGTTCCATTTCCAGGATACCAGAGTTGTGGCTGTTGTGTGTGCGTTTTGGCCAATGGAGCTGGATCGTGGATCCTCCCTGCAGTGCGTAACAGAGCAGTTGAGGATTTAACCAAGTCTTTGCTCCGGGGTTTAGAGCAGTCTTCAAGAGAGTGCCGACGCCTGCACTTACACACACTCATACACACACGCACACACTCAGATACACACGAACTCACACGCACACGCACACACACACCCACGATGGCAGTGTAAACTTCAGGTCCGTAGAGAGTCAAGACACGGCGCTATGACTGGAGTATTCGACAGAAGGATTCCTAGTTTCAAGCCTGCAGATTTCCAGAACGCCTTTCAGCTTTCAGCCATGCATCACCCGTCTCAGGAATCTCCCACTCTTCCCGAGTCTACAGCCACGGATTCAGGCTACTATAGCCCTGCCGGAGGGGTTCACCACGGCTACTGTTCACCCAGCTCCAGCTCGTATGGGAAACCTCTGAATACTTATCCGTACCAGTACCACGGATCCAACGGACCTGCTGCTGGAAACTATTCATCGAAATCTTACGCCGACTATGGCTCGTACCCGAGTTCTGCGTACCACCATCAATACGCCGGAACGTACAGCAGAGTGCAATCACAACCGAGCCCACAAGGTAAACATTATTATATGTTTTTTCTATGATTTATTTTGTAAGATTTTTTTTTATTTATTTTAACTTAAATTTGTGCAGAGGTCTTGAAGAACTTGACTGCAAAATGGTTACAAAAGCGTTATCCCTAATTTGTGAGAATTACAGATTTTCAGTCTGCATATTGAAAATTTGGTTGAACAATTATATCCGAATAA
The DNA here is from genome assembly GCA_028566695.1 of Bagroides melapterus. Taxonomy (NCBI): domain Eukaryota; kingdom Metazoa; phylum Chordata; class Actinopteri; order Siluriformes; family Bagridae; genus Bagroides; species Bagroides melapterus. The sequence goes on from JAOTRN010000029.1 coordinate 6,017,387, forward strand.
TACAGGGAAATACGGACCTTCATTATATCAAGCTCTAAGCTATCATTTTAACGTTTATTTTTAATGTTCCTAAATAGAAAAAAATATCAAATGACTTCTTGCCATGCCAAATTGCGTTCCCCTACCGAATGCTTATTATATACGTCTATTTTCATTTCTTTCTTTTTTGTTGTAGATAAAGAGACTGTCGAACCAGAAATAAGAATGGTCAATGGAAAACCGAAGAAAGTCCGCAAACCGCGCACAATTTACTCCAGTTTCCAGCTGGCGGCTTTGCAGAGGCGCTTTCAGAACACTCAGTACCTTGCGCTGCCGGAGAGAGCCGAGCTCGCCGCGTCTCTGGGGCTAACACAGACACAGGTAAGCTATATATATATATTCACTAGATGTTAAAGTCACAATATTTACAATTTACCTGAGATATGAAAATAAATGAACCAATAAATGAAAATAAATTGAATTATAAAATAATCTTTGCGATTAGTGGTAGCATTAATAATTCCAGTACCAATACTTATTAACAATTACCGTATATTCTTCTTCTTCTTC
>JAOTRN010000029.1:6029072-6039753 GCA_028566695.1 Bagroides melapterus
CAACACATTAATTTCGAATGTCTTAAAGCGCAGTGTATTCAAAATAAACTGTTTATTTTCATTCAGGTTAATAAATTAATTTTAATCAAAGTGTCCATACAACACAACCATACATCTCAAATGAAGCTACCAAGATGCACTACTGTTTGTCGTTGAGGTGATACTATCACGTAACGTCCAATTACGTGCCTTAAATAATTTCATAGGTTTCCAGATAAAATATCGCTGTTAAAGATATAAACTGTTGATGCTGTGATATAGACTTCTTCGACATGAAAAATTACAGTTGGTTGCTTTTATTTCATTCTTCGGCTTCCGTCAAGGGGGAAACAGTCCAAAAATCTCCCTAAAAATTTCCTAAAAGAACTTCACTAGCACCCAACACCGTTCAGTGAAAACTTTTTAAGGTTGCATATTTTATCTGGTAATTCTTTTTTGCAGTTGCATATTTGGTCACCCTTTACTGCTATGTTAATTCGGCTTTGATCTTTCAAATGCTGCAGATCCATGGTTAAATTAATATTCAGTGTAGCTGCCGTGGTTCTGAGGAAATGGTTTTTGCATATGCGAGCTTAGGCAGGCAGGTGGTTTACTCCGAGGGTGCAGCACTATTAGCCTGCATTACGCATGGCTCCATCTGTATGCTTTGCAAGGCATTACTTATTAGCAATGCATGCGTGTAGCCTATTTGCATTTCTCCTTATCCAGCATTGTCTAAAAAACATTTGTCACCATTTTCCACGACTGTATCTACCATCACACTAGCTATATTTAGGATATGGATATTTTTTAGGGGGTTTTGACTGCAATTGAAATGACAAATAGCCTATATGGTAGCGTCTTTGTAAATGATTAGTTTGAATACTACAAAAGCAGCCTCGTAGGATTAATCACATAATGAAAGGCCTGACATGAAGAAAGGAAAATTATCACAGCAATTCTGTCTGATCTTATTTAGGCTATGTTATTTAACTCGGAATTGAGCCACTCATGTTGACAAATTGCATGGATTTTCTTTCTATTTGTAATTTATAAACAAAACGACCTCTAAATGATGTCTATCTTTTGGTGATTTTTTTTTTCATGGTCGTCATGGTGATCTTCATGAACCACAGGCTAAGTAATTCAATTCATATAGGTTCAATTCTATATTTTTTTCCATTCTAACGCGAAGGTGTTGGATGAGCTTAGCTTGCGTGTGACTGAACAAGACGTTTCCTTCGTCTGCGTTTGGCGAGACTCAGTGTGGGAGAGGTGAAAACAATGAGAAGCATAAAACACAATTGTGCGCTTGAAACTCAAGACCGGCGTGTGAGCTGAAGCGGAAAAATGCGGAGAAAACAAGTCACACCTGGTGGACCGCCTCATACCTGCTCAATTCATTCCACTGCCAGGGTTCTCATGAGTTCATAATATTTCTCAGGCTACTGTTCATGACTTACTCATCACAAATCCAGAAATAAAAATCCTACATGAACTCATGAACCTCAAAAATCAGGGGATTATATGCGAAGCTAAAATTTAAAAGATGCTGCATGAGAGATTACAGTTCCTTCCCAAAAGGATTAAATAAAATGATGACATTTCCTAACTCACACATTTCTGTTGGTTCCCGTATGACTACATAGGTCTGGTCTTGCCTAATGAAAAAAGTTTTTTCATAAATAAGAATATATTGTTCAAGCTATACATTGAAACATTTGGAGGGATGAATCTAAAGATTTTTTAATTGAACAGCATTAAAGAGTGCAACAAATTTGAAACATATATCAAAAATTATTTGAAGATATTTTGTTTTAATTTGAATTTTGATATAATTCCATATCCTGCATTTTTTTTTCTAACAAAGGACTCTTTACAAAAGATGTGCGCCATAAAATGCTGGGGAGGTATCATATTAAAATGTGAAATATTGATCAATGGTTTAAATGTTGCCACAAATTAGGTGATGCAACATAAATGGGCCATTTAAGAAGATGACTGTTATAAGCCATATAATTTAAGATTTATTAGAGCTTTTCAGACAAAAAGACTTGAAGCTCTTATTTTCATTAGCTGTAAATGCCATTTCAATTCAAGGGTTTTAGACCGTGTCTGTTTTAAACAAAACACAAGCAGGCAATCACACTGATAACTGCCCTTGGAAATGCATCCACCAGAGCGCTTATTCAATCAATACAAGGAGAGAGGGTGTTGATATAAATAATAAAAACAAGGCAAAGTCATTTTCCACAAAGTAAACCATGTCTCACGATAATCGCTTATCTGCAAAACCATGAGGAAACCAGTATATTATGTTTTCCTGCTCTTTTATGCTATTGTATCTCCTTTATCTGTGTGTTTGTGTGTGTGTGTGTGAGTGTGTATGTAGGATTTAGTTATAGGTAGCCTATATAAAGGTATTCAGTGCTGATGTCAAGCTGGATGCTGAAGCTGTGATGGACAAGCATTGTACAAGTCTTTTTCTGGATGAAAATAGTTTGAATTTGATAAGAGTACACTGTGGACATATGGATGGAGTGACATGAAATGGGAGGGAATCTGTCAATCACAAGACAGCATGAATTCATTGACTAGTTGCCTGCTTTTTTACCGGTTCCACAAGTGTTTTGGAAGTATTGTGTTGTTTGAGGTGTGTTTCGCAATGCAATGTGTAGATTGTAATGAAATATGTGAAATATAGTGAAATATATGAGGATCTTAGTCAAATATTTGTAGATTTATAATATCACGATTGGCTTTGAGTTTGAGAGTATCACACTTCAAAAGATTTTTCACCTATTGATGATGCATCACCTCAACGAAGCTGTCGACTGTTCGAAGATAACCTATAATTGTTTTTAAATACAGTCACTGAATAGAAGAGACTATTTAAGTACTCTTTCATCTTGTATTGTAGTCTGCCACAAGTGTCTGCTCATCTTTTATCGGAGGCGAGCGGCATTTTCTGTCCATTAGCAAATTTAGGCCACATAGCTTTTAATACCAAACTATTTACACCTCATAACTGTGCATAAAAGCCTAGATAAAACAAGGTCATTGGGGCTGCATGAGAAAAACATTTTAGAATCCTGTCTATTGATTGAATATGATGGCTTCATCACCCACACTCACCTTCCTGAGAGTGACGTGCATCCATACCGCCCCCCACAGCTTCTTCCTCCCTGCTGCTGGTTGGTTTCTACAGCTGTGGTGTGTGAGAAATGACCAGAGAATTGGCCTCTGGGATAGCAGCAAGCCATCCTGGTGCTATTAGGCTTGTGGCTAATAATAGGTGTTTCAGTCTGGGGGAAGATCAATCAGGGGGAATCATAGGGAATGTTCTGAGGAGCACTTTTACACATCTGTCCAGATGGATGAAATTACACTTGTCTGTTTTTAGCTGTATTACTCCTAAATTGGTTGTCTACTTTTTTCCTCTCTCTCTCTCTCTCTCTCTCTCTCTCTCTCTCTCTCTCTCTCTCTCTCTCTCGCTCTCTCTCTCATTCATGTGTCAGTGGTCTGCTAAAAGGATTGGGTGCTAAACTCCCTGTCATTTTAGTCTTTTCCTCATGCACGTCCCTCCACTGCACACCTTCAATTTATTTACTTACTTTCATCCGAACAAGAAACAAATCTCCGGAGATTTTCCTCTCGTGAAGAGGTTAATTGCAAAGCAGTGCATAGAACACATCTTGGATGTGTTTTGAACATCTTATGCTGTCATCAATAAACGTGTTCATATGAATACCACTGAGGACATAATAATCTAAATTAATATCTTGGTTTTGTATAAAATATGCAGATGGTTTTTTTTTTTATGATTAGAAATTAATGATTGCTTTATGAATCTTTTCTAGAGGTTTAATTGATTTGCACAAGATCTTACTGTTCTGTTCATATGCAAATATTATAATGAGTTGTAAATTTATTCATAGTACTATGGTAAGAATATTTAGAAATATCCTTGATATAAGCCCATCGCTGTCATGAGCCATGAGTGTACTGGGCTGTGGAGGTAACCACATGTTGGTGAGACCCCCTGTGATTTAGCACTGCCAGTTAACTGGTATGATGTGTCCATCACAGAGGTGTGTGTAGAGACTGAGAGGGGTCATTTACAGACTACAAAATAGCTCCATGCATCTGTGATTTCAGCTCAGTTTATGACAGCTTGAAATGTTATATGTTTGTGAGCGACAGTGTGGCAACATGTATTGGGTTCTGGCCTTTTCAGCAATGTCTTTTGAGTTTTATGTTGAATTCAGGAATGATATAACTCTTCGAAATGTGGCAAGTTTGATTTGCTTGTAGTATGAATTCGTATAAGTATCCCTGACACTGTTACAATAGGCTGACGCTCACAATATGGCACTCAGTGAAATTACCACTCAAAGACACTCAGTGGGACTTTTTTTAACAGTGAAAATGAATACTGTACATCATTGTTGTTTTTTTTTTGCTTGCAGGGAGCCTGATTTGAGATGTTCTTCTCTTGTTGATTGCTCAACATTGAGAGATATTTCAAGGGCTCAGAGAGCTGACTGAGGAGAAGTCTTTTGAAAGAGCAAAGCCCGATGACCAGGCGAAGGAAATCAAGGCTCCCTAGTGTGTCGCCTTAGCAACGGGGGAAAATTAGCATTGACTTCCGAGCAAGCCTACAAAACTAGGCTTCAGGGTATTTTTTACATCTTGAAAAGTGACAATCAAAGAAGATCTAAAGACATGCTTCCACTTCCATTTATATTGAAATCAGTTTCTTTCTTTTTTCCACTGCCCGAACACAAAAAGTCTTAATGTATGTATTTTTGCTCATTTTACTGTGTTGTGCTGTTTCCCCACGATGCCCCCTTGCTCATGTTTGCCTCCCGCTGTGGCAAACAGAACACGTCTCTGATAGTGAATGCATTTCAGAGCACTTCCCCACATGAACTAGAGCTGACACTGGCTTCCTCATTCGCAGGCATGGAATTCAGCTCCCGTGATTGCCAACACGCTTAATGATAGCATCTCCTAGAGTCACAGAAGTATCACACTGATGCTCCATCTCTCTCTCCCTCTCTTCATCACATTGCAGGGAATTTAGTGGCGTCCAAACTGCAGAACCCGCAACTAAGCCCATCGGGAGCCGTTATTCAGAGAAATGAAGTGCAGATTGTTTGTGCCGGAGCATGAAGCTACTTGGTGCATCCCCTCATCACAAACAAGCTGTACTGCCATGTAGGAACAAGCAGGAATACATTAAAAGGTAATGAGAGATCAGTCAGAAGAGGGTCACGCAGGGGCACTGTTTGGCATCGCTGTTGCTGGAGAGAGCTTTCAGAGTGATGGCCTTGTTGTCTCTGTTGAGGAGCCAGAAGGGGTGGAGTTCAACAACGTTCCTCATGGCAACAGTTGCTAAGCCATGTTTCTTGTTGATATGGTTATTTGTAAATCCAAACTGGGTGCATAAGATTAGCAAGTATTGTATATATGTGTGTTATTTCGCATGCTAACGATGATTTGAATAAATATTTGAATAAATATTTTCATTCAAGACCATTCATATACTGTGTACCATTAGTGTAATTATGTTGCATAAAAAATATTAAAATGTCCACAAACTATAGAATGCTGATGAGTAATATTATTAACCATGCCAAGCAGATATTATTATTATTTTTTTTTTTGTGAAGCCACAATAGTTTTAGTTAAATAATGAGCTGATGATTGCACCCCTGGGAGATTAAACATTTCCAAATATTTCTGCAAAAGCACCGCCAATCGTGTTCTCTGCCATATGGCCACTGATGAGGGCAATGTGGAATCACCTAATGGTATGCCATTGTAACAACACCTGGCAACAGTTCATCCAGACTCTCATACCCCCCCACTGAAAAACGCTGGAACATATTTCTGTGTGAGAGAGAAAGCCCTATGAACAAATAATGGATGCGAGCCAGTCTAAATAAAGTGTGGTTTATGAGTTGTGGTCAGGACCATCTCTTTAAAAAAGCGTTCTGTACAAAAACTGCTGCCAACGTATTTTTTTCCACCATACGGTTATAATACGAAGCCATTTCTTCCCTCTCTCACAGTAAGAGGCTCAGTCAATAAACGGCTGCCTGTAGACCAGTAGTCTACAGCCACAGGAGAAGAGAACAAGCCACACACGCCAAAACAAACCCATGTTCCCTTGCAATTTTTAACTCAGCCATTTCAATAATACACTCACTGGGCTTCTGTGCAGAATAAATGTTTGGTGAGCATGTCATGTTTCACTTTCTATAGTAATCAAAAAAAAAAAAAGGACAGAAAGATTTCGTTTCCTTCTTCTAAATAAGAATATGGTGTGATTTTCTTTCAGGTTATAACTACAAAAGATGTATGAGTTCTCTATGTTATGGTTACACTAAGAAGCCAAGCACATAGTTGTACTTATGTTTATAATTTGTCATTCCATTTATACACTTTTGCCAAGGCTCGACTATGTTCAGGGTTATGTGAGGTAAATATTAAAATACATTCTCACTACTACCAGACAGTCGGTTTCCATTACCTCTAAACTCCCAGGGCCAATCAGCAGGCCCAGAATTATATACCTTTCCTCTTTGCTTCACTGTAGTCACTGAATAATTCACATGAGTTACTAAATAATATGTTGTACAATGAATACCTTGAACCCTAAGTGTTTAAAAGAGCTGGTTAACAATGCAATGTTCAAATCTGATTTCCTGGATACATAAACATTTATATAGACATGTACACCATTTAGCAGACACCTTTATCCAGGAAAACATCAAAACAGATTTGCATGCTAGTAAATTAGCATATAAAAATACCAATAAACTAAAAACCTGTTATAGATGCTTGATTATAAGGGCTAGCACAATAAAGAACAGTACAAGTAGAATTTTTTGGGCATGTTTTTAGGATTTAGAACTGAGGTCTGTGGAGTGTCTTCAGACTTTGTCCACCACCTCAGCGCCAGGGCAGAGTTTTTCTTATATCTTGACAGATGGTGGGTCAAGCTGAGCCATGCTAGAGGCTTGAAGGGACTGTGGGGAAGAGCATGGTCTAATTGCTTTCCGCTAGCTGTGGGTTCATTTTAGGCATTGTAGATAAGCATCCGCGTTTTAAATCTGTTGTGGGCAGGCACAGGAAGCCAGTAGAGGAAGTGTGGCAGTGGGATAATGTGGAAGAACTTGGGGAGATTGAAGACAAGAGATCTATCAGCTGTAGGGATTGGATAGCTAGCAGAGGAGGGACTGAACAAGCACTTGATGGTTTCTGAGGAGATAAACAGACAGATTATCATAGTCATAGTTGGTTGTCCACCAAGTGCACCAAGGTTGTATTGTTAGATGGTGTGATCTAAAAGTAGGAAAATTTGACCCTGGGATTCATATCTAGGGATAAACAACAGCTTAGTTTTTCAAGGAATTAATTTCCTCAAGCTTTGAAATGTTTGTTTGCAGCAAGTGATTTGTGTGCAGGTTACATTTATGACTTGCTCAAACCCTGAGTTTCATACATAAAAAAGAATTTATTGAGCACTGGCTGGTTTCATCAGAGGTTGAACTGTGCTAATTTCAGATGAGTTAAGCTTTCTAATAAGACCATAAGTTTTTATAAATTATATTTTACACCCTAAGGGGAATTTGGTTTATGGATCTCCCTTAAGGTTACTAAATGAAACAGCAAAGCCCTTGAGAAGAATTCATTTTTCCACTGCTCAAATGTCTCCAGTGAAGAATGTAGTCACCACCAAAGTCCATAGACCAAATTAAGACAACCTAAGGTGGGGGAGTAAAAAAACCTCAAAAATGAGCATAGCTGCATTATAATTGTAGCTCCTAAAGCTGAGAAAAGCCATGAAGCCACACACAAACCTCAAGCTTACTGTAAGAAATCATGGAATTTTTATCATGACATCTATGATGTGACTGGAAAACAGTTTTTAAATTTCATATCAGTTAAAGCACAATGCTAATAAAAACCTGAGAAAGATAAGCGTAGTATGTGGGTGAAATATGTCTGTGGTATAGGTCACTAAGGAATAAAGAACTGAGAAAAACTTATATAAAAAGAAATAACAGTGGGATTGTGTGATGCAATTACCACCAGAAGCTGATTATTTTCCAACAATGGTCCAACATCCAGAAATGTTTTATACCTCCTATGTCACAGCAATTTGCCAATGATTACTATGTGTTATTCATTAAAGAATGACATTGATCAATATATAGTTAAATTCAGATTGAATTTAAAACAGCTATAAAACAGATATAAAACTGCAAACTTTTTTCTTGGACTATTATAAAGTGTTGACCCTGGAAACAATGTTAAATCTTTACACATGTATCTTTACAGATATCTTTACAGATGTATTTTTAAAAAACTATTTATATTAGTCTTAGCTATATATATATATATAGTATGCACATTAATATAAGTCTGTGATTTGTTTGAAAATGGAATTATTGTCACAGTTCTGACCAACCATAATCAAGAATTCAACAGTGCTGAGAACTAAACAAAAGAATGGATTTTCTGTCATTGTAATGTTCACAAATTGCAATCTTCACCTAACAGAGAATGAATACTTACATTAACACTGAATTGAGATTAAAAAAAAATACGAACACCAAACTTCACCAAACAACCTGTTTAAGTTACTTTATTTGGTTTAAATGGTCTGATGTAGATAACAGTAGCCCAGATCCTGGTCCGCATTATGGAATAAAGACGTGTTTGAATGTGTCTGTTTAATATCTTGGCTTTGGGGAACTCAACCAATGTGTTTTCTCCTGTATCAGAACCTGAGCAAAACCTTCAGGTAAAGCCCTTAAACTCCCTGGATTTATCAGAGGGTCCAGGCTTATATCCCTCAGCCTTGTTACTACATGCCTTGTCTACTGTAATTCATCACAGATAGGGAAAATATAAAAAGATGTATAGGAGAGACTTTTAAAGGTTAATTGTTTTACCTTCAAGATGACTCTATGTAGCCATAAGGGAACAATCACTGCTGCCCTCGCCTGTAGTTTAGTTCAGTGGGGGCTGCAAAGTTGTCAGGGTTAGAGAGTGACTGCAGAGCAGAGAAAGAGAGGAGGCTGGAAGTGAGCTGGGCCAGAGGCTGCAGGAGCCAGGAGCCCCTGCCAGGGCTGTATGGTGGAAAGCTGTTAATAAGCATTGCAAAGCTCTTAAACATAATGATCTGGACTTCTCTCCCTGGGCTAATGCCTATCACATGCCTCTAACCAGCCTGCCCACAGCTCACACACCCAGGAAGAGGAGGATGACCTGTTGGATGAGGGGGTGTAAGAAAAGTACAAGGGCACTAATATGGCGTTTAAGTCAGTGTGATATTGTGACACAACAAAATAAGTGAAACCAGTTTCAATGATATGTATGATGATTGCAACTTTTCCCAAGCTCAGTGGAAATATTTCTACTAATGTTGAAGCAAATCCCCCTCAACAAGGCACCACTCTTACACTTGGATTAATTGGCTTTCAGCCTAAAATCAAACAAACTGCAAACTGCCACTTGCATAACTCTCTGGAATGGGCCTAATAAATGAGCACACATCAGCAGATATAGTAAACACAGATGCAATTTATTTCTCCCTGAAACCTGGAAAGCAAAGCAGCACAAGTCTAATGTTACTGTGTTACCTGATTACAACAAATAAATACGTACAAGACAAGATTAAGGAGGAAACTTCCTTTGTGTGAAAATGACATTGCTCTTAGTGCTCACTAGCCTGCTGACACTTTGTTGTGGTGCCTAGACATTTATTTGTGACAAGCTGGTATAGAACAGCAGTAATAAATATATCTCTCTTTCTCTGTGTGCTTACTTTGAGGTAGCTTAATTAACCATGTGCTGCACGCTCTGCCCAATGACATATGTCCCAAAGAAAGCCAAAAATAACAGCGTTACGGGTGGAGGGGAGTGTGTATGAGACAGGGGGTATAACATCTGTGCAGTGAGCAGGTTCAGAGCACATTGGCGCATGCTGACTGCATCTGTATTAAAAGCTGCGTTGCTTCTCCCTTAGGAGCGCTTTTGGAGGCCCTGGCCTGAGGCACTAGAGAAAGAGAGTGTACATGGCTGTGCTGTAATGAAGGACACTAGACAGAGACACCTGTGGTTGGAGGCTGCTCTCACATGTGCAGGTCTGACAGGGCATCTGTCAACAGGGTCAGATCTGTGCTGATCTGATCCATTAGCACTAACAAGCAGGGTGCACTGTGGCAATGTGCTGAGGAAACCGGTAATATGCTAGCATGTGTGATCTGTTTCTGGAGGTGGCGTATGCAGGGGAATGCAATCAAGTCTCTTTCCTCTCACACACATGCACACACCTGTAGCAATGTCTCTATATTTGCTCTCACTCAAGATAACTCATGAACATGAAATGGTTGAGGTTTTCAGCATCTGAATTGAAAAAAATTGATTTGTATCATGAATCTGAATGGACTGTCATTGAATATTGACACTGATCGTGTGTGTCTGTGGATGTGTGTGTATGTGAGATTGTGTACTGTTCAATTCTCCATTCTGATTGGTGACACGGTGTTGAGTAATTTTATTTAACAGCAGCTATTGTCAGTATCAAGACAACTCACATGTTTATATAATGCTCTTGTTCTATTAGGCAACAATCTATAGTTAATGCTCTTGTTCTATTAGGCAACAATCTATAGTTACAGCT
>JAOTRN010000029.1:6071274-6085510 GCA_028566695.1 Bagroides melapterus
GCATCCAGTTACCAGGATTTTAGCCTGCTACATGTGAAAAAAAACATTAATTATTATTATTATTATTATTATTATTAAAGGGACTCTTCTGGCAAAAGCTCTTCTGGCTGGGGTAATTTAATTCTGCTATCTTAATTTTTTCTATTCATGTAAGTATATAAACAACAGACAATTTCATTTAATCTATTCATTGGTTCTCATATTAAATATATAATTATTACTCCTTACATTTTCTTACTAGATGAAGAAATAAGATGACGGCGACACAAAAATGATTTTTACGACACTGCCAGCCATGTCAACCGCAGCAAATCTTTATCTTTCTTTCCTGTCATATGAATGGAGTCCAGTGAGTTGTCACAAATTTGCAATTTAGTATTGCTGTGTAGATCTTAACGGATTATCTCTCTTAATGAAAAATCTCCCTTCAGGTTTATATCTGCAATATAGATTATACACATTGGCACTATTTGTATATGTTTATAAATTTAAACCCAAGGTGGGTGTGACCAAAACCAGACTTTTATTATGATGATGCTGATAAGGAGGAGCAGGGGCGGATTATTATTATTATTATTATTATTATTATTATTATTATTATTATTATTATTATTAAATGAACTCCTCAAGGTTGAGTGATTTCTCTCATTATTTTTGCACAAGATCTTTAAATATTGTAAAACTACCCCAAATGGACATCGTATGAAGGGGTGATTTTATTTGTCTCTGGAGGTTGGAAATAAGTTTGGGACGTTGAAACCCAGCGTATAAATGCATCATCTCATGTTCACGTTAATAAATGTGGTCTTTCTATTGTAAACGTCAAATTGTGTGTGACAGCTATCTCACTCCCGTGAAATTTTTGTTGAGGCTTTATGTGCAGATTTATCGTCAAGATTTCTGGCAAGCTGAAGATAAGTGAATAGTGTCTCATCTATTCATGTCTCTATTATATGTTATCCCTAGACGAAATATAACTGTTAACAGAGAAGTGTTTTTATTCTGATTTAGATGAACTACACAGTATAGGATCACTTTTCATTTACTGGCAATAAGCAGGTTATTTTTTTTACATTTTCTGCCACCTCCTGTGTGTGAGGAACTCTGAGGTAGAGACAGCAGTACATCAGGGACTGAATCACTTCCCCTTCATTCGCTTGGTGTTTGAAAAGCATTGCTTGGGTGTCTTGAAATCAGTCAGTCCACACATGACGACATTCCTGCTGACTCGGATATCAGACCTCCCTCTCCATTTTTGATGAAAAATTCTTGAAGTGTGAAACTTCATAGTCTCATGGGGGTTAAAACTTTGTAAAGATGGCATGCTGGGAAAATAGTACACCATGCCTATGTGCATTCAGCCTGGACTGAGTTGTGCACTCAGAGAAAAGTAAAACAGCCAGTGTCTTTTCAGCAGGGTTGTCAGTGACAATGACAGGCCAGATGCTCTCTCCTCACCTATCATGGATAAAGACAGTTACTCTAAGCTATGACAATAATAAATCTGTAAATAGTGTTTTTCTGCTCTCTTGTAGTGACAGTGTTTACCAGCACAGGATAAAAGCCTCCTTTCTGTTTAAGAAGCCTCATGGATGCAGTTTACTCAGCCATACTCATACGCTGTGTCACAGAGTTACTGTGCTACCATGCCTTAGTACTTCAGCTGAAAACAACTGAAAACAAATACCTTTTGTGCGCACGCTAAATCTGCCACTAAAACTTTAGCCATCGTAGAACCTGAAAATTTACCTGGCTATATATACCTGGCTAAGAGTTGATACCTGTAATGAAATTAATGAATTTAACACCTTCAAATTGATTAAATTTCTACAACAGCATGTGTTGTAAGTGTTTTATTCCACTTACACCATTTACTGTTACATTTAATGTTGTGGATCGTTCCTGAAACGTTATCGCTTACATTATAGCAGACATACAGTACGCAGTCATTCCCTCACAAGTTTCTTTTATTTCTCTCCAGCTCTTGAAGTTAATTAGACAAAAAACACAGCTTATTTTTTGTTGGTATCTACAAAGCAGTTCTCTGTCCTGGACTTTCCTTTTGATGGAAAATGTAACGTACGTGCAGCTAAGCTAATGAGAGTACGTACAGCTAAGACGTCTTTCATAAATATTTCCCCTTTAATAAAGCTTCACCAATGATTATTATTTTGTTGTTGTTTTTATATAAAGGCATTTAAAAAAAAATTAAAAATATTGTTAGGCTAAGATTTCATGAAGTGTCCAAGATACAAGTCCTTATGTGTTATCATAGAAACAATAGGATATTAGTATAAACACATTAATATAAACAGTGCAGCTGGCACCACTATCAGAGCTGCTGCTGTAGAAAACTAAACAAAACCTTCTGACCAATCAGATTTGAGAATTCAACAGCTTTAAAAATACTATAACCATAGGTTTCTTATGAGAAAAATGGCTTGAAGATGGAATCTCTTTTAAGAGCTCACATGACCTGATGAATCACTGTCAGAAATGCTTTTACACTTATTTAGTAAGAATAACAGCCAAAATAGAGCTTAAAAAATTTCCACCATCTGAATTACATTGCACCATCTAACAGTTTCAGGATGTTAGGCGTTTAGAGACAGATGGCTGAGTGTGCTGGTCCTGTGCCACATTAGTTGATGGTTGGAAGATGTTCTGCATTGATTTGATTATTTAAGATTTCTGCGGATGTCCTACATGACTTTGGTAGCTCTCTTTTTCTTGTGTAGCTGTTTTCTTGTAGTCAGGGCATTGCTAATCAACCATCATAAGCTTCAGCCTCTGACAGGGCCTTCTCTGTTTGCCATGAGAGAGACGGTGAAATGTACATGTTCTTCCAAAACTCATTTCAGATGTATTCTATATTAAATACAGCTGCGCATTATGATGGAGTTAATACGATTTCAGGATCATTAGAGTAGCACTACTGTACAATGTTACAAATTTTAAGGCAAAGTTTAAATGTCTTATTTATTTATTTATTTATTTATTTTGGTGAAAGCATAGAATTTAGCATGTTTTAATCACTGGTCTCAGCAGAGAGGCATTGTGGTCTACCGCCCACTCTAAAGCAGCATGCTGCTATTCTCAAACATCAACTTAGTTAATAAAGCAGTTCCTCTTGACTACACAATATGTCTGATTTTGCATTCTGGAGGCGTGTAAGTTCTCGGTTTCTTTGGATTTCATCAGTAACTAAATTAATTAGAGTAGCCACGAAAATGTAATCATTGCTCCCTGGAAATTGAAATAAATTAGAGATGCACGCATTGGGGCCTGCTCATTAGTGCTGACCTCACGTAATTACTGTATCCATTTGTGAAATTCATAACAGAATTGAGGCAACTTTGAACTTAGCTTAAATAAAGACTAGATTGCACAGTCCCCAGGGTTTCCCATGAATGTTCAAATGGATTGTTTGATGAGTTGGATTTGTTGTGTGTGTGTGTGTGTGTGTGTGTAAGAGAAAGAGCGATTGTTATGGTTGGGGTTGGTGAAAATATAGCACTTAACATGATTATGCTAAGATTGAACTAGCCTAGTGATCAGGATCAATAGTTACTGATAGAACAGATTCCATACAGAATAAGAAAATAAGTACAGCTAGGGATGTACATAAGGTCACCGTATTAAACCTATTGTTTTGTTGCTCTGTGTAATCAGTTTTTGCTTTGTAATTCCAACTGTTTATAAAAGGGACCGAAAGCATTTTGCCATGTACAGTGCCTGAAGTAATGACATTTGACAGTCAGATTGGAGCCACTTCAATCAAGATTGTTATAGATGAATAGCCTGTTATGTCAATTTGTTTTGTCATTCACTTAAGCCCTGCGCCTAGAACTGAGACCGGACTGTGTATTTAGATGTTTTGTACATCATAATTTTAGGCTGATAATTACAGCCGAACAAATCACTCAAGTGTCAAGTGTTCACAATGAAAATATGTGCTACCTTTTTTTGTTTCACTGCGAGAAGCAGTAATCAGTGACGGATACCCACTCATCATATAATAATGCAGTGCTGGGGTGTGCTGGAGCTGCGTCTAGCCTGGAAGCCTGTTTGTGTCCCACTACCAGACTGATCTCAATTCAGGAATTTGTAGCCTTTGAATATCTAGCTGCCCTCAAAGAACTGCTGCTGTAATCATAAAGACCTTCCAACACTCCTACTCATTATACGATCATACCAGATTTTTTGAAATACAATTTTTGTAGTTTTGTGCTTGTACTAATCCTGTACTACCCTCCAAATGGGGGCTTTAAATGTGCTTTGTAGCACTGGTCACACTCTGAGATTTTAATGAAATCAGAATTCCAGATTTTTTTTATTGACAATTTTTTGTTGCAATAGCACTAAATTGGTTGTGAATGAGCATTACACATTACATGGTCCAAGACCTCCAATCTTAACTTTACAACCAAAGAATTCTTTTACGATGTGCAGTTTTTGTCAGTGACAGCAGAATCAGTCCGTGCGTTGTAAAGGCAGCGTGCATGCAGTTTGACTTTATAGTATACAGCTATAAAAGCGTTATGATTTATGAGTCTTCCCACAAGTGGATGGGTTCCTCCCAGGACTGCTGCTTCACATCATCTCAGGGAGTTTTTCCACACCACTGGCTTGCTCATTAAAGATCTCAATATTCAGATTTCTGTAAAGCTGCTTTTGTGACTATGCCTACGATTAAAGTTCTATACAAATAAAACTAAACTGAACCGAATACTGACAATAGATTGACCACATTGAGTGACTGCCTGGATATTTTTTTTTAATGAAAGTCAGATTTATTTTTAGTAGCTATGTACTTGACAGAGACGGTGGATACGTCACACTTTATTTGTTCAAACAACTGTTCATAATTGTCTGATCGAGCTGTTAGGCAATGTTTTCCATCGGTATGAACCAGTAACACTTCACTGATCTAAAGCTTGTGGAAGAACACTCCCGGTATAAAATGCTGTTGGGTTTTATTTGTAGCAGTTGACATGGATTTCCAAGTTTGACACTCATTTGACACTCACCAAGTTTGACAGGATGTCAAAGAGAAGTGGGACAGAGCAATTGGGATGTCACTTTTTTTTTTTATATAAAGTTTTTTGAGATGTCACTGTCACTGCTATCTTAAGGTTTTATGGTGCCGTTGTGCAAATGCACAGCCAAATGTGAATGGTTCACTTTTCACATTTCCCTAATTGATTTAAATAGCACAGTGTTTTGGCATCTCTGTTTGTGACGCTCATCATTTCAAATGCAGAACACATGCTATTTATGCCCAAAGATAAAGTAACTTTTGTTATAATTGTTGCAGTCAGTAGGGAGTATGATCATTTTGCTTGATAATATTATGCACATATGTAAATGGATCAATTAGGTATTTAGACGTGACAGTTCAAAAACATAATTAATAGGTCTGATCTTCATTTTTGACTGTAAAGGTTAATTAACGCTAGGTTGGTTTGGAGGAGGGAGAAATACAAAAGCACAAAACTACTCTCACAAAACTCAATGTGTCACGTTCAGTGTCAAAGGTACCAGGACCCTCCTGTTTATATCCCTCTTAATGCTAATAAAATCATTAAAGTTGACTTGTTATTTTACATGAGTATATTTGTTCTGTATAATAAACTGCAATTTTATTATCAGGTTAAGTTTTTGAGAGTTTTGTTTTAACTGGCAAAGGAATTAGTTCAATTATGGGATGTTTGGCATCTACCCCAGACCCCCTTCACAATCTCCACAATTCAGAATTGGGTAAAATATAGTTAATAAATGTGCAGGCTGAAGTAGAGGTGCCAGCCGCTCAACTGTACTCCTGCCAAACAGATAAAAAGGAAGAAAGGCTCAAGTGTTGACAGGTTCATAAATGCAGGTCTGGAAAAGCACTAGAGTGAAATGCTGTAGTAATATAATATTCCTTGCCTCATTAAAAGGGAAAACCTGTTGGGGCTGTTGTGCTTCGAAGAAGAATGGTCTGAAGTAAAAAAGCACACTGTTGTATTTCTTTCACTTTTCACCTAATAATCTTCTTTGCTAAATATCAGGTCTGGAGTTTAGTGTTCCTTCGTTAGGGTCCTTCTTTCATTTTTGTCTTGTAAATGATGTGTAAGAATCTCACTCATTTATAATTACGCTATACCTCTGATACAACCACTAAGATTGAGCCCTTTGTTAGAGGAAAAAAAAACTTTTTATTTCACTTTTCGGGTCAAATCAAACAAATCCAATATTAGAATATAATATGATTCAGTGTAAAATTAATAAAATAATAGATTACATATTAAAGCCATTCAGCTGGTCTTGTGTGAAAAGACACCCACACTCTTTAAATCAACCCAATTAAAGTATAATTATTGTGTTGATTGAACACAGCTAGGCTTGATTAACACAAGTCTTGCTCAATATGAACCTCACTTGTGGTGACCCTTCACATCTGAGTCAGGTTTTAAGCACAAATTAAAGTTCAACAAGGACTTTATGTTAAATTCAAAGGAAATTTTCCAGTCATTCAAAAAAAAAAAAAAAGAACTGGCGGTTTGCATGAGATAACTGAGCCACCTTTCCATCATGACAAAGTATCCAAGAATGCATGATAGAGGATCTTCTCAGGGGTCGGCTTGCAAGCCAGCATTACAGCCTATTCCACAGAATCTGGCACTTTTCAACCTGCCTATTTGTACAGAAGGAGGTCATTTGACTGACAAACAGCCAACATTTACTGACTGCTAACTGTTTTTCAAACAAAACCTCAAATCCGGTGACTAATTGTAATATTACTCATTGTGTCACAATGTTCAAAAGTGTCAAAAGTGCATTTACAGAAACGCAGAGCCAAACTACAATATTCTGAATGTAAATGTGCTATTAAGTGTACAAAACAGGTCAGATGCTCTGCTGTGTGTAGAGTGCCTGAGAGGTTGAGAATAAGCTTGCTAAATTTTTTCCACTGATCTGTATGTCCGTGTTCACGTCTCCACAATCAGCAAGAGACAAAAAACAAGCTTCATGGGAGACAGGCAAGGCAGAAACCACTGGTAACCAAGAAGAATAGAAATGTTCATCACAGATTCACCGAGATGTTTTGGATGGACTCTCAAAAGTGTTTTGGAGGATTAGTCTAAGGATAGTTGAGACAGAAGGGTAACTGGATCTATTGTATCTAGAATTAAGCAGATATAGTCGTACACTAAGGACATAGCTGTGGAAATGTGGTGGTGTTGGGGAGTAGGAAGGCTTGCTGACTCAGGACATGGATGACTTGCTATAATTGAAGAAACCATTAGTTTGGCTCTGTGTGAATATCAGGTTATTCATGCACAAGCTGAAGCATAGGTCATGTATTACATCATGCAAAAAGAACGATGAAAATACGCTTCAGAACTGCCTACCATGCGGAACATTTTGATGCAGTGTCTGAAATCACTCAGAAATAATAAGCAAAATTCTAAGTAGATTTATATAAAGTAGGCTCTAGAAAGTAGGCTCCAATATCCTTTTCAGAAACTGTTATAGATAGTGTGGAAATCGGTTGTATCTTCCAGCAATACTGCAGTATGGTTATTATAGTTAAAATGAACTCACCAGGGTAAATAATTTGTTGAATGGGAATATAGAGAACACAATGCCACCATGTAAACAGTGCACCCTATGATGAATAGAGAATGAATTCGGCCACAGCATGAGTCTATATGGAGCACTTCAAAGAGAAAACACCCATGGCTGATAGTTGTATGGCTCTTCCCAACTCAAAGACGGAAAACAACTTCAAAGGGTCTTCTTAAATGGTCACTATCAAAGTGACCAACTGATGGACACCTTGCTTCAGAGATTCTTTGCATCGTTAAAACTCTGTATGGAAAAAATGGTGGTGGCAGCTGTTGACCTTACCGTTAAATATAGGTCAAATCCAACTATTAAATACATCTCCATTACTGTAATAATAAAGTGGAACTAAATTGAAAAAAGGTAAATAAGAAATGATGTGAGAAGATTTAATATGAGATTCTTGTTTTTGTATGTAACTCATGTATATGTATTTGATCTTTATTTTTATTTCTAAGTGAGCCTACGTTATACTGGTAAATGAAACTGGTGGCAGTGTGGGAAGGTCTTCATTCTTTTAGTTCATCTGTTCATTATTAAGCTGTGAGATTTGATATTGTTTACATAGCTGTCACTGATTGTGACATGTTAAAACACTGCTTTGGCTTTAAAAACATGACATTGACATAAAATCTGTATGGTTATTACTTTCAATCTCGTTAAATCCCTTCAGAGGTTTCACTTCAGAGGGAGGGGAATAGTCATGATTACTCCAGAATGGACCACAGACCTATTCAGAGTGATCTTAGTCACATCCAGACAATCACATGACCTAACACCTAACACCAGCGATTTCTTTTGAAAAACTACCAATATTTTTAGTCCACTAAATAAATATAAATAAATTAAAAACTGGTTGCCTTTATATCATGTCATACAAACAAGTATTTATTTATTTTTATTTATTTATTTATGTTTCCAGATTAAAAACCTAGTTTCAACTCTTGTTTGATTAACTCTGTTCTTCATTATTTAGATTAATTCTGATGGATTTATACTTTATACACTAAAGGCTTCATTAATGTAGTTTGTCACAAATATTTATTTTAAAATTGCTATCTTTTACATATAAAGTCCTTTTCAAATAAATGGCAAAACAAATCTTACTGATGTTTTATTATTAAATACATGTTAAATGTACACACAGAGTATAACATTTTTATAACAACTTCTTCATTTCTCATTTAGAGCTGAATCTGTGCAGAATTTTAAACATATTGCAATGGTGAAACAGACTGCAGGATCTCTGACTATATGTGTGGGTTAGAGAATATAAAACAAGTGTTTGTCCAGACTCCTCTTCCTTCAGTTGGGACTTGAAGATTGCTCAACTTCATTCTGCCAAAGAAAGGAACACCTCAGTTCCTCAGTTCCTTGCTTGTGATTGCACCCACTCTCATTTCACCTCTATCTCACATTTTCTCTCTCTCTCTCTCTCTCTCTCTCTCTCTCTCTCTCTCTCGGTTTCTGGCTCTTTTTCTCTGGTTAAGATATTAGGTCAGTCCACTGTTTCAGCCCAGCCATCATTATGATAGCCTTTGCCTTTGCCTGGATGGCAGAAGTCCACATTTTTGGTGTGTGGTGTAGATTTGCTGGGTTTGACAGCAAGCGCGGTGTTGTGGGCACCATTTCCCTCAGCACAATAGGCCATATTGACTTAGTTAGTCAATAATGAAACACTGGAGATATATTCCAGTGCCAGCATTTGTTTCTCATTAGGTGACATAACCCAGACGTAATACAGTGCACCAATTCCTCCTACCAGGTAGACATTTTTTCTTCTATAAATGATGGTATCATTGGTGCTCATGCAGCCTTTTGTATTTGCTGCATGTGAGCCATTTTGCAATATAATGTCTAGACCTGAAAGTGGCAGTGGGAGAGTGAAGCAAAACGGTGCCAAGTTTGCATCTACACTCGCTATATCTGAATGAGCTTTTTATATTACACCTAATTTAATCCAGATGGGTTTGGGGAAAACATACTGTGAAAAACACACTGATTTTGTGTTTTGTAGCCAAAGACAGAATGAATTTTGTCTTCAGGACGTGACCTGTTGTTTCTACAGCTACAGAGTTGTTCCATAACGGCTTAGTTTATCTGTGGAAACTATGTATCATGCTATCCTAATTAAAAATCTAGTGACCTGAGAATATTGTGCTGAACTATCTATGTTGAGCTCAGCACACAATCCACCAATTAGATGTGGGTTTTAAAAAAAATTTATATTTATGTAAAATCAGATATATAATTGCTATAATTCATACAAATGTCAAATAAACATGACTTCTTATGTGTTAACAATATTAAAATATTAGAAGCTTATTGTCTAACCTTTTCGTTTTACTTTTCATTTATTCACCTTATTTGAATTATTCAATAACATCAGTGAAACTAATAAGAAAAGCTTCATAGTTTAATAAGGAACAAGGAACAAGGAACGTAGGCCTGGTTTCAATTACTAGTCCTTGTGTATTCATGGATTTTATTTCTGCTAAACAAATTTAATAGTAAACACTAAAATATGGTTCCTGGCTTTATGAGAAAAACACACATTATTACATTCTTACAAACACACTTACATTTGGCTGTACCTTTTCTTAACTGTCTTAGTTTTAATAATTACTGTATAATGTAATTGTGTTAACTGCATGAAGAATTCATTCACCACACCAAAGAAAAAGATCTAATTTAGGTTATCTGTGTAGTTTAGCTTGAATATTTGATGCCAACTATATTCTAACATTATCTGGTTTAATTATCTCTCTACAAGCTAGCTTAACTCATTGTTTTTGGCAGATTTTTCTTTAAAAATTACAACTGGTCTTTTCTTTTATAGACAGCCAGACAGCCAGACAGCCAGATAGACAGATAGATAGATAGATAGATAGATAGATAGATACTGTTAATAGATAGTGTTAATCCTCACTGGGGAAATTGGTTTGCAGGAGCAGCCGAACATATTCATACAATACAAAGATTTAGAGATATAGAAATAAAGGGTATACAGTAGATACAAAACTTTACATTGTACAAAACTATGCAAAATATACCACAAAAATATATTTATTTACAAATACACAAAATGTACTAATATACAAACACATGCAGATTATGTATATATTTTCTTTTTCTATATTTGTAATTTTTTTTTTTTTTTTTTTAGAGCTAAGTGACTCGACATATATTGGTTGAATTATGCTAACACCTGAAGATGTATATGATAGCTAGATTTCAAGCTGTGTATATAAGTCATTCCTAATGGAACCCTCTGGTCCTCAGGAGATTGTAGAGTATAAACATTCCAAACATTTGAATTAAATATTTTAGCCTAGGTTTTGCATGTATTAGGCTCACCTTTCCATATTACATACATGTCTATTAAAAGCACATAAACAAGGAACCGGACAGATGAATGTATGACAGGATGATAAACGATGAGAGAAAAAGTAATTAAATGAGTGTCTCATTGTGACTTTAACCCATTTTACCTCCAGTGAACCCCTGGAAACTCTTTTATTTATATCTGGCTGCAGTTCAAGGCTGACTGCATTCTCCTGTTTGTGTTGATTATATCAGGATATTGGCATTCTCACCTGTAGTACATGACACCGTGACAGATATCTGGCTCACTCATTAGAAACAATATGACTGTAAAAGCTAACATTCAGTGGTGCTTTGCAACAAGGTATTTAACCTGTACAGTGTTTATGAGATCCGGGAAACCTCCAAGTATTTTTTTAAAGCACAAATTTTATTGTTTGAATGTAAATTGTTTGAATGTGAATTCAATTAGGGCTCAAATTAAAATAATCCAAACAGAGGTGGCGCTTGAATTGAACTATTCCAAACAAAGGTTTTATTTGAATCCAAGGACAATTAAACTAACAGTAAATACGGAGGTGGTTTTAGTGTTGGCTTTCAGAGGATTCAACCCGCCAGAAAGAAATAAAAAACATGTTTCTCAGTCACAGTTGCAATAAGTTAAGGTTTTAAAAGGCTAAATTTGTAAACAGCAAGGCTCTGAGTCATGGCTGTTGTGCAGTCCCATGTGATGGTGAATGTACCTCTGTAAAATCCAAACCAGCTCCTGTTCTGGCATTTTAACCCTTTTATTAAAAACATAGCTTGCTATGCTAAACATAATTTTATGTGGGTTTGCTATGAGTTCTTTAATAACTGTGGGTTATATTTTTAGTGTTATTACAATCAGCGGTGGCTTCTCAGCATAATGTTACAATAATGTTAACAGTAATAACAACGATGCTATAATATTGCCTGCTGTTAAGGATGCATATGTACCGTGTTCATTGTGTATCTGTACTACAGTCTCACCAGCCACTTTAATAGGAACACCTGTACACCTGCTTTTTCATGAAATGATCCAATCAGCCAAGCATGTGGCAGCAGAGTACATTGTTTTAAATATGTGCAGATTCACGTCAGAAACTTCAAACATCCAGTAAGTTCTGCAAACAGAAATACTTTGTTGATAAAAAGAGTTCAGACGAGACTGGCCAAACAGGCTTGAGCTGAAAGGAAAGGTATGCTGGGGTAACTCAAATACCTCTGTGCTGAGCAGAAAAACATCTCAGAACCTTGCGATAGATGACATATATATATATATACTGTATATGTAGGTATAGGTTTATATACCGTGTGTATGTGTGTGTCATTAGGTATGATGTTCCATCATGGGTGCTCTGAACTTAAGGGGTGTCGTGGTCACTTGTCAGACCTCACATGCTGTTTGTGGAGGAGTATTTGGTGGCAGTAAGTCAGCTCTCTGTGATTATTTGCTTGTTTGTGTCTGTCGGTGCAGGCGTTTGCACAGGACTAACCAGGCAAGTGTGCTATTTAAGGATGAGGCCTTGCTTCAAAGATTTTCCAGCATGCATTTAAAACATGTGTGGTTGAACCATGTGCCATGTACAGAAGTATGTTTGCATTTGTGTGTGTGCGTGTGTGTGTGTGCGTGTGTGTGTGTGTGTGAGTGTGTGTGTGTGTGTGTGTGTCTGTGCGTTCTAGCACATTTCGTAAACGCTCCGTGGAGTCTGTCATTTTCTCCACAGTATGTGCCTTATAAACCTCAGGGTTCTGCTATATGTTTGTAAACACACACTTTCAAAGCCATTAGAAAGAAATTAAAGGCAATGTCTGCATAAACACAGTCGCCACGCACGCGCCTTTAATTCACATGCTGTGAAAGATGAATGAGATTTGAAGCCTAAATATTTTTTTCTTGCATTATTTTGCGAGTCCACCCGTCTCTGTATTCCACCCATGTCGTCTGCTGACTAGTTTTAACTGTTTCAGAACACCTTCATGTCAGGCTTCTACAAAGGAGCTTCAGGATTTGCTAGATTTTTAATCTTTTTTTTTTTTTGTGGCTGGAGTTGCACATCACTATGTCTGCAAAGCACACAGCTCCATCTAGTGAGACAGAGGACTGAATATGTGCAGCCTCCCCACCCCCAGTACCAAGAGAAAGCAACTATTCATGTCCTCTCACAGAGCAAAAGACGCACATTCACACGAAAATCAGAAAAAACATCTCAATTCATCAATATTGTTGTTTATAAAACAGATAAGAAAATGCATTTGAGAATTTATGAGGGCATAATTCCGCCTGTTTGTTTTTTTCTGTAATTATTACAATGTTGTTACAATAGCTGTCGGTATATTAGTTATTTACAGCTTTTTTAAATAATAATATCCACATTACTGTAACAGTCTTGTTGTCATATTTGTGTACATTTGACCATCCTTAGAAGATAATTAGGAAGACCCAATGTTCTCTGTCACTAAATGACCCTACCTTCATTAGTTCTCGCGTCCTCAAATAATAAAAAAAAATTGTATTTGTCTCTTTATTTATATTGAAAAAAATAAATAAATAAAGACGATATAAGTCATTGGGATTATCTGGACCATTTTGTGAACATGATTCTGTGTTGCACAAACATAGCCTTTTTTACGGAAGCTATTAAAAGACTTACCTCATGCTATATTTTCCACTTTATATGTGCCTCTTCTCATAAACAACTTAATTAAAGTGGCCCTCAAGCCTCAGTTCTTATTAAATTACAACCACTTCTCTCTCTGTGGAACTCCATGGCAGTGTAACTAGTTCACCCCACCGAGCGTTAAATAAATACATGTGGAGTTTCTTTCAGTCTGTGAATCTTTCAAAGGAATTTTTAGCATTTATCCTTCATAAAACGAACGCATTGTGTGTGCGTGTGTGTGTGTGTGTGTGTGTGTGTGTGAGAGAGAGAGAGAGAGAGAGAGAGAGAGAGAGAGAGAGAGACAGTACATGACACCAGCTCAGTTTATTGTAGTTCATGGGGTTCAGTTCTCTGCTTAACAACATGGAGCTCATTAAGACGCTCTAAACAAAGGACATTACTAAAGTCACTTAAGCTTAGTGGAGCAAAAGTGCCTAAAGTCTTAGAGTAGGCATTATGTAATCTAGAATTGTGTGAAGACATTATTTTTGTCTGCAGAATTATAAGCACTCCCCATATTATAAAGTCCAAACTAAATATAAATAAAGTCCAAGCAAAGGATAGCACTCTTCCTGTAATGATGGAGACACTTGTATAGGACAATGATGGAGACACTTGTA
>JAOTRN010000029.1:6085610-6097464 GCA_028566695.1 Bagroides melapterus
CAATGTTGGAGACACTTGTATAGGACAATGTTGGAGACACTTGTATAGGACAATGTTGGAGACACTTGTATAGGACAATGTTGGAGACACTTGTATAGGACATTGGACATTCCTTGCAGAACAAACTGTGAAGTATTCTTGGTAAATTTGTAGCTGGTCCTGACTCTGGTGGGTGTTATATTAACTGCTATTTTTAAAATAGATTTTATTTTTGATTAAAAAATAGTTTAAAATCTACAGACTTTACTGTTGAAGGTAAAAAAGCATTTTGTGCTGTCAGTTCAATTCCATTTGATTTGTTTAGTGCTGTTAACAATAAACATTGTCTGCAGCTTTACAGAACATAATAGACATAGTACAAAAGTTTAGTATTTTACAAAGATTAATATAATATAAAAGTTCAAGATTAATATTAGACTTATCAAATGTGTTTGTGTTTATCCCCAATGAACAAATCTGAGCTGACTGAGCTGACTGTGTTGAGGAAAAACACCATTAAATGGAAGAAAAAGAAACCTTGAGAAGAACCAGATTCAAAAGGGAACCTCATCCTCATTTGGGTACGCTGGAGGGTGTGATTATAAAAATACAGTCCGACAATCAAAGACGTCAACAGTATAAGAAGGGTAAATAAGAAAAATTCCAGGAAAACGAACATGTTTCTTCCTACTAGATACTCTATACACTCTAGATATAATGGTACTGAATTGTACTGGAACCACTGGTACTGGTATTGTTTGATTATCTTCAGTATATATTTTTAAATAGTGTAGAGCTCAAGCAGCTTTCAAGCAGCTTTTTTTAAACTATAAGAGAACAGCTTTTTATTCAGATGACTTCATGCCTTTCTAGAAATCTTTTCAATATGAAATTAAAGTATTGAAGCATTCAGTGAGAAAGAAAAACCTGGGTAAAGTTAAGTCTATGACTTCATATTTCTACTTTATGATTTCAACTACCCTGCATGTATTTGACAGTTGACCAAATATGAATAGATATTTCACCTTTTCTCAGTAAGTTATAATGAGTCACTTCCCTCCATTTTCACTGTTAAAACCTTTATAAGAGAAAAAGCCTTTAGAGAAAGCTTTTCTGACATGAGCCTGTTCTCTGTGGCTCTGACTCTGTGGCCAGCTCCTGACCTTTCTATCAGCTCTCTCAGCTTGGCTGCAGTGCAGCTCTGCTTCTTGGACACACTTTCCAGCACACACCCTGTCTGCGATGCTATCAGGACTGGAAGGGACCGCGGGGATTGGGGCCGTGTGTACCGTGCTGTTCTCACAGAGGTCCATGGCTGCCATTAGGTAGCACAGGGACCTGTACGTGCACACGTCCATGTCTTTCAAGCTTTCTCTCGGCTCATTAGTTTCACATGTGGCACAGCTTAAATTCTGCCACAGTATCACATCCACCTCTATCTACCACCATGCATAAAGGCTACGAGCACACGGTCCTGCCCAGCTGACAGAAAAAATTCCTATAACATTCAGTAATGTATTTATCAGATTGTAAAAATTTAAGATTACAGAGATGCATAAAAACACAGCATTGTGGAAGTGGAATGGAAATGATTGTATTGGCTAATGTAGTTGCTACAGAGTTGTACGAATGTCATAAACATCCAGCTGAATACAGTATAAGTCGGTTTGTAAAGTGGATCCTAAACCATATCCAAAACCAACTTAAACCAACCAATCCATGGCAGGAAGCCAAGAGAGCAAAATGATAGTATAATCTCTGCCTTGTCAATCAGAGCAACACTAGCCAATCATGGGTGTTTGTGAGCTCAGGTATTTAGAAGAGAGTAGATAATAAGGTATACATTTAAAAAGGTATAAATTTATGTGTTTCAGAAAACAATGACAAGAAGACAGTAAAAAGTGAATATAAAAGCATGAAACTGAAAACCTGAAGAAATGACAAAAATTCACAAAAAAAATCTTAAGAGAAAAACAGAATAAAAGTCTATGGGTATATTCATTTAGGAATATTTTGGCTAATTCAGTATTATTTGGCTTTTGTGAAATTTTTATGAAAGGATAAAGAAATATCGATAAAGACTAACACACATTTAATGTCTCCTTGTTTTCATCAATTCAAACTAAGGGCATGAAACCTTTTGTACCCAATCCTCACTTATACAGATTCAAGTAAATGAAAATCTAAAAATCTCTTATGTGTAATGTATTCTGATGAATTTGCCATACTTTATGATCACTGAATGAGTTAAGTGGAAGTTCAAACTAAAAGTGTAGCCTCAGGCTAATAATTGTTGGTTGTTAATGGTCAATATACCCATAAAGCACGACAAAGGTCATCAAAGTGGAACATCACAGTGACACCCATTAGCAGACTGTGTGACATGTCAAGAGTCAGGTGGCCAATGCAATCTGTGAGTGTGGCCCTCTTCACACTCCACAGCGTGTTTAAAGGCAGGGGTAAACTGAGCTAGGCTTTATTGAATAGGCTCTGTGTAAGAACACATGCTGCCCTTTTAAGAGCAGTCACTCTATACCAGTGCAATGGGAATCGCACTGTAAAGCAGCCTGCCTCGTCCTGCTCATTACCATCCAGCACTTAACCTTCACACCACACTGGTATTCAATACCACTTCCTTTTCACTCATTCAAAACAAAATCCAGCCTCTCAGTTAGAGAATGCAGCATAATGAATGAACAAGGACAGATCAGGAAGTGGAAGTGGTATGGTCAGTGGAATGGTTGAAAGCTTAAGGGAAAATGATGTAATTATGTAAGCAGTGGTCAGGAGTCTATCTGGTCTAACTTTGTCTGCTGTTTTTTGTCAGGTGACCCCCAAGGGGTAGGAGTCTGTTCCACCTGGCTGACCTGTAGCTGAGTAAACCACAATCAATGTGCATAACCCTGTATGGCTTAAGACCAAGCTTGAACACACTTTGGTTATGTCTCCAAAAATGTAATTCCCACAAGGTTTAGTGGTGTTCACCTGACCTGTAATATATATATTACATATAATATGTTAGCCTGTGTGAACTGGATCTGGGGTTCTTGATTTCATCCTCTATAATCAGATTTATTATTCATCTGCTTATATGTTACCCATTATCTATAAATCACTCATAAATATTCTACCATTGCTTTCCACCCGATCTCAGAAAAATGCATGAGAATTTGAATGAATGTGGGTAATGTGTTTGGAATTTGAGGCATGTTACATGAATGATAAGAGGAGCTGGTGTTGTGTAATAAATTACCATCCTGTTTTCCTCTATTCTTCTAACAATTACATTTTTAAATTGTATTACTTAAGAAATACTTTTAATTTGTATGTTATATTTAATACATTTCACATCATAAATTTCACAATTTTAGTTTGCTCAGTAGTTTTGAGGAGAGTCAAGAATCTCAAAAATGTAAATTTAAAATAGTCACAACTATAGTATTAAATGCAATTTTAATGTCTATTAAAAGCCGTTTATACAGTAAAATATTAAAAGTTAAAAAAAAAACTGTAACAATATCAGCCATATAAAAAACACCTGCCTAATCTTGTGTAGTTCCCCCTGGTGCTGCCAAACCATTCTGAACAATTTCTGCAGTGTGGTAGGGATTATTATTATTCTGCTAAAAGAGGCAGCTGCTATTAGGTAAAGTAACAGCCATATAAATGTCAGGACCCAGGTTTCCCAGCAGAACATAGCACAGAGCATTACCTTCTTTCCATAGTGCATGAAGAACACATGATTCCTGAGACCAGACCTTCTTATACTGCTCCATGGTCCAGTTTTGGAGATTCTCTGATCCAGCTAATCATAATTTAGCCCTTGACCAAGTTGCTCAGATCTTTACACTTGCCAATTTTTCCAAGAACTGACTGTTCACTTGATGCCTTTTATATCACACTTCTTGCTAGGTGCTATGGTAATGAGATAATCCTGTTATTTACTTCACCTGTCACTGGTTTTATTGTTATGGATCATCGGTGTATAAGTGAATTCCAAAACTGACTTAATATATACTGTTTTTTTTTTTTTAATTCTATTAATAACATCATGGTTTTATTTAATCCTCAAATAGCAGAAATGAACTTTAAATGTAATGCCTGTCCCTGGGTGGTATAAATTTGTGCACAAAAACTGCCTTTCAAGCAGCAGTAAATGACACTGCAGGTGATTAATTAAAGCATTTGTATAGACCCCATTGTTTTAAATAAACTGTAAAAGACAGTGGACTATATTTAACAATGTTTTAACCCTTTTTTGCCCTAACTTGTGACATCATACCCCACAGAACAGAAAGGTACCAGAGTGCACAGGTAAACAAACATGACTACTAATGGCAGCCACAGAAAGTTCACAATACAGCATATTCTGTTAGTATAGATACCTAGCTAGTGTTTCTTATACATTTGTACTCTAATTTCTTGTTTTCAGTATTATTTGTATATCACAAATCTCTTACGCACATATCCCCTAACAAGATAAATAATTTTAGTTCATAATGCATAATGCATTTTAAGACACTGTCTTAAAGAAAATAAAATAAATATTTTTTTGTAGACTGTTTTGTAAGTTAAATGTGGCACTTGTGCCTTCCTTCAAACTCATAAAGTTTACAATATGTATAAAAAAATAATATGATATTTTGACCGTATCAGCCCCCTCTAGTTTGCATACATCACAGTGTTTTTTAATATTTAAATATCTTGTTATAATTGTCTAAAGCAGACTTAATCGTTGCCCTTTAAATGCTAATCAGTAATTCATTAATGAGTCATTTCACTCCTTTCTCCTGACAGAAAACAGTGTAGACTTGCAGGGTTTGAATAATCTGACTCCACACTCAAGCTTGATGTTTTTGCCGTAAAATGCTGAAATGACTGTGAGTGACTGTATTTTAACTCAGCGCCACAGAAAACACTGCAGTCTGTGGCCTTTTCTTTTTTTTTTCCAGCAACTGTTATGGTACTGTAGCTTTTGCTTGGGCCAAAGCAATGAAAGAAGAGAATATCTGAAGCTGTCATCAATGTGCCGAATGCACATATAAAAAGTTGTAAATGAAATGCAAGCCCAGCAGTGGAGGAAAGTTATCACTCTCCGTGGGCAGCTGGGGGAAATGAAAACAGACATGGAGGGTTGAGGACTCTGCGGGGAGAACAGAGAGAAAGAGAGAGAAAGAGGGGTGGGGGTGCTAGATGTGCTCTTATTTTTTGTCAGAATCTGTGCTTTCAGGCACACTAAGGACTGAGTTATTCCTCCATGGCGGGCCGTCCAGGGCAGTGACGCCAGTCCCACCACAATGAGCGGCTTTGGGCTGTGGTCTAAGTCTGTGGGTTGCACTGCAGATCTTCCACTCCACACCCCTCACCCCTTAACTCCACTCCTCCTCACCGTCTGTATGAGGCTGGGGGTTCTTATTGTGTACTTGTGGAGCTCTTGACAGGTAGTCATGTACCAGGACAGGGGCAGATAAACAGGCTGAGGTAGATGTGGGAGGAAATGTGGACTTAATGAGATAGCGGAATAACGGGATCTGTGCGTTAGGGGTTCCGCATCTGTATCTGTATCTATTTAGTGCACTATAATATTAAATATCTACTAAATATCAGGTCATCTGAAGGAGTTTTTCTTCTTCTTCCACTTTCAAAATTGAATTTCCAACTATTATAAAATAAATCCTACTGCAAACACTGGAGGGGAAATAGAGGTAGAAATGCCAGCACTGTCAGCAGGGCTGTGAATTCTGGCTCAGACCGCACCTGAACCTCAGATGTGCGCAGGAATTTTTTATTTGGAACTTCTCATTATACAGTATGCATTTTTCTTAACAAAAGAAAGAAAAAGCATGAATATTGAGCCTCCTGCTTGTATCAGTACACGTAAATGCATTCTGTGCAATAACGTATACAGTATGTTGTCTGAATATTTCCTGCCCTAGCGGTAACACCACGAATGTTTGCCGAAAACGTTGCTAGAGCATTCATCCACAAATAAAACAAAGTAAACATAATACAGTTCACCATGTTAACTGATGTTTTCCAGGGAAAATGGTCATGAAATTGATGGAATGTGTTTGTAAGTCTTCTTCCTTCTGCCTCCAGAAAATTTTCCTTAACCCGTTCAAACCTCCATTAAGATTCAAAATCCCATCCCAAACATGAGCCCAGTATCTTTAAAAAGAAAAAAGCTAGCATTTTCTCTGACATTACAGTAATTAAGTATGATTAAATGTTATCTAATACACACCTTTGAACAATATTCAAATGCATAGCAGTTTATTTGACTGTATTAGACTGTAACTAACTGATTAACTGATAGTAAAATGGCATATTATTGTCATTCTATACTTTAGTTTTGCATTACTTATGTTAAATTGTGATTGGTTTTTAAAGTGAAGAGCATGTATTATAACGGATGCATAAGAGAGATTTTGTTCAGAAATGCATTCTTGCAAAAAGAAACATACAGCCGGGTAAAAGTAAAAGCATTTTAAACAAAGAAATGTAATTTGTGAGGTTTCATCATTGTTCCTTCATTGTCACCTCTCCTGAATGCAGTGTAATTATTCTCTCATGATGCGCGTAGTCATTCTTTCCGTTATAACTGCTTCCTGGATCTTTGTGTACTTTGCCTAATTTACATACACCAAGCTACAGTTCTATTGATTTCACCTTATAGTTTGGATATATATTATGCAGCAGCCAGGTTTACACTGAGCTCGGAGGCTGGAGGTGACTCATTCATGTTCTCCACCCCTTTAACCCTTCGGCTTCATGCCCTTTTCTAAAGCACACTGCAAAATGAAAAAAAAAAAAACACACACACAAAACAAAGACTGCCCTATTTTCTTCTGAGTTGGAGGTTTAACCTGTCTAAGTAGGAGAGGAGAGTATGCATGGGAACGTTCTGTGTGGAATCTATTGTACCTGAGAGTGATCAGAGGGGTGTGTGTGTGTGTGTGTGTGTGTGTGTGTGAGAGAGAGAGAGAGAGAGAGAGAGAGAGAGAGAGAGAGAGAAGGTGGGGTTGGGTTTGTCTGAGTGTTTGGCTCCAGACTGGCTCTCTCAGAGGAGACAGGTTAATAAGGAGGTAGCACCCGGCCGGGTCTCTCTTTAATTAAGCCTGTCAGGCCTGTGTCCCCTTTGTGTCCAGCTGAACCTGTCACAGAGGCTTGACTGATGAGCTCAAAATATCCTGACAGTTCTTTACTTTGTTCATTTTTAAAGTGTGCACCTCTCAACAACCCCATCGCTCACTTCCTGGGCTGCTTGATCTCTGCCTATAAACTTCTGCCTTTTTGTGTGTTTACTTCCGTTTATCCGAAAAAAAAAAAAAAGAAAAAAAAAAACAGGTGTAGAAATAGCAATCCTTCAACTCTGACAATTTCTATTAGAAATTCACACCTCAGTACATTTTACAACATTTCAACATTCCATTCCTGGACTGGTCTAAAGAACAATTGTAAATGAATGAATCATTATTTATTAATGTAAGTACTTATTTGCTCAGTAATTAATTAATGTATTATTAATTACCTGATAAGATATTTTGTATTTTTTATTTATTTTATCCCAAATAATTGACAAATAATTATGCCATGTACTGTACAGCATTAAGAAAATGTGGCAATTTCATACGAATATTTATTTTATTTATATTATATTTATTTATTTCTGCAGAGAAGACATTCATGACAGACCTTAAAGACACTTTTGTATTTCACTGTTTTATAGAATTAGTCACACAGAATATATATTTTTCATCACTGAAGCTGAACACAAAAATGTTTATGTGAATGTTATGTCCATGAAATGTGAAATAAAAATACATAATTAATCTTGGACTTTTACAGTAAATTTACATTAGTTTGGATTTGGATTTTGATCCTTCACTGCTTCATTACAGCCTTTGAATTTTTGGAGTTATTGTAAATTGTGTTCTGAATTAACAGCATTTATTTCTATCATCCCCATAATCATACGCCACACTTCACTGTCCACAAACCTTTTAATGTTAATTGTGAAACTTTAAGTGATGATATTCAGAGCAGTGAAAAAGACATAGGACATAGGCACCTAATAATGATGAGTTTGATTTTTTTTTTTTTTAGACAAAATGAAAGTTAATGCATCACTTTAGGTATTAATTTAACATTTATTTTGTTTATATAATTCAGGATATGGTGCCACAACTCATGCCATCAATGGTGACATGATTTTAGGGTTCGATTGATGATACAAACCACTGGAAAATTAGTCCAATTGGTTTAAACATGATTTCTTCAACTTTTCCTCAGCCTTTAATGAACTATACTTAGTTTATACTCCACTTTTACAGTTTCCCGTAGAGGAACAATTTAAACTAGATACTGCCTGATAATTCATATTTCTTACTATACGGTATGATTCAGAGAAGCTGCTCTTCTGTGCTTTATCAAAGACAGATGACTTGATTGTTCTTAACTGAGGTAACGTGAGAGAAGTTCTTAATAATTAATTATCCTCATTGAAATGAAGGTTGGTGATGTTGTCTAGCCTGTCTATGAGGTCTGAAGTGCATCCTAGAGCTACAGTGAAGCAGTTCTGTGGAAAACTCTTTTTTTTTTCTAAAACTGCTTTTTAAACTTCAGCACAGAGTGTTTACTGAAGAGCGAGGAACCAGAATCAGGGGGATATGACTTCACGTCCTTTTGAGCCCTCACATAAACAGGAATCATGAGAGAGCTGAAGATATTTAGCAAAGCTGAAATAGGTGATTACATTAAAAAACAAAAAAGAAAAGAAAAAGAAAAGATAATTACGCCCTGCTTAATGATATGTTTGGTCTCGTGTTGCTGTGTGGCCAGTAGGACCCTCACTCAGCCACACAATGAACACTGTTACGTTTCAGTTCTGTGTGGCTTTAGATTGAGGTTTATCTTTCTGATATATTTTGATTGTTCTGTTTGTATTCAGACTCTGAACTTTATAACTGAAGTCTGTGTATACTTTTTGGCTAAGCCTGTTTTTTAAACTTGGGGACACTGATTTGTCTCTTGTTACTTCACATTCCTGTCATTGTAATGTCTGGATGTTCCACGTCGGTAACGTTTGTTATCACAGGGACAGCTGGAGATTTCGACGTACATGTTAGACTTTATGCTGTTACTTCTCCTGGCCACAACTCGTGCTTGCTTAAGCTCCTGTCTTTTTTAATCATCTTGTTTCCTAATTATAGGTCTGCTACCACAGCTTCTGGGCGTGGTCCCCCGAGAAAGCCATAAAGCTTACGGTAAGGGCTCAGCCTTCACCACATCAGCCTGGGCCTGTTTACCATCAAACCACTCTACTCCCCAAACACACAGACGTTTATCCTCCTCGACCCACCGACGTCATATGCACAAGATCATGTTTACCTACAGGCTACCTGAGCACTGAAATGTGAAGGAATACAGCACACCTTTGTGAACGCTTCCATGTCTAGTCGTCAACTTGTGATGAAAACATTGAAGTCCTGGATTATCATACAGATGATCTTAAAATAACTACCGGTGGTGTAAGTCGGATATTAATTCCAGAAGTGTGACAGAGAACACAGTAAATATAAACACTGTGTGATCTGCCAGCTTTAATGATAAACACAATGTGCTCATGCATTTTGGTGGAACAGACAGTAGCTGAATAAAGACTACAATCTATTTTCTACTGATCTTTTCTTGCTTCTTCAAAGTGCATTGATTTAGAAATAGAATGTACAGGAAAAAACATAGGAGTTACTGATTTGCTTTGATTTTCTTTCTTTGGGTTCATTCCACCTTGCAATAATAAGTCAGTATGTGGTCTGATCTAAAGCTGTGAATGTGTGTGTGAGCATGGTGGCCTGCGACAGACTAGAATCCCCTCCAGGGTGTATTCTTTGCTTTACGTACAGTGTTCCCCATGTGATGTAACAGAAAAGTGTTTAGTCTTGTCAATAAAATGCGAAAGCAAATCCTGAGGATGAACAGTCTGGCAAGGAGAGTCTACAAAGCTGGAATGTCACCAGATTATAAGTGGAATAAGACACTAGAGTCATTCAAAAACGTGTGCAGTCATAGACCAATAATCAGCAGGTTGGTGTGGTGTGGCTATGATGCGAAACAAACACTCTTGTGCTTTATTCCGTACATTCTTTAGTCTTTAAAGAACCTGATGGACCTTTTAACCCTTTTGTTATGTGTTTGAAA
Source organism: Bagroides melapterus (assembly GCA_028566695.1). Lineage (NCBI taxonomy): Eukaryota > Metazoa > Chordata > Actinopteri > Siluriformes > Bagridae > Bagroides > Bagroides melapterus. Next base: position 6,095,790 of record JAOTRN010000029.1, read on the forward strand.
TGGCACTTGAGTCCAGTGCTTAAAGCATGTTCCTAAATCATGTTCGTAGTGTTTCCTTACCTCTAGATCACAGACAACAGAACTCATGCAACTACTTATCATGTTACACCTTCTAAAACCCGTTCAGAAGGTCAGTGACCTTTCACATTATCTTTGAGTCATTGAGTCATCAGCAGACCTTCGGAGATTCTCAACACGGCCGTCCCACATGCTCAGCTTCTCTTTTCTGTTCCCGCTTTGTTTTATTGGCTTTTTTTTTTTGTTTTGTTTTGATTTTGGGACTTTTTTTTATGTAAGACATCCATTTGGACATCAGAGTGCATGTTTCTTTGAGCTTGGAGCAGCTGAGCCATTTGTGCCCTGGGGCAGTGCACTGTGTCTAGATGTACTTGTTTTTCTGTGTGCTTGCGTGTGACCTGACCTAGGATCACATGGTGCCAGAGAGAGAGAGAGAGAGAGAGAGAGAGAGAGAGAGAGAGAGAGAGAGAAACAGACAGACAAACAGACAGACCTGCTACCTGAGAGGCTTGTATGTTTGATCACTGAGCTGTCAGAGTGCCTCACATCCCCCCCCTTCCCCCTACCAGGTCTGCACTGACCTCGCACCATCATCCCTGCTCTTTCAAAGAGCTCCTTTCATTACCAGAGCACAATATTCTGAGATACACATACGTAATTCTGTGTGCATAGATTAAGTCTTCCATTACCTGTCGCAGACACTTGCATAACTGTGAGTCCTGATTAAACTGTCACAGGTTTAGCAGACTCACAGGATGGTTTGGTGATATTTATACTGCACATCCTGAACTGAAATTTCCCTCTAAAGCACATTCAGAATGGTGGCTTGTGCCGGCCTGCGTGGATATGTTTTCCCTCATGTGATTTTTCTGACAGCTTCTTTCATCCGGGCCGAAACCCCTGGCGTGAGCGCTGGCAGGCCGCCCTCCTTTTCTCACGCCTCTCCACATGTCACGCACTCTCAGTCCTGTTTATTGACACTGCAGTCATGGCAAATCAAATGGATTTATTTGGTTTTTGGGGGGAGACTAAACTGATGGCTGGAGACTGGTGAACACTCAGTAGAGTTTCAGAGATGAGAAAGAAAGCACAGTGTGGTGGTCACTAATACATTTTTGTGGGGCTTTGAAACTGCTAAGTCCTCTTCTCTCATATCCTCTCACATTGCAGCCTCTCAAACAGACCAGACTCTTGGCATTTGCCAAGAAGTAATAATTATTTGTTAAGAACAGCATGCTTCACTGCCTGAGAAGTTGGATGGATGCTTATCTCCTGCTTGCTGGGCTTCATTTACTGGCTGGGTTACTTAAATACTTGCACAGCCAATATAAAGAGCAGTAGTTAGAGGGGAAAACAAAGAACACATACAGTGATGCATTGTTCATTTTCAGTGCAGACTGTAAAACTGTAATTTAACCTACCTACTGTTTTTAAACCCTTGTAATGCTTTTGTTAGTTTGTTACTAAATAGTTTAGTGTTTGTTTTTTATTACCTGATAAAATATGATTGCTTCGTTGCTCTTTGAGAAAAGATGCAAGGCGATGCCAGCCTATTGAGAATAATATAAAAAGATATAAACAGATAGATAGATAGATAGATAGATAGATAGACAGACAGATAGGAAAACATATGCAGTGCCAAGTTCTGTGGGAGAAA
>JAOTRN010000029.1:6108056-6119874 GCA_028566695.1 Bagroides melapterus
TGTGTAGGAATGATAAATGACTTTAGTTCAGACAATTTCTCAAGACACACTCCATTACTGTACTTCATGCAGAAGATAAATACAAAAATTACACACATACAACACACAACAGAAGCATTGCAAATATCACAGGGTGCAAAGGAACCTCTTTGGCCTTGACTAAGAACCACTGTAGCAGCAAAGGAACTATTCGACTTCACATTAGTCATCAGTTGGTCATGCCAGGCCTTGGACTCGGGTGAAACCGACACTGAATGATGCCTATAAATTATTACAAATTGAATGCAAACAGTAGATTTTTGCACAATTAAATGACAAAGCAAGGTGGCGCTGATCTATGTTTTCTATAATAAAAGAGTGATGGAGTGGTGTTGGGCTGAACGTGGCTGAAGGACAGTATCAGTGTGATGCGCTGAAGCTCTGAGGTTGCTTTATTCTACGATGCCAATTCCACAGGGCCTTCCTCCTCACCGTCAGCTCGGTTGGCACGGATCTCCACCAGCGTGCGGGCGAAGCGAGTCCAGTCCTCACTGTGTGCCGAAGCCAGCTGTGGGCCATACAGAGAACTTCAGTACTCCCACATTAAACTCCCTCCAACCACCAGCACAGACCTTACATGATTCATCAGAATGACTGAAGAAATTACGCTGGAGATGGAAAAAGTATGCATTGTGATTGTGGAAAAGAGCAGTAAGGACTGTTGCTTGGCCACTGAATATTTATGTGCTCAATATCTATGGTGAATGGAGATGGGGATCATGAGGCAGATTGATTAGGTTGTGCCATCACATTCTGCCGGGAAAGTCAGAAGAGACGGCTGCCTGCCACCCAGGCCGAGGGAGAGAGTGAGAGATCTGTAGGCTGTAATTAAGCAGGAATAGAGAGGTGGGAGGAGATGATGTCTACATCTAAACCAAAGACCATATCTGATCGCTTTTTAAACAGCGTTACACGAGGTCTTCATCAAATCATAAGAACTCGACCTTTGTGTGCTTAACAGAAAAACAGCATTATTGTACATAATTATAGCTACCAACATTTTTAACAATAAAATGCTAGCAGGCAGATGGAAAAAAAAACCTTAATGCATGGCAGTGGACAAGACAGCTAAGCAAATGTAAGAAAACAAGCCCAAAAACTTCATAATAAGCAACTCCTACACTTTTTGTACCAGCCAAAGAGCAAACATGAGGCCTACCTGCTTGTTTTCTATTGGCTTACAAGACCGAGGCTCGTGAATTCACAGGCGACATTTTGAAAAGCTAAAGTAAACTCTTTTCCATCATCTGAATTTTATTAATTTTTCCGAGCATGGCTTTTATCTGAAAACGCAGAACAGCATAGTTTTCAGGTGTCACCGTTACACAGAGTCAAATAATAAATGCCACAACTACACTGTAGATCTCTGGAAAATGTACATTAGAAGCTCATGGCTGAATAACTTCAAACATGTCATATAGTAAATATAAAGTGCACAGGAATAAACATAATACAAAAAGACCTCAGCAGTTGTCAGAAGCGGTAGGCTAAAAGTACTTAAGTGCCACGCTACTGTCTTACTTCAAAACACAGGCCGTGTTGCAGACTTTTTTTCAGGCTTTATGAAAAGCTTCTGGTAAATAAGCCCCCACTCTGCTGCAACATAAAACCCTTCAGCTTCAGTCAGTTTATTGATGACCCACCATTATCATCAAGCCTGAGAGACCACACGCCCGACCAGTACACTCTCCAATTACCACACGACGCAGGGCTAAAATTAGTCGAACCCCACACACAAGGCAAAACCCAGACTCTGAAAAGAGCACAGCAAACACGGGGAGTCGTGGTGGCTCGATGCTCTGTGGTGGTGGTTGGGTCATGTGGAGGCTGTTTTAAAATAGTGGGTACAGAAAAGCGGTGGAACCCAAACAAGCCCGGACGGCCCAAGAGGTTGGTAAACAAAGCAAGGCCTTCTCTCAGAGCAGGTTTAATGTATGGCTAAATGTTTGCCCCCTTTTGCTAAAGATGTACAGTTAAAAACTAATGAGTTTACTCAATCTGATCTGTAGAAAGCAAAAAATAAATAAAAATAGGGCATGTTTAGAGTTTTCACACACACACACAATAAATAAAATACAATTACAGTAATATTTTGGGTTTTTTAATGAGTTTAAGCACATTTTTTTTAATTCTTACAGATATAAAGATTAGGTTCAACGTCCAAGTTAATTTTATTAGGCCAACTTGATTTCTATTTTTTGCTATTGAGGTTTACTCATGTATTTTAAATTGAGTAACTTGTCTTAAAGGATAATAACTCTTAGTAATAAATGTATAACCACCGTAACCACCGCTAATTCGACACCATATCCAGAGCTAAGGACGCAGGGAAGACTTTAATTCTCAATGAACAAACATCAGTATTTAGACCTGATGCTTTCTGAGAAAGGAAAAAAGAAGCAGTAGGTCCAATGCAACTGTCTGATTGTATGAGATTTAATAAATTAAATAAATTCATAGTTTTCATGGACTGTCTGAGACATCACTAATGTTCATTATTGATTTGTTTTATGGATTAAGTTATACATTTATTTAAAGTAAACTGTAGCAGAGTTTTTGGTCATTTTATTCTTCAATTCCATGCTCACAAGAGTAAGTTTTATTCATCTGGCAATTCAAACTTGCAGTCTGTGAATTTTTTTAGTATTGTATAAATTCAGTATAGTATATAAACATTACAACTTTTGATGGATGAATAGGCTCTAATTTTTTTTACCCAGTTTTCCACAAGTTTTCCCCAACCCACTGAGATCTCTCCCTGACAGAATGACAGATTAAGACCCCATGTTTGTATTTACACTCATCTGACTTCAGGTTACCTTAATACCTGACTGGATTGTTCTAATAGTCACATCCTCCACCTACCTCTCCAACATCGTAGATCCAGAGTCGGCCCTCTGAGTCTCCTACAGCCAACTCCTTGCCTCCTGAAGCCCAACGCACCCGGTTGAGAGCTGGAGCACCCTCGATGGTCACGCTAGCTGTAGGCACCTGCACACGCAACACATCACACACCATGATCCAGAGACACTGTCAGAGACTGTCTGTACTGTATCTGAGAGACACTCTCATTCACAGCACTTCACAGGTGAAGCAGAAGTCATTTTTGAAGGATTTTCGAGCGAGCGCTAGCACATGGCGAATTGTTAAGCTCAGAGACATGATGTTTTATTTCTTCTATCAATAGTGATGAGTTATTTCATTTAAACTTTCATTAAAATTCTTTGTAATGTAGCTTTAAGTGGTGTTACGTACACATTCACGTGTGTGTGTTAAATTTCAAGCCCCGGCCAGCGTGTTCTGCACCAACACACCTGATTCGAGTAATTGTGTAATTAACAAGGTATCAATGAGTTCAACCGCGTGATGCAGACGAGGATAAACACTAAGCAGAAACAGTCTCATATGACTGCAGCGATGGGGATCAGTGGCTGGATAGAGCAGACGTTTAGTGCAGTTGCTGGACGTCTTAAAGCACAGTGACCCCAGAGGACCAGATTAAACCACTGAGCTGGGCCGCTGCCCATGGGAAATTAGTGACTCTGGATCACTGGGGAGAAAGAAATCCACACACACTGAATGTGTGCGTATGTGTGTGTGTGTGTGTGTTTGTGTGTGGGTGTGTGTGTGTGTGTGCTTGGCGTGAGCCATCACAGGGCTGATTTAAGGGCAGCCTTGGTAAGACACCCACACAGAGAGGAGGCTGTTGATGTTTTGATCTGTCTTTGGCCTAGTATAGTGTGTGTGTGTGTGTGTGTGTTTGTCTATACAGGGGGTGTTAGTGGTCTGGAGCTTGGGCAGGGATAGCCTAGAGCTGATGCAAAAATGAGTGTGTGTGCAAAAAAGTTGTTTGTGTGTGTGTGTGTGTGTGTGTGTGTGTGTGTGGTCTCACCTCAGTGTCATTGTTTAGGTTCCACAGATCGAGACGGCCCATTCCGTCCACTGCAGCGAAAAGCGCGGGATGCACTGGAGACCACATGACATCGTACACATAGTCAGCATTGTCCTCAAAGGAGTACAGCGGCTTGTTGTGCTGGGAGGAGGAGGAGAAAGAGAATAACGAGAGGGCAGGAAAGAAGGACAAACAGAGAGAAAAGCAGTACAGGGGAAAAAAGACAGAAATGTGAAGGTTTCAGAAGGGAAAAAGAGAGAAAGAGAGAGAGAGAGAGAGAGAGAGAGAGAGAGAAAGAAAATGAGAGTAGACTCAGTGGCGCTGCTGCAGCCTTGGGGCTGTCTGGGAACGGGCTAATTAAAACCTCTGCACACTCACGCAATGTCATAAAAACATGAGATGAAAGTCTCTCCAAAGGTGTACTGTAACCTTAGCGTAACAGCTGTCTAGGGAAAAGACAAAAAGAAAACAGAATGAAAACAAGAGAAAAGATAAGACAGAGAGAGAGAGAGAGAGAGAGAGAGAGAGAGAGAGAGAGAGAGGGGTTGAGAGAATTCCTGAGGATGGCTACATGCATGCCGAACAGGTACAGGGCAGACAGTTGGGTAGGAGGAATGCAGTCAGTGTCTCGCTCAGCTCCCAGACCACAACACAATAATGAACCCCTTCACAGAGGGGAGGGGTGCAATGCATCCAGGCAATCTAAGGGCATATTCAAACTTCTGCAAAGATGCACAGATGCACATGCACCAAGACTTCGGGAAGGGGCTTTTGGGCAGGTTTAGAAAACGTTTAGAAAACGTGACCGGGACGCCTACAAAATCTCAGACTCTGTGGTGCTGTGGATCAAGCCAAGATCGACTGGTTGACCATGGGAAGTGTTTCACATAGTGCTGGGGTTGGGCCAAGATCCAAAGAAACACTCAACCAAAATTAAAATGAGCAGTTCAAGGACCGGTTGTCGCAATCGAAGCAATATTCAGGGATTAATCTCAACTCAGACCAAAAACAGTAAAAAAAATCAACAGTGTCAGAATTATAAGAAGGAGAATAATAGGAAAGGATTGCATAAAGAAATGAGAAGAATTTTAGTGGAATACTGCAGTAAACTAAATTGATTCTTTATTACATTCAGTATAGTGTGTTCTGTCTATTCTCTGTTATAGTAAATCGCAAGACGTCAGAAACAAGATATTCATTTTTTGTATATTCTTTTAATTCTTTGTAACCCAGTGCTCCTGGGATCGGCTCCGGGTCCACCATGACCCCAAAGAATGAATAAATTAACATGCTAGTGCATAAAGTCTGCAAGATTGCTAATTCATAGACAAAAATGATAAATCAGTCCTTAAATCAACCAGTGTTATACTTTTAGCTATATAAAAACATGTGCTTGATGGCTGCCTTGACTGGCTTGACTTGACTTTTGAGTTTAACCCTAATAAAAAGCATGGTGTACAGTACATGCAGATTGTTTTCATTCTTTCATTCATGTCCAGTAAGTATGGTCTGGGACCATAGTGAGCCTGGAGCCCAACCGGGGAACATACAGGGATTGGATGCCAGGGCACCATGAAGACAAACACATTCACACAATCCTTCACACCCAGGCTATTTTAGCATAGCAAATCCACACAAACATTCAGAAAACATGCAAACCTCCTGACAGATTAGCAAAGGTCTGAATATATGATTTGATGCTTAACATTTGTCAATAACTATCACAATCATGCTAAAAATTTACAGACTAAAACTTCTTATTTGTTTTACTGCTATAGGGAATTATGTCACTTGTGACTTCAAGGAAACTTTCCAAGAGGGTTTGTGTAAGCCGAATGTGTCACTGGCTCGTTCAACTTACTAAATTAGACGTCTAGACTTTTTTTTTTTTTTTATGTCTCTTTGTAAGAGAATGTCTGTTGGTAAAAGCATAATACAAATACATCTAAACTAGATTAAAACTTAATTTTGGTAATTTATGGGTTTTTTTTTTACCCAAATCAAAGCCTATTTTATTCTCCAAATATCACATGCAAAGTCATAGACACAAAGCTGCAAATATATTGCTAGTTTGAGCTACAACCAATTTGATTAAAAGTAATAAAAATGACTGAAGAATGGATAAGAAAGACACTCGACTGCAAGCAATATGAGCAAACCAGAACGTTCAACCAGATCTAATCCACATCACCACAGCCAAATCCTGCAGGCGCCAGCAGTGATGCAGTCACGCCTGCCCAGATCTCCAGACTTTAGCTTTCCTAACTACATAATACACACAGCTAAGTGAAAATGTTTGCACACCCCACTGGGAATACAAAAGAGGTCATTATAAAGACAAAGGAGACAAAGGGCATACACGTTATTACTGAATATTTATATCATATTCAAAAAGGGAGATGCAAACTGAACTCATACAATTGTTTAGGTTGTTATAGTAATATGTTAAAACAGAATGATGTGCAAGACTGTTCCCACTATCTCACACTCCTGGAGCAATTTCCTTCCAATCCCACCCACTGCTGCAGATGCTCTTAACCAATCCCATCCTCTTTCGCAGAACATTTAAACAGTTTCACCTCTGCTGCTAAAATTTTAACTAACTGCTCTTGCCCATAGAAAGGGCGACCAATCCCACCCTCTCTCACTAAAAGTGTGTCCAATCCTGCCTCAGGCTGCCTACTCCTGCAGAAGATTTCACCAATCCCACCCTCTTCCATACAACATCTGACTAATCCCACAATCTCCAATATAAAGTCTGACCAATCCAACCTGCTTCTATATAACATTTGACTAATCCCACAAGCTCCAATATGAAGTCTGACCAATCCCACCCTCTTCCGTATAACATTTGACTAATCCCACAAGCTCCAATATAGTCTGACCAATCCAACCTGCTTCTATATAACATTTGACTAATCCCACAAGCTCCAATATAAAGTCTGACCAATCCCACCCTCTTCCGTATAACAATTGACTAATCCCACAAGCTCCAATATAAAGTCTGACCAATCCCACCCTTTTCCGTATAACGTTTGACCGATTCCACCTCTTCCAGAAGAAAAAGAAGAAGAAGAAATGACCAATTTGACCAATCCCACCAATCTCCCATATAATGTTTGAACAATCCCACCTCTTCTGTAGAAAGTTTGACCACTCCCACCTTCTCTCTCAGAAACTCTCTCAGAAACTTTGACCACTCCCACCTTCTCTCTCAGAAACTTTGACCACTCCCACCTTCTCTCTCAGAAACTTTGACCACTCCCACCTTCTCTCTCAGAAAGTGTGACCACTCGCACCTTGTCTCTCAGAAACTTTGACCAATCTCTCCCTGTATACTACACTCTTAACTGATCGTGTAACATGTAACACACATTTAACTGATCATGTAACTTCATCTATACTGCACATCTCAACTCATAATATATTCTGAGTGTTAGTGGTTTTATAACGTAGAACTATTTCTAATCGTTGTGCCTCCGAGCAAACATGCCGTCTCCATCCAAGCTTTTCTGAGGAATGCTCAACAGACAGAATAATCATTAGTAGCTGCTGTGCCACAGCCACAGTGGGACATCGGTTCAAATCAGGCCACTGTGAACGTTTCCCAGCCAGAGAGCGGCGGGCTGGTAAGAAGCGCTCTCATTTTCTTTCTTCTCCTTTATGAGGGCACTAATAAAATATAGCCAAAAGTAGAGAACTCCATTGGTTATTCAACAACCAGACAGCGGAAAGTGGGGTATGAAGCCAATTACTTGTGGATAATGTTCTTGAATAATGGAGGAACCTGCCAGGAACTGACCCAATTCCTCAATACAAACAATCAGTTTGGTTCCCAAATGATTTTAATATATATTTTTTAATGAGTCGCCCTCTTTGCAAATCAACATGATGAAATAACTTCAATGTGACTCTGCAGACAGATGCACTGTGTTCAGGTGGCCTTAGATAAACAAACAGTAAGTGGCCTAAGACATGGGCACACAGGCCTGGGAGGCAGGCCAGCATTCCTGCGGCTGTCCTCAAAGGCGAAGGGAATTCCACCCGAAACCCACCCTGGTTCTGAAAAAACAACATCTATGCATTCTGAGCATCTCTGGAATGTTTTCACGTGTCAAAAAGCACAAGGTACAGGATATTTCATGGCTAAATCCCGTTGCAGTGACATCAACGTTCCAGTTTAATTAGAGTATATAATAACGAGTATTATAAACATATAATAAAGTGATTAATGCAGATAAACAGCAAACTAAAGTCCCAGCTCTGCTCTATTTGTATTATGATTTCAGTGTTAGCTAACCACTCCAAATTATTCTCTTTTCCTTCACTCTCTGCCTTATTGTTCTCCGTTTTTTTCTCTTAAATTTTCTTGTGTTCTACCAACCAAGAAAGTATGCCGGATGTAATCAGAGAGCTGATTCCTGTTGATCTCCCACCTCCTTCCACCCCCTTTCTCGTTCCTTTTCTTATAAAGTATAATATCTTAAAGAGTAACAGCTGATTATTTAAAAGGTGGGTTGTAATATTGAAGTGTTTCTAGACCTGTAAAAATATATAAAGCATGTTTTTTTTTAATACTTCTCCATATTGATTAGAGATTCTGACCAAATCTGGTGATTTTCTTTATTTCATGCTTCTGTCATTTTTCTAGCTCAGAAATGAGCTCCACTCCTAGCCAGAAGAAAACTTTTGAGCCTTTCCTCTTTTCCTTAAAAGGAAACTCATGCTGCAAAGCGACTCGCTCTTAACCCCATCTTATCTGTTTCTTTTTTCCCTTCATTCCGATTCATATTCACATGCTAATCAGATGTGCCGTTTATGGAAATTTCCTGAAATGTTGCTATTGCCCATTGAAGATTTTAGCGAAGTTCCTAAACATTATAAACATAATGCCCTTTGATAACTAGCCACGACAAAACATCGGCAGATGTCCAGGACAACATACATTGGAAGGTGCGCTCTTCTTACCTTTGTGCTCCAGAGTTTGACAGTCCAGTCAAAAGACGAGGTGACAAACAGGTGGGAGAAGTCTACTGGTCCCACAGCACTGTGACAGCTGATGCCAGTTACTGGTCCCTGATGGCCCTCAAACATCTCACAGATACCAGCTTTACTGCAAACCACACAGGATTGCAGTCAATACAGAGCTGAATGTAATGTGTCAATATAGTGTCTATGGAGATCAAGTATTCGTGCCCTTTGCATATATATGTGTGTTGAAATGTGGCTTAGTAGACACTTAATTACAGAGGGGTATCAAATGATTCAGTAATCCCTTATGTCCAGTGGATGGGGTGGAAACATTTCTGTCCTGTGATGAAACACAGGATATTCTATCCTGGAACTGTTGACATTTAAAATAACATTTTACAAGTAAATTTATATTGAATAAAGTATATGTATATAATATTTCTTATTACAAGCTCATTATATAAAAATAGAAGTCCATTATAATCATTTCCTGACATATTTGCTAATTCTGGCTTTGAATTGGTTCTTATTCTCTTGACTGATCATTTAGATTCTTTCTAGAAATAAATGTTAGAAATAAAATAATATAAATGGCCTTAATAATCTTATTTTTTGTTTATGGAAAAAAAACTAACGCACAGACATATTAGAGAATATAAAGAAAAAACATACTCTAAAATATTTTACATAATAAATACACACGTTACATGCTAAGATATTTTCTGTATGTGTGTGAATGTTTGCTCCACTAACCTGCCATGTCTGGAAGCTGTGTACACAGTCCCCTCTTCACTGCCCACCACAAAGTTATTGACATCTCCAGCAGGGAAGGCCATTCCAGTCACTGCTACTGGTTTTGACTTATTATAGACCAGTTCCATGCTCTCCTGCAAAATACAAGCCAGCCTCAGGAAAGTAAACTGCACGATAAAGTAATTTATACAACAACACTGAAAACACACTGAATGTTAGACTTCAATACGGTAGACACCTAAAAATATTAGGAGAAAATCAGGACAGAAATGTGTCTGAGGAAAATCTTCAAAAATCTTCATATTTAAAGGCAAAAACACACTGATATGTCTAAACATCTCTATTTATAGTAAGTATGTAGTAATATGCAGTTTCTATAATTTATTTGCCAAATGAAATGCGGCCAAAATAATCCACATAAATGATGGTAAATATTATTTTCACACTTTTATCTGTCTATTTTATCAATATAAAAGACTAACAAACTTGATATCTCAAATACTTAGTATAATTGGGCTTTGCTGCTGCTAATATCGTGTCTCTCTGTAGCTTCTACAATGGCACTATGCTATATACTGGATTCCATTTGGGACTGGGCCTGAAACAGTGGCACTGAATGTGTCAAACTGAACCTTTTTTAACTAGAACACTTAAATGCTTATTTATACTGAAGCAAATCTTTTGTTCTCGTCCTTCATTCATGATTGCATAATGTGTTCATGTGACATGGTTTATTTCTAATACCAAGGACCTGTTTTCTTAACCTTATTCTATTATTTGTAAGAAAGTGAGTGTTCAGCTTCAATATTAAAGATATACTGTGTTGCAATTCAATGACAAAACATTTATCACTATCTCCAACCTGTGGGACTTGTGACACAGCAGTTAGCTGGCCCAATAGGACCAGTTGGGTGGAGGTGATATGTTAAAGTTTCTATAATATAAGATATATATATATAAAATAATTTAAGTTTATAAAAGCAAAATGATTTTTTTTTCAACCAGGTTTTATTTGTGGCTAGGATTTTCAAATTTTATGTAGGTTTTCGATTATGTATTCACTCCTGATGAGAACTGATAATGAGATAAAATATTACTATTAAGACAATAAAAGTAGATATTCATTTTCAATTATTATAGGAGTTCCAACTCTATTAGGACTCTATTTAATTTGTGAAAATTGTATCTATCTTGTCAGATTTAACACCTTTTCTGTAATATACTGGCACAGATTGCACAGGATTAGTACAAATGATAAAGATTGATAAATAAAGGTCAGTTCTAACATTGAGAGAGAAGATTGAAAAAGCTCACAGACGCTCTCATCGATCCAAATCCAGCTACAGAGAGGTTTAAGTTGGTGGAAGGGGTAAAGTAGTGGCCTGAAGCAGTACTTACCTGAGGCTGGGAGAGCATATCCAGGCTCCAGGAGCACATCCGGCCATCTGTGGACACTGTGATCAAGTTGTTGGCATTCTGGGTTCCCACCACATTCACACAGTATACTGGATGCTACATCATTAAAGAGCATATGAAGGGTCAAAGCACATGGAAATATTTCACATTATTATGCACAAAATTCATTAATGAGTGTATAGCGCACTTTTAATTACTTCTACTGTTTATGAACAAAAGTGCAACAACAAAATCTCAACTTTAACATTAATAAAGTTCTCCAGTGTGAAAATTCTACGTTGCAGTGGTAATACAAATAACTTTGGTTCTATCAACGTCACCGTGTGGAGAAGATTTAAAATGAAAATGTCCATTTAAAAGTTTGGTATCTTTCTTAATTTTTTTTGTCCCCGCTAGTTCTTTTCTGTTCCGGTTCGTGTGAGCGTTGCAGAAGTTTTAGCCCCACCCCAAATGCTCTCATTGGTTAAAACATGTGATTACAACTATCCCATGTCAGTACTGATCAACATCCCACCCCTCCTGTATTCAGAGTCAGTGAGTAATGGACTTTCAAATAATAATAATAATAAAAAAAAACTGCATTAATTTGCAATAAAATAATTGTCACCATTAATTAATGTATTAACATGATAATAACGTGTTAATATGCCCAGCCCTAAAATATATTCAAATATACAGGGTGGGCCAAAAGTAGGGTTACAGTTACTTCATAATCTGCTTCACCTTCACAATCATGTTTTAGATATA
>JAOTRN010000029.1:6119974-6133351 GCA_028566695.1 Bagroides melapterus
AATAAAAGTCTAAATTTCCAATAAAGGGAAAATGTTTAAGTGTTAACTGTAACCCTACTTTTGGCCCACCCTGTATAATGACAGATTGAGGAATTGTTCTATAATGCATCCATCTATAAGGGAACACTCTTCTCTTGAGCTATCACGTATGTGCAGCAGTCAGTATTTTACTTAAAATTGGCGTGCATAGTGTACAGTGACAGATGATTAAGTGAATCCATTATGTCTACATTGCTGTCAAATTAATTTTTGTTTTTCTCCTACAATGTGCTCTTTGAGGTCAGGACACAGGCTTTCATTATTGACGGCTCAGGAGTTTGAACCTTCAGCATGTATGGCGCTCAGAGGCCATGTGTGTGGCAGAGCAGCACAATGGGGCTTATGCACCTCTGTGGGCTCTACCTCTGTCCTGTGATTTGTGTACAGCATGACAGAATTAGACAGGACTCACTGATGGACTCAGATAGAAAATCTGATTTCAGGTTAAAATTCTCCTCATGAATTAAGGTTCATAGTGTGGGAGCATTTAATTTGAGTAATATCAGTCTGAAAGTGTGAGGGAAATACATTAGGTGTGTTCTTACAGTATGTGCAGCTGCAGAAAGTGGCGTTCTCTGGACTGGGGTTCTCCGGTGGCTGCGATTGTCCCAGAGGACGATTTGCCCCGAGTACGTGCCACCCACCAGCAGATTAGGATGAAAACGAGCAAAGCCCACGGACACCACAGGAGACTTGGAAGAAGAAGAAAGGACAGGATAATTAAGACAAGATAGAGACTGAATGAGAAAGAGAGATAGAAAGAGAGGGGGCACGATGCTGATGAGTTCATCTAAAGCTCACGTGCAGGGGTGGGTTTTGGGTGAAGAACGTAACAATAGAGGCAATTGTGGGCACAGAAGCTTTAGATTACAGCACCATAAGCAGCGGGCAGTGGAGCGAGAAACGTGGCTTTTGTTGTGACAGCCTTGGTCTTGAACTTCCCCTCTCTCTTCACTTTTATTGGGCTTTCCGTTCCTCATGAATGCCCAACAAATGAAAAGTTAGCTTACGCGTTCATACATTTACACGAATTCCCTCAAGAAACGCACCAGGCTAAACTACAGTTCAAATCAACCCTGCATCGCTTTGCTCTATATTTTTTGTCAATTAGCTCCACGGGACAATTATTTCCTCCCCACTTCAGTGAAAGTGGGCCTGCACTGAGACCGAAGTGCGACCGGTTTGTTTTCTTAGCGCTCTGCAGTCGTCTGCTGTCTCCCTGTTTCACCGCACCAGCTGCGGCCGCCAAGTCATGCAACCAGAGTTCATTTTAAAGTGACTGGAAAACAAACCAGAGCAAAAAGAAAACATGCTTTTTCTTTCTCTTCGTTCCTTTTCTCCCTTTTAAAAAAATATGGCTTCCAAAGACTTGAGAGCAGCCTCAGATGTGAGGCGGCATTTTAAAATGGACTTAAAATAAACCGAGCTGGAGGGATAAAAATAAAGTTGAAGAATTGGCCATCAAAATATGCACACAGGACACCCAGAAAAAAAGTGTTTAAAGCTTGACTATAATAAGACACAAGTGTTGATGCTGAATCTCTGCTAGGAGGAAAAAAATATTGTGAACTCTTGCATATTAATGCATTACATATAATCAATATTAGCTGGCTAGGCTAGCACACCTTGGTGCTTCTGCTGTCTAATGAGTCAGTGACTAAGAATGGGGAGCCTTTTCCAAACTCACTGCTGTGGGGTTCTATATGGCATCATTAAGGGTTCATCTAGAAGAACAAACCACTGAACCCTTTAGATTTTTGGATTTAACCATTTTTTTAAAATTCTATGCTTTTAGAAAAAAAGGGTTCCACAATGGACGTCTGAATAGAAAGGTTTTATTATATTATATTACAGCACCACAGGCTACAGGCAGTGGAGCAAGAAGCCTGGCTAAAATGGATCTACTTGAAACCTTTTCCAAACCAAATGCTTTGATGCAAAGTTTCAACATCGAGCCTATACGAGTTCCTCCACAAAAACAGACCCAATCTCTAAGAGCGTGTAGTTTTAAAAAAAAAAAAAAAAAAAAAAAGGATTCCTCATAGGTTCAAAATTCCTAATGAGGTTCTACTGGAATCTTTTCAGAATCTAGCGTTGTAGTGTTCCACACAAACATTAAGGGTTTCCCCCAGGGATAAACCAAAGAATTCTTTAAGTTTTATTTTTACCCTGGACATTCTTAGAAACTGTGCTCCTTAAAACCCCTTTGATAGTGCTGTAGGTTCCTCCCCAAAATCTCAAAGCAAAAAAAAAAAAACATAAACCAAAAAAACACGAGTTGAAGATTTTTTTGGATAACTACAGCTTCTGGCTCCCAGAGGGACTTCTACTTGGAACCTTTTCCTAAGGCAGACTCACTGTTTTATATTGAATCTTATGACTTCCGTCTACTAGAGACTACATGATTTCTTTTGAAGTGCAATATATTTGTATTAAAAAATGAGTATTTTTCAACCTTTTTGAGCCACAGCATATCCAAATCCAGTGGCATTCCAGCAAACAGAAATGTTAAATAATGACATATTGTAGCCTCATGCAGTATACTCTATATAATGGCAATTTAAGCTCTCATTTTGTTTCTTCTCACTCAGTGTGAAACCTCAACACATTTAGATGAACAAAACTGCTGAAAATAATATGTGTGCAGGAATTATATTGCCTCGAGCTCACTGTTTTTACTTTCTTTTAGCCAATTCATCTGGGTTAGAATTTTGTCCAGGTCCCAGTTTGGTGTCTGCAGTTTTCCTTTTAAAATAATTCCCTAATTGCTTTTGTCTTCTCACCGCCACCTCTGACACGCATCACTAATTCTATTGTCTTAAACTGACAGGGTCATTTTTGCTCTACCTTCTGCCACACACTGACATGGGACGATAATTAGCCAGGCACAGACGCTCAACAAGGCTAATTTATTTGCCGTAATTGAATAAAACATTTTTGGACCAATTAAATGAAATTTGATCATTTCCCATGACACACCTGACGATTGGGACAATGTTTTCCAAGGCAAATTTTCTCCATGCCAACTGTGGAAGTGTTACTGATACACAGGATTATGAGACATGTACGACGCTGATGGAAAAAAACGTCTTCACCCATTAAGAAGGCCATGTGAGCAAACTGCACCAATAAACTCAATAAACAACAGGGAAACATTTCATTTAATAAAACATTTCGTAACTCTTCTCTATGCCGGTATGAGCGCTCTGATTAGCGGACGTGTTGAAATGCTTGTTTATGCTCTACGATTAGTGATCAGTAATGTGTTAATGCTGAGTGACAGCAGGGCACTGCAGCACCTAAACACCGTTTCAATAACAGCCTGAGGCTTGACCTCTGAACCCCACTACTTACAGTCTGACTTATGCTCTGACAGTCCATCTTTCTCTCTCTGTTTCTCTGCCTCTAAACTTTCATAAACTCTCTAGTCTATCTGCTGCAGTCATGTGTCAGGGACATGCTCCCTCAGACTGCAGCTTCAGTACTGGACTAATGAACACAAGCCCAGGTCACCACAACAAGAGGGTAATAACTCTGCTATGAAGCCATTAATCAAAGACTTAATGAAGTATTGTAACCTAAAACCTCCTCTCGGTGGAGTCAGGCACGGCCAACTGCGACCTCCAGCCCTACCACAAGCCTCTTCTTTAGCAATGTTCTTTCTGCTCTGAGGGCTCAAAGCTAATATCAGAATCCTGAGCTAGATCCCGATTAATCTCAGTTTAAACCTCCAGGTCTCTGTGGGTCTGATCTTGGTTTGATCTCACTGAACTTTAGTTTTAGTTTTAGCATTAACGAACATCAGCATTAATTCACCAGAACGAATGTTAATAAAATAGAGTAGAGTAACATATTAATTAATAGTTGGTTAAATATTAATGTTACTACTGAAGAACTGACTGTTGTCCAGCTTCCAGGTGGAAATACTGGAAGTTGGTGTTCAGCTACAGGTCTGAATTTAATTAATAAACACAGAGAGAAGTGCATGTATGTGCTGTTTATGAGTTAAAGAAACCTTGATGGAAAGTGATCCTGTGGTTTGTTGTATGTTAAAGTTCCATCAAATTCCACTTTAAATCATTTGCTTTTAAATTTCAAATACTTTTAAATGTTTAATTATAATCTCATTGAAGTGTGGACACTATAATTTTGCTTTCTTTCTAAACATTGACACTCAATACTTATATACTTCATTCATTTATTATATGAATTAAAATTATAAAAAAGTTGCAATTCCTTGTCAAATTCCAGGTTATAAACCGAACCATGAGAAATTAAAAACAAAAAAAACAAAAAAAAAAACCATAAAAAACATTTTTTTCCGCTCAGTTCTCATTTTACACAGCACACCCATATCCTTCATATCCAGGGTGGCCATATGAGATATTAACATATGCTCAGACTCAGTCGCTTTGGTTAATTCTTTTTATCATAAATAATCAGACGACATTGTTGAAGTTGTAAACAGATTCTGACATGACTGCCACCACATAAATCTGGAGGGTTTGTTCACTCCACAGATAAGTGTGACTTCTCATATGAACTCTTTAAAATCATAAAGTAAACATGGCAGAGATGCTGAAGGATGAAAAGCCTGAATATTTACACCATATGGAGAGCCAAGCATTAAACCCTATCTGGCCCCTCATCTTAACTAGCGGAACCATCTGTCTAACTCCACAGATTTACTTGAAATCTCAATAAACATGAGGTTCAGTGCCGTGCACATGCAGCGACTGTGCTACTGGGATTAGCTCAATTTGCCTTGGTATAAGCACTTCCTGATCCTGCAAAATAGGAAATTAGGCCCTGGATAACAATCTATTACTTGTGCATGTGTCATCATAGAAAATGTACTGTAGAGTTTTAACAGCCAGTAAAAAGTCTGGAGCGAGACTACTTAAGCAGAAACTTTCACATCACCTGGCGTAAATGTATTTTAGTTTGAGCTGATATCTCAGCTCTGCCATTTTTTTTAACCTATTTGGTCATTGAAATTCAAAGAGTCGAGTCAAATGGTTCATTTCACATTGCACCCTCAGCTAGAGGCTCTGTTCAGTGAAGTCACGATCTAGTAATGATATTCAAACTGACAGGTTCAATAAAAACACAATCTCACAGCACGTTTCTGCTGTGCTGCTGAATTTAAATGGCACCAAGAAAAAAAATAACTGCCTTCATCTTCCAGCAGCAGCCAACTGTTTTAATCTTCAAGCCACACTTCACCAGGTCTACAGACTTCTGTCAGATGAGGTTTTATATTAATGGGAAGTGTTCGCTATAGAATAATACACACAGCTACCCGATGATGAAAGATGGCATGAAGAGAGGGATCACAGAGGGAAACACTCCTGCCTTTGTGCTCGCTCTTTGTTAAAGGGAGGGAGACTGGGAGGGGACGAGCGCGCAACAGACAGCACATTCACCAGCACAAATCTACCGCCTCCTCCTTCACTACCACAATCATATGGTTCCCAGCAGAGCTTATCAGCTCCAGATGCAGTCCTCCATCTTCCACCAGCATCCCTCGCTCTCTCCCTCTTTTTCTTTCCTAATGACACCGCACAGATTTTGTCACTCTGCGGTCGCTGGCGGAGGCCGTGTAATACCATATCTGCCTTTCAGAGAAGAAAGAAAAGAAAGCCAGTGAACGTGAGCAGTCATTTTCTTTCCCTGCCTCATCCTCCCTCACTCAAGTTTTTCGCTCCACATTCTTTTGCTAGTTCATTATTTTACTCTCACAGGACAGTAAAACATCCGGACGCATTAAAAAAACAAAAAAAAAAAACAAGCACTCACAGTTACAATCCAATATTATTCCAATAAAATGAAGGGAATCAATTTTACCCATGTGTTGAACAAATGAACATATGCAAAACAGAACTTGTGTCTGACTTTGCCCTTCCGGTGAAGTAATTAAGGACAGGTTTTTTACATTAGCATGTCTACTGTCTACAGGTATTCCATCATTAAATGTATTCCTCGGGAACAGTTTCTCAGCGATAGTTCAAATGTAATTTAATACCTTACTTACTAAATATGAAAGTAGGCTTTACCTCATTTACTTATGCTCACCTACTCCTACTCGTTAACAATGCTTTGAGATCAACATCTGATTCTAGGTGATTCTATGTTACATTTTGTGTTTATGCTAATAAACACAAAACAACAACAGAGATCAGAAGGTATTTCAGGAACAACTGCCTTGTAAAAAAATATCAAGAGGAAGGTTAGGGTTAGGGTTAGAGCTACAGCAAAAGCAAGTAACTTGTGTTCAAATGCAAAAATGAATGCCAGGTGCTGTGAGCGGTGCACGTACAGAGGTGTCGTACAAGAGCTGTGACACGTAAGAGCAGTTCGGTTCAGCGAGCACTGAGTGCCGAGACAAGCTTGCTTCCTTTGTCATCCTTTACATACGGCACTTTGCACTCATTTTGAAAGAGTGTACTGTACTTCATTCTTTATTCTCAGAACAACTGTGCTCACTCTGTAAGGTCCTATTGAAGTGCCATACTATCTTTAACATAAACCTCAGTATGAAGAGTTTATTGTTAGCAGCAGTTGACAACAGCAACTGATATAAACAGAGATAAATAACAGCCATTCTCCAACATTTAGAAGAAAACCTCCCCAGAACAATTGAGGTTATTAAGACATACTGTATGGAAGACTTAACCTGGAATACGAGGTTTGATTGGCTAGTGTTCTTATGATTGACAGGAGAGTGATGGTATGATCGTAGGTCACCCCTCTAATGAAGAGAATATGATATTCATGCTTTCTCCAGGCCACAGACGGCTGCGGAATTGATAGGGATTAAACTTGCAAATAGTGTGGGAAGTTTAAAATTATATTCTTGTCACAGTATATACCCCAATAGCTTTTTTTTTACATTTTTGAGAGAAGGAGGAGATGCAAACTTTTGTTTCTGTACAACTGCCAAAAACAATATACCTCTCTCTCGCTCAAGTGAATGATGGCCTCTGATTATTGCGCAACCATGATATCAAATTTAAAAAAAATCATGTGGCACCAACAAATAAGAACAGGTCGATTTTAATTCACAAGGAATCATTTAAAAAAAATGTTAGACTTTAGTTATGCAATTCTGTCTTCAAATAAAAGGTCACATTTTGCCACCAGAGTGTGTCTAATTCTCATAATCCCAAACAGCAGCGGTCCTTGCCATCAGAAATGCCTATATACAGCTATATGGGTGTGTAATAAACAGACGTCAGAGTGGAGGTCTCTGCCCTTCCTCTCTGTGAGCTGTGTGTGGTTTTGAGGCATTTCCATGCTGCTCGTTGTGAGCCAAAAGCAGCTCTATCCTCTGCCATTATTCAGAGCAGGCCACTCTCCCAACTCCTACAAATACATCTCCCCCTTAGCCAGGCACCCTTCTCCAAAGCCTCTGGCATCCAGCAGGGCTTCACCCTGAGACATCCTGAGCTAAAGACATGAAAGATAGCAATAAAAACAGTGCGGTGGGGGAGCGCAGCTAACAGTATCTGCAGCAGCACCAGTGCTTTTCAGGGTGCGCTCTTGATGTGGCTAGTGGCAGCCCACTTGAGAAGGCCATGTGATGTTACTGGAGAGCCGCCACGGTGAAGGACCCAAGAGAGCCATGAAGAGAGGAGAGAGACCCACCACACCAGACCACAGTGCTGCACAGCACAACCAGTCCTGAACCCAGCAAAAGTCATTCAGAAATAATCCATGACCAGTCCAAAACCAGTGCAGAAACGTGCCAAAGTGAACCGAACACTGCCTTTTACAAGAGAACAGCACACACACACCAGAGCGAGAGACTTCACATCAAAGAGAAGTCAAGAAAAAAACAAAGGTGAGAAGGACTGCTACGCAAAACGTCGAGAGGAAGAACGAGATGATCAAGTGAGAAACAGAAAGAAGAGCAGATCAAGCAAAAATGAGAACAAATGTATAATCAAAATGTAAATAAATTGTACTTGTAAGAGAAGTTGCATTAGAGACATTTGTTACTCTTAAACAGTATATTTAAAAAAAAAAAAAAAAAGTACTTTGTTGCATTTGGCAATTTTATTGTAGGGCTGAATCTCAAATGGTGTTCCTTTTTGCATGTGGTGAACTACATAAGTTCGAGAAGTATATGTTGTACAACAATAATATTTTAAATAATCAATCAAGACTGATTTTGTTTCATGAAATCATCATCATCATCATCATCATCACTACCACTTGCTGTGAAAAGGAAATGTGACCTTGTGTAAGAAGTAACGTAATGTTTTCAGCCCAATTGTTCTCTTACTGAGATTTCACATGAGCCATTAAACGAGTTTAAATCAGTAACATGATGTTATTATGCTGCTAATTTAGTTGGGCATAAGAATATTTTTTCCCCGTTTGTGCTCAGTTTCTATTTTCATGGTCCGAACCAAAAGCATCGCCAGTGACCGCAAACAAACTATTTTCAGACTACAGTCTTCAGTTGACTTTGTCTTATGTTTTGTTTTAGTATAAAGCTCATTTTATTTTAACATCATGGAATTAAATCTTTAATTGACCACAGACAAAAACATGCAAACTTTGCACTCGACTATACACTCCACTGTCTCTCTGATAGGTGACTTCTACTGACCTCAGACGTTTAATAAACGCCTTTTTAGAAGTAATCACGTATAATCAATCACATATAATCTATTCTGTGTGTGATCCAAATTGTTGAAAATGAAAATAGGGTTAAGTGCATATGGAAGAAAACATAAAATCAAGTGTAGCATGTTAAAGCCGGGTGAATTCCGGGTATGACACTGGAAATCTGTTTATAGAACGGTATTTTCCAACCCACTCCAGTTCAAAACTGAGGTAAAGTTGTCCTGTTGTGACCCTTTTAGTGCAAGTAAGAAATCACTTTATTTAGAAACATCTAGAATGTTACGACCGCAACCTGTTTGAATGATCATGATGTTCGAGACTCGTTCTCTCTCTCTAATCACTTGATAATATTTTTTACAACTGTGCCTGTCAACCGTTTGTCAGGTTTCACTACCACCTGCATAGATGGTCACAAAAAAACACCAAGAACACAACGCCATAATGTTAGGCCTTATTTTTTTTGTGGTTGTGCCATGAGCATAAAAATAAATATCTGCATGGTTTTTTTAAATAGGAGTATTTTTACTCAAGGTTTTTGGCAACTTGCATTGAGGCTCATCAAAACTGAAGGAATCCATGACAGGCGGAGGTGAAACGGATTGAAGAGAGGTTGAGGATGAGAGTGTGGCTTTTTCAGGCTGCTCCTCAGGGAGAAAGGGAGGAATAGTGTGGTTTCGGTGGGTTTAACAGCAGAACATGCTCACACATTAAGCTCCATCTGATTCCTGCCTAACGAGCACCAAACGCCTCTGGTGAAGAGTCTAGGCCATGGAGGAAAGCGATGTTTGTGCAAATCGCCCAGAGCCTTTTCATCCGCAGCCAAACAGCAGAACGCTTCTGCCTCGTGCCGAGCGACTGGAAATTGAAATCATCTCTCGTTCTGCAACCTCAACCCCCTCCTCCCTCTTTTCTCTTCTCTCCCTCACTCTTCTTTATTTCTGTCTCCGCACAGAAGACTTCTGGCGAAAGCCCAGGCCACAGTACCAGAGGTGAAACTGCGTTTAGTTTCCTTTCTCCCCCGTTCTTTCCTCGCCTCGCCTCTCCTCGCCTCTCCCGCTCCTGTCATTTCTGCCATCATAGTGAGCGGTCAGAATGAAAGAGAGGTGCAGACACACCAGTTAGTGACCACGGAGATGTACAGATCAAACCTTTATGAGCATCATCACTCAAACTCTCACTGAGCCATGCTCACCACACTGAAACTTCCTCTGGTGTGATCAGTATAGACAGAAACCGTAATTCAAAAAAACGAACACTGGTTTTGATTAAAAAAGCGTCTGCTTCTCAACCATGAAATGCCAACTCAGATAATGTAACAGTAAAGCCTTTTAGAAAACCGTAAGCATTTTTTCAAAACGGGTTGCACTTAATTACAGCAAAAATCCTGCTCATGAAATAATGCAGTGATGTGATAACATGTGAAAACTACTGCTGCAACGTATTAAAATCCCAGCCTGAAAATGAAACCAGGCATATTTATGATGGCTAAAAACGTTACGCGGGTGCTTACAGGAGTGTGTAGTACTCTGTGCGTGTTTACACGTGTGTGATGTGTGTGTTAGCACACAGGGCGTAGGAAACGGTGCGGCACATGTGAAGGCAGTCCATGTGGGTGGGCAAACATATGTGGCTGGCAGGATTAGGAAGTGGTAGGCCACATCTTTTTATACAGAAATATCCCTATAATATCTGGCTCTCGTAGGAGTGTGGAGAGCCTCGCACCAGGCTGTCGCCTTGCAGACTTGCTTACTCGGTCGTCTCTCGCACTTCATCTGGTTTCTTTTATAATTAGCGTCAAAACCTACCCAGTGCTTTTCACACACAGATTTTAGTACTTTTTTGCTCGGGAATGAATTGGACATTTTCCGGCACGACGCGTTCTGTTCAGAGGCTCCTCTCCAAGTACTGCGAGCCACTTTCTTTTCTTTCCTTTGTATTTCCCTCATTCATGCTGTAATTTAAAGAGCCACATTCCATAGGCATTAAACAGCCATTGTACAGTCGAGTGCAAAACTTTTGACACCTCATGTTTTTGTTTTGTTTTTGATTTTTTTTATTAAAAACTTTAAACATTTGGAGGCAGTTTTGAACATGAGACAAAGATGAACATGCTCTGTCTTTCTTTCTTGGTATATTTAGGTTTAGTCTTCTTATTTACAGTAGAATTCCATGTTAGAGTGCAACAGAATACGATTACGCATGCGATTGTAAAGAGCGAGCTGTGTTCACCTGGCAGTGGTAGATGTACTCAGGCGTGGTCTTCTTGAATTTCATATTCCACACTAAAGCCACACCATCTGGCTCATGAGGTGCATCCTCGTTGTTGTTATAAGAGGCCACCAGCAGCTCTGGGTACTGGAGGTGGAGAGAGTGAGAGAGAGAGAGAGAGAGGGAGAGAGAGAGAAAGAGAGAGAGGACATTACATTCATATACATTATACAAGCCTTATCAACTGGTTAAACCCTTCACGTGGTGGAATGTTTAACTCTATATAATGTATCTACCAGTTATAAACACATACAGTATATATATATATATATATAAATACACTTGTATTTAAATTTACATAATTTCCTGTCGTGAAATATTTTTATCTTCTGTGTCTCATCCGTGAGAAGTTCTAGAATTCTCCTCAACAACATGACCTTTGCTGGCTGACATTGTAGCCATGATTTAAAAAAAAAGTAAATAAAATATATTATATTAAAATAAAGTTGTGCTTTCTTAAAGCTGGGGTGTCAAAATGTCACAGATAGGGGAAAAAACAATTTTGAATAAAAACAAATTTTTCATCTGAATGTTTGCCAAAATTTCACCACACACCGTTTTCCCAGACTGTCACACAAATGTGCAATTACCACAAACAATCATGTTGACACGTTTCCATGTATTGAGAAAAGCACAGGCAACCTGTTTATTCCAGGGAAATTTACAAGGGAACTTGCTGAGACATCAATAAACGTTTAAGCAAATTGTGGCGTTTTTTTTTTTTTTTTTTTTGGCGAAATATCATTATAAATTCTTCAGTTAAAGATATTTGTACGGTTCCCATCCCATTTAAATACATTAAATCTGTCATCACATTCAGACTTCTGTTTATCAAACTCGTTGCTCTTCTAATCTCACACCATTCTTTTTAGTTTCAGTGTAATTACTTTTACTCATAATCAACCTGCTCTAATTTTAATAGAATAAGACAGGGGTTTAAGCTATTAGGATCTTTACAATTTATAACTCTAAAATTTTAGTTACTAGCATGTCAGCTTAAAGTACATACAGAAGTGCATAAGCAACTGTAATTGTTTTTTAATGCCCTGCTCCAGTGTGGGAAAGAAAAATAACTGAATAAAAATGTATTGTTTATGTCACAAAACAGTGCTAGACTATTTATATTTGTTAAATTTGTATAAAATTCCTTTTTTACATGTTTACAAACAGAAGTCAAGTTTTATGATTAGTTCTTGGCTATATGAGTTCAAGACCCAAAGTAAATTCGAAGTGTGTGAGCGATGTTTTGATTCACGTCGGTGTTTCGTGTTACCGCTTTTGACTCATGCCATGGACTTAGAACAGGCGAGACACACTGGAGTGTTCCTTTAAGCAGAGAATAAACACGTACTTTTCTATTAATTCATCTTATACATAAACACATTGAGATATGTTCCCATCATTTCTCAAGCAGGTAAAAAGAAAAGAATAATTGATGAAAATATGTGAAATTGCCACTCTTTCTGAGTTAATATCTCTAGCCACCGAGCTAGACTCTGGTCTGAAGAGCTGCCTTCAGCTAAATAATTTACATAAATGCATGTTATTGGATAAACCACAACAGGAGCCATGCTGGTTCATGTTTTGCAGTTTGATACAGCCTGGTTTGTTTCATACACTGAACGCTCAGCTACGGCATTTTTTCATGTTGGTCAACTAAAATACTTCGTCCTCAGCTGGAAGTCGGCCAGTTGGAGACCTCAGTGTTCGGCGTCTAACAAAATGAAGTAACTGTTCTTAGACTTCTAATAGGTTTTTCTCAGTACAGAAAAAGATGTCAAACTTATTGTCTTTAGTAATCACACATGCAGTACAAATGTAGTGAGTTCAGTGGAGGTCAGAGAGACAGAAAAAAAGGTACAGAAGAGTAATCATAAAATAAAATGAAAGCAGGAGTGTGTAGATGCGTAGATGAGAGGGAAGATGCCCCCGTGAGATGAAATGAAGAGGCGTTGACGGGTAGGAGAGGTCAGAGGCTGAGGTGACTACCTGAGGGGACCAGTCCAGACATGTGATGACCCGGTGCTTAGACCAGTGCTCATCATAGAACAGACGATTAAAGGACAGAATTGACCCTCCCTGCAGGTCCCTGAGACAGAGAGAGAGATAGAGAGAATGATAGACACATAACCAATTTACTGGAATAGTAAAGATCTACTCAGGCCACTATAAAAATCCACTAATTTTAAAATCTACAGTTCTATACCACATAATAAGCTGCTATCAGAAGTACTCCTGAAGCTCACTGTGCAATTTACTGTGCTATCTGCAGAAACATTTTAAGAGTTCATGTTTGAAATAATGATCCGATGTGAACAAGAGGCTGTGCATGAATGAGAGCATTTCTTTGAAGAACGTAGAACAGTGCGAGGGTCCAAACTTATGAGTCATCGGATACACACACGCACGCTTGTGAACACACAAATGCACATGCAC
>JAOTRN010000029.1:6133451-6144600 GCA_028566695.1 Bagroides melapterus
GAACAGTGCGAGGGTCCAAACTTATGAGTCATCGGATACACACACGCACGCTTGTGAACACACAAATGCACATGCACGCCTTTCTTTACCCTTCTTTATCCTCGAGATCTTGGCCACTGTAATCAAAAAAGATGTTCGAATCTTCAGCAAGAGCTCGCTCCATCACACGAATACTGCGGTCAAAGAAGATCACAAACTCCTCAGAGTGCAGGACCTGCTGCTTCTCCTCCTCTGTCAGCTCCCGCGGGTGGCCTAAAGCACACACACACACACACACGCGCACACACACACACACACGTACTGCATACATATACATACATATACAAATGCATACACACAAATATACAGGCCTGTTTTATAAATAAACAGGATAGACACACAAATGACAGAACCACGAATTTAGAAAATGTTTCCTACCTTCCTAACAAAATAAACCAATCTAGACCACAGAATCATAGCAAAAATATCAAACTAAAAAAAATGAGATTAGCAAAAGAAACAAATGCTGTAAAGCAAATAACACTAGTTACAAAGATAACATGCTAAAGAGAGAACTACAAAGAAAGTAAATAAGGACACACAAATAAGTGAATAAAGAAATAAATATATCAACGCACACACAAAATCCCCTAGCCCATTTCTCTGTAATGACTATGTGGTCACTTATTTCGTCCTTTTTTTTTTTGATGTTATTGGGTTCCTCCATTTTCTCCCAGACCATTAGAGGCCCTTCACTTTGATCTCGGTCCACTTGATTCTCATAGCCCTCTTTTTTGACGACTCATAAGGAAGACGAAGGTCTGATCAAAGTCCCAGTGGAGTCAAAGCATCCATGCGCTCTCGCAGCACAGCCCCGACAAGGCCTCTCCTTAGCCTGCTACACTTATTTACTCAATACACACGTACAAAGAATGCACTCTGTGCAGCCTTTGAAGTCCACTTGCCGGGGTCAAGTGACATTAATTTTGAATCAGGCTTGACCCACAATGCTGTGAGCTGATAAGCGGGACCCCTGGCCACAGAGATTGGTATCTGATATGGCGGCGGGGGTCACACGCGAATAACCACGCAATGCCCCAATGAGCCTGTTTGGTGACTGAGAGATTCCTAACTTGTGAGACACTGTGCTAAAGTTGGTGTGATGTAGATGAAACATATATAAAACTCAGGGCACAAACTCATCAATGTTAGAAGTGTGTTATAAATGGAAACGCCATTAATATCTTTTCATTCACCTAAATGATGTTTCTACTGGTCTCTATTAACACTGACATGTCAGTGAAGGGTATCAGACTAAAACGCAGTAAAAGTTAATCTTACATGTACATTCACTGCATTTGGCAAATGCCTTTAAACAGAGCAGCTTACAAAAGTGCTTTGTCTCCATGGGAAACATATCCTCCATCAAGAACCAAGAGGTCAGGGTCCAAGAATACCATTAAGATAAAACCGTGTTAAATAGGAATTAGTACAACTGTTAATCTCTGCTTTTACATTATGTTCACCTCTTTTCTTACAAAAATGATATTGTACTTTGATACAGATATTCAGAAATATGATTCTACATATAGTATAGCACTATCTTTATTTAAGATGTTCATATTTATTATATAAACATAGAACACAGGGGCATTACTGGAAAATAATCAATGTGAAAATAACCAATTAAAGTTTTCATCGAACAAATTTGCATTTAAATTCAATTATTTTGTTCAGTGAAGCAACCTATCATACTTATTATCAATTTATAGTTACATTTAATGTTGAAGATGACTGGAAACAAGTTCTTCTTCTTACAGTAAACAGTCAATACTTCACCAGCCTCTTTTTTTTACTTTACAGAGAAAAGCGCTCACACAGGAATCTCCTTCCCTAAATGTTAAATAAATGCCTAAATGTCTTCTTAAAAGACTGCTGTTTAATAGTATTTTATTGGTATCTTTTATTAGTCTCTGTACCTAATAATCTGTACAAATGAATTCTTTTTGTTTTGTTTTTGTAATAGGAAGACATAAGTATATCTGAAAAAACAACAGGAGACAATAATATTGTATCATATAGTGTGTAAATACCTCTCTATGAGTAAATTATTAGGGCATGGGATTAGAAAGTTGTTTGTGTGGGTGTGTTTGTGTGTGTGTCTAAGAGATGCGGTATATACTGTCCAGTACAGAAGTAGAATTCGCAAGTTGTGACATCAGACGTTGTTCATGTTTTTCCAATATGGAAATATGGTTAGCATTTTTAGTAATATAAAATCCTTTCTTAGTAATTTAACAACCCACCTAAGAAAAAATGTTAGCATTCCTGACAGGATTGTCTCTCTAAATTCTACCTTTACCTTTAATCACACAGATTTAATGGTTAGCTACTAAACAGACTCCATCATTACATCATTACATCATTATATCAAATGTTTCGAGGTGGCCTAGCAACCCCCACACGTATATACTGCCCTGTTTTACCTTCTTTTGTGTCCTTACTCTCCTCATCCTCCTTCTGGTCTGACTCCAGGCCTGCTTTGGGCTCTGTATTATCTTCATCCTCCTCTTCATCCTCTGTATAAAGACAAAGAAAAATCTGTGTCATCTGCCAAAACTTCACCACCTCCCACCCTCCCCTACACCCCCCTTCAATGACCCATCTTGAACCCAAGCCCTGGCTGCATTCACACTAATAGCTTACAGATCTGCTGTACAAGCTTGCAAACAGGCCAGACTCTTCACTAATGTAACAGCACACAAATCACGACCTCTAATTATAATCACAGTCTCAACTTGTTTTGGACCAACATGCCTTATTTGTAAAGGGTTTCATGAGGATTTGCACAGCTGCATTTTCACAAATTTGAGCCAAAGATAAATAGTGAGATAAAAGAAAACTCGTAAGTTCTGATAACCATGTGTGCCATACATGTGTGAGTGAGTAAATCAAGATGTCTGCTGGGAGGAGAAGTACAGATACCCAACCGGAAACAAGACTGTTGAGTGGCGTGCCTCCTCTGTGCTCTCTCCTGACCCCCCCTCAGCTGCACTGTGCCTTGGGGCCATAACGACTCACCCCACAATTAACCCAATCACCCCAGTGAAAGAAGCAGCCTAGTGCTCATCTCGCATAGGCACCTGCCTCTGTGCCCCACCCTCTGCTCAACCCACCATGCTGGGCATGTGTTCCTAACCCTCCCCACCCCTATGACCCACAGCCGCACATGCCAAAGGGGCTCCAAGTTGCTTAACACCCACTGGACACCTGTGAATAAGAGCGTGCCCTCACAGGCACATTCTAACACACACAGGGCTCTGTGGGATTGTTTTCTTGTTGACCCTGTGTGGCAGAGGTTAACAAGCATGGGTCATGCTGACAGTAGGCCCCCAGTTCTGAGGAGGAAGTGATCCCATCGCACCAGACGTGGCACGGCTCACGCACTCAACACCAGCATGTTTGTGTTCACACCCGCTGAGACAGAGCGCAGTGCCTCAGGGCTTGCTTGACAATTGTGTCAGGACTACAAGAATTTGTCCTCCAACACTACTGGGTAATGTCTGCTATTATAATAGACTTGGTGTGTTTAAACATGTATAGTTTTATCTTGTTCAATAATATTTTTGCTGTGTTTATCTTTATCAGACTGAAGTATTCCCTGATACCCTAACAGCAGGGATGCAATATAGATGGTGGTGAATAATCTGAAACATAAAACTCCTGTGGCTTCTGGCAGGGCGGCTTTCGTGAACTGAAATCTTGACTGTGAGGTTTAATAAGCCCATATCAGTGCTGAGTTTCTTCCCGAGAGCCTTCTGGTGAACGCGGATCGGTGATGTGAGTGCAATTTGGGCCAGAGACAAATGCGGTTTAGCTGCTGAATGTGACTAGACCTCTGAGCCAGAGACCAGCGGGGAAGCGAGAAGTCCTCAGGCCCAGACGGGCAGCCAGCCAAGCAATCCAGACCATACCACACTACACCACACCACACTCCTCCACCGGATCCCTTCTCCATCTGTTTTTCTCTTGTACTCTTCTGGGCTCAGAGGTGATGCTCTTTGCATAAGCAGCACGACTCACTCTCTCCATTCTAGAACTTTCTGTCTATTCCTTCAGACAGAAATAATGTACAAATGAGAACAGGGAGGATATTTGACGTGCACTGCATGTCTAGAATCTGAGGTACCACTGTGGAATAGCAACAAATCTGGGCTGAACTTGACCTGATTTGACCAGGTTTTGGGGGAGGATAATGTGGTACAGGGCAGGGGAAACAAGAGAAAGCTGAGAGGCTGGACAACGTGAAGTGGTCAGGCTAAGAACAATCACTGACCACAGAGACTGGGACAACATAAGCTAGGCTTGATTCATGATTGCAGCCGAAAGGCCATAGGTTCACAAACAACGTGATAGAGACATGCCATAAGTCCTTGTGGTTTTCTCTCTAAGTTACAGACATGCATTTTTATGACCCAATTGTAAAAATCAGCAACTGCAGAACATCAAAAATGAATACTTGTGTGACATTCATAGGGGTAAAGATCATAATATGAGAAAGAACTGAGGCAATATAAAAGTGAAATAAACCATAACACTGTAACAGTTCGATTTAAAAGGAGTTAATCTCTACACACCATTTGAAACAATATTGAACTACCTACCTCAGGGTGTCGGGTATTAATGAAAACTCTCTGAGATACAAGACATGAGAAGGGGCAGCTTTAACACAGTCGCTCTAAGTCTATCCAGTGGGCATGTAATCTTCAGTCACGAGATACTTTCCCTTCCACCTGCCGTGTAATACCAGCCGGCTCTGTGGGGCAGCGTATTAAGCTCTATCCTCCCTGCCTGCCAGTTTGATGAAACTCTGGGCCTACGTGGCAGGGTAATGACATCCTCCGCATCTCATAGCTGTTCAATCTTCCTTCAGCTTTCTCATGCTGCTAGTGTCAATTCAAAACCACACTGGGTCACAGTGTTCTCAGAGGATGAAGATCTTAAACCAGTAGCTCAGCTTGCCTATGTATCATTCAGCCAGACATGATGATGGCTATCAGTTTGTCTGACAGTACCAGGGTGATCACTGGCTTTGTCTATATATAATCAACCAAGGTGTAAATACAGAGTCATTACAGAGAGGTGAGCATATATAATCACCACAGGAATGAAAGATCATAACGCTGGCAATTTTAAAAGTTGCAGCAACGATGTGAAATAACTTTTTTAAACAGATACTAAAATATCAAAGATATTGCCCTTCAAATCTCCAATTTAAGCAAAGGTGAAACAGGAAACGTTCGTGAGGGTGAGAATATTAAAGTTGAGGTTTTGTCTGTGTGAATTGGAGAGGATCCAGCATAAGGGCCAGTGCCTGTCCTGTTGCTGATAGATGGATTTTGACATGAAGCACTTTTGTAAAAGGGCAAAAGGTATGGTGCAAAGCGGCACAGCTAGTGAAAAAAATACACGCGCAGGATGGGATACCATCCATTAAACGGCAGGAGGATGCAACCCGGCTTTTCATCCAGCCTTTTATTGGGCCAAGCTGTGCAACTCCAGGCCTCCCATTTGGGATATGGAGCTCATTACACAATCAAAAAAATTCCCCCTCATCTGACAAGCGGGGAGTTTTCCTTCTAATGTGCAGTGCCAAGAAGGGGGTGGCTGGTGTTCCTCACTAGGCCTTCTCCTCAATACAGAGGAAAATGGAATTGAAAGAGCACGAGGGGTATTTCCATGTGGGGGTGTGAGAGATGGCAAAAGAGGGGGAAGACCCTGGTTCTGGCTATCCAACATATACTGGATATCTTCTCCGTAGTGAGCCAATACAGACACACAGACATAATTTGTGCCTCAGAAGTTGGGTGTCAAGCAGCCTGCAGACCACAAAAGAGGCAGAGAGCAGAGAGCAGAAGAGGAGGCGGCAGCTATGTGGACATGAAAGAAGTCTCTAATGTGGCACTGGCACGCCACCCCAAGCATGACATAAACACTGTATCACCGCACAGCAAAGTCACAAA
The DNA here is from genome assembly GCA_028566695.1 of Bagroides melapterus. Lineage (NCBI taxonomy): Eukaryota > Metazoa > Chordata > Actinopteri > Siluriformes > Bagridae > Bagroides > Bagroides melapterus. The sequence continues at coordinate 6,139,454 of JAOTRN010000029.1, forward strand.
GACAGATTAAGCTTCTAAACACTCCTAGAAAAGCTCATTAACACCTGCACTGGCAACATTTTATGAGCTACTTCACAATAATATATTAAATTTGCAGTTTCTGAATGCTTTCAGGAAGAAATTTAAGGCATCTTTCACCAATACGGACCAAGCATGATGACGACAAACATAAGTGGACAAATGACAGTGTCCAAAGTTTATATTTATTCGCGTTTCTAAACAATACCTCAACACTTCCTACTAAGCATGCTGGAGGATGTGCTGCAGTCTCTGTACCATGACTCATCCACTTCTAGACAACAAAAGATCTCTCTCTTCTCCTCACACTTCAAGTAAGACTCCATGTGAGATTGTCAGACTTACTGAAGTCAAGCTGTGGGGGGAAAGCATGCTTCCTCTCTCTGGGTGCTCATCAAACACGAACTATAGAGTGAGGAATAGATACGCTGAGCTCAGAGAAAGAAGGCAAGCCTTTAATTGACTCACAGCCACTCTTCCCCCTCAGGCCTCCTGCAGCTGTGCACTCGTGGGTTAAACGTGCCCTGTGCCCCCTCTCAACTCCATACACATACACATAGCCACCATCTACACCATCATACTGGGACTACTGGTTACTTCAGACGACCTTCTAACTTAAATAAAATATGTAAAAGATAAAATTCTGCACTGTTAAGCCCTTCAACTCTAAACAGTGTTTCTAGATATTTGTCATTCCTGTAACTACATTCAAATCTACTCTCCCTATTCAGAGTACTGTGGGTTCTGAATAATCTGTAATAGCTATAAATCATTTTACTTTAAAAGGACACTTGGGCAAAAACTCAAAATGCATCTAATGATACGGTGTAAACATAACTATTCACCTTTCACAGCATTTGTACACGAGGTGCTCGTAAATTGAGAGGAAGGGATTTCTAATCTCTACCACACTGCCGAGGCTGACATGCTGCATAATGTAAAAGAGGATATTGATCTTTAGTTTACGTCTCTGGAAGGTTTACAAATTAAAAGTGCTCAATACAATTCATTAAGAGATTTAATTAACAAACGATTTTAAACTGATTTTATGACCGTGAAGTGTGATGCAGTGATTAAATTTTACACTCTTATGTTGATCTTTGACCGATCAAACGATTCAAACATAATGAACAACGATTAAAATGAAACCAAAGACAAAAAGCCGATTTATTTATCTTTTTTTTTTAAAGTACGCTATAGAACCATGAACAGAAATCATTCTCGTCCATATCTGCTCTTTTGAAGAATACTGTAGAAGTTTAGATTTGTGGAAAACTAAACTATTTACTGGAAAGCACAGAATTTTGGGCTCGGCCTCTCAGTGCCATTCTGTATCCTCATTTTCATTTGTCATCATGACAAACGTCTCAGATCAAACCCGCTGTGCCTTTTATAGCAGCGCTATCAAACCTTTATCTGCTGGCACAAATCTGCCTCTCCCTCCGACTCAGTGCTCTGGGGTCTGGAAATATTCAGAGAAACAGAGATAAACAAACGAGTCACTTTGAACACAGATAACGACTCTGAACCTCCACTAATGCTTGCAGGAAATGCTCCAGATTGAGGGATTTTTCAGGCCTTGTCTGATTTTGGGGGGTGGTGGTGGGGTGGGGTACGGGCACAAGAAATGAGCCGAATAAGCAGGTTTGACATTATATGAATTACAATCAGCACATAAAAGGTATCATTATTTCAATATTTTGAGCAATTGCAGGGTAAACAATATGAAATCTTTTTGACTCTTTTTGAAATTTTAGAAGTTTTTAAAAAAATCAGTATTTATTAATATATATTTTTACATATGTGATTCAATACAAAAAAAAACATTTTATTTTTAAAGAATAGCTCGTAGACTTCATGATGAACTGGGATGGCATTATGATATTTTGTCTGAAATATCACTAAAAGTGAAACTGTCATAAAGCTACACAGCAGGACTGAACAATATGACCATACAATATTGATAAATTATGTCACAATCCAATTTTCATGTGTTATTGGGTTATCATTGTGTTTTAAAAACATGTTTGTAATGTAAAACTACTGTTTTACATTACAGTTGTAATGTTGTTTTGTTAAATAATAATGCTACAGTGAAGCAATGGTGAAATAGAGAAACCAGAGTTAAAACTACACTGTGGGCACAATATATAATATTGTATAATATTTTATACAAGAAGTATAATGACATTTTCACGGTCGTTTAAATGCATCGCTGATCCTTCAGTAGCAAATCAAAATTTTGTCATCTTTTTTTGTGTTTTATTTTATAGTAATTTTATGTTATTTTTGTCAAAACACCCACTTTTAATACATGAAATACATTCATGTGTCAGCTTAAATAACTACACTATAGAGTTTACGGTTGTGTAGCAAATTCTACTCATATCTTAAAATATTTCTCTGGATTTCTGACGCCAATGATATCTCCTTACTGATGTTGGCTCAAAAAAAACAAAAAAAACAAATAAAATACAAAAAAAAAAAAAACTGGAAACAATAAAAAAAATTTTTTTTTAACTTTTTTCTTTTCCAGGTAATTATGACACAATTTTTAATTTCCTTTAATTCTATCATATTTCCTAATTATAATAACACTAGTCGAGGTATCTAAACCTGTCAGTACAATTTCTTCTGAAATGAAAACCACATAATCTAATACAAAACAAAAACTACTGAAACTGTCTGGGTTTAGAGCGATAGCTTGTATTTTAAGAATAACCTCAACCAACCCAAACCATTTATTTAAGGATCAGGGAGAAATTTTTTTAAATAAATCAGAGACAAATAAAGAATGAGAAAGGAATTTCTTTTAAAAATTGAATGTGCTAAATACATCACCATGACAGTAAACACAAACACTGAGCTCCACACTAAGCTTCTCCTATTGCGAGGGTTTTTTACTTTGAACTACCAAAGCTCTAAGCTGCATCGGTTCTGCGGCCTGCAACCGTGGTGCCAGTGAAGCTGGCGTGATCCCAGAACCACATCTTTAAGAGAGCCATCATGCCACGCCATGCACAGGCCGGCCGCAGAGCATGATTAAACCTCATGACTTCAAACTTTCCAAACACTGGCCTGTCAAAATGAGCCACTCAACCAGGGCAATGAGCTAAACTCACTTTTCACCAGGTCACATAAGAAAGGACGGTTTCGTTAAGGGTTTTAGTAAATGGATGAAGTGATGATGTATCAAACAGCACGGCATACAGAATGTGTCTGGCAGGGCGCATGTTTTGATTATGACTAAAAAAAAAAAGAAATTTATCACATATATGATCCGAGCCTGGTCCAGTGTGAAAATAAACACCGTTGGTTTTCATTTATCAACTCTAAAAGTCTGACGCTTCACACAGGTCAGAGGTGACAAAGTATTTAGATTTCAGAATTTATGAATAAAACGCAAAGAAATCTCTACATTATTCACTCACGGTTCTTAATCCTGCCTTAGGAACCTGAAGTAAATGTCTCGTGTGCTAAGAGTGCTCTCTGATGGTCATGTGTGGAAGTGTGTATTTTACAGATTGGTGCATTCCATGTGTAAGGTCAATCTGGATCTGGTGTTACTCTATCCAGAACAATTTTCCTTCTGTTGAAGAACAACATGTTTTCAGAGAAATGCTCGAAATATTTGACTTGTGCATTAAGATCAGGCTTCTTGGAGATCTTTTATTGTTTCGCAGGAATACATCAGAAGTGACGGTAAATCAAAGAAGAGCAGCCGGCCTTTTTTTTTTTTTGCATGCCTTAAACTCGACATCAAACCTTGAGGGACTCCACCAGACTGTGGAAACTTAAAAGTTCAATTCAGTACATGGAAAAAGGGCAACAATTCACAGGAATGAAAACATATTCCGTTCGATTTCCAACACACATCAGATGGCAAAAATTATTACAGTTGCTCGTGGACAGCAGCCCCTTTTTCAGAGAACAGTTTCATGTATCTTATTATATGTGGTGGTATGAGAGGAAAAATTGCATCTGGGTCCCACTTGGCATGCTTCACTGACTGTGAAACACATCATTTTGCCTGATATAATTTTTTTTTTCTCTGGGATTTGACTGGCATCCGGTTTCAATCCAAACCATTTGGGGCTTCTTTTTTGCAATGAAACCGGAGCCGTGAATGAAATTCACACTCGAACTGGATACACTGTGGAGTATAGAGCTAACTGCAGGCTCTGATGTCACCTATTAATTCTGACAATATGGATCAAAAAGAGTGTAAATGTAACGGCATCTAAATTCAATGTGACTCGTCGTGCACCCTCAGACAGAGCTCTGGGAGGAGAAACAGGCTGTGGGCATGTGAGGAGGGGGATTTTGGCGCTAACCTTTAGTTTTGCGCACGCTGACACCCAAAGCTTTTCTCTCGCATGAGAGAGCTGAAACAACACGGCAGCACCAAACACTTCCATATGTGACCCGGGTGCATGGCTCAGCTGCGCTCCCAGAAAACCAAGAGCCAGGGTCAATATGCCGCTGCTGGCTATAGAGAACCTACATGACAGCCACGCAGAAGAGCAAGCACATGATCATCCTGTAACACCTGGATTCAGCAAAGTTGGAAAGAGCTTTTTCTCAGCTCAGTGGTCTTGCACTTGTGGATGCTTTTTTTCTGGAGGTACTGTAATGACTACTGACTTTGATCTCCAGACATTACATGCTTATGGAGGTTACGAAACTGCTTCAATCTCATCATTCAATATTTATATTGTTTTAAACGCTTTGTTAACAAAAAATAAATACATCAAAAATCAATGTGTGGCCAGTTGCACTTAGTTTGCTTTTTCATTTCTTAACTACTTCATTATGAGGCATGACGTGCCCTCGGTCAACGGTCCGTAATGTTTTACAGACTAACTAGTTCAAACTCAGTTTGCTGGTCATTAGGAAACATTAAGGCCCACCACCAGTTAAAACAGAAGTACAGGGGGGGAAAATGCTAAAAAAAATTTGTCTGTGAATTATACATACTCCCAACAGAGACCTTACAACTAATGATCCAGAAATATGCCCTACAACACAAACACACAAACACACTCACACACACACACACACACATACTGAGATTAACAAAGAAAGAAATGGCTTCCGTGACCGCGTGAACCCTCAGACTTTTTGCGCTG
>JAOTRN010000029.1:6246930-6264214 GCA_028566695.1 Bagroides melapterus
AGAGTAAGTGTTTCTTCTCCTGTGTCTTTCTGTTTTCTTGTTTTGTTTCTCTCTCTCTCTCTCTCTCTCTCTCTCTCGCTCCCTCTCTCTCTCTTCAGCCAGGTGATCCCCTTGTTTTATTTTTATTCGTCTTCTCACATTTTAAGCCCTTGTGTCCTCCTTCATGACATCACCATTCTTCATTCATAAAGACTCCATGTTGTCATCTAGCTGCTTAGAGTCAGGTTCAAATCTAGTGTCCTGTTATTAAATAAATACAAATCACAATATTACCTGGGCTTAAAAGACATGAAATCTGCTGACATGGGAGAAAGTGGGATGTAATAAATATAAAGCTTCTGTCAGACCACATGACCCGGGATGACACAACATACTCATTCCACAGAGTGTATAGAGCATGTTTTGTAGATTTTATGATATAACATTTCCTTTTTCCTTCTGCTTATAATGAAGCGTATACAGCATACAGTATGTCGTATATATTGCGTATGCGTGTACGAATTGCTTAGATATGTTTTGCTTCTTAATCTTCCCAGCATCCAGCTGGTGCACCACAGCTCCATTCAGAAATCAACAAAGGAGCTGCGCAGCATGTCGAAGAACAGGGAGATCTCCTGGCCTCTCTCCACGCTGCCCGTGTTCAACCCCGTGAGTGGAGAGGTGGTGCCACCAATCCACCCAGAAAACTACGAGACTACCAGCATGCCACTCATGCAGACCCAGACGTGAGTCACATATTGATTTCTCTCTCTGCCCTCAGACCATTCTGCTTCTCATGCCTACATAAGCCACTTTTGTTTTCTTGTCCTGTTGAAGCCTTTGAGACCTAACTTTAGAAGCAACCGTGTCCTTAAATGAGCACCAGCTCCATGTCAATTCCCAGTGAAATTATGTTTGGTTAAGAAAAAGAAGTACGGTTAAGCATCCGCCTTAAATCCTTAGAGACGTCTGTGCAGTTAACGTTCAGTATCATTAAATGAATTCTGCAGCATAAGTAAAGCTGTTTCTGTTCACAGAAATCTTCAAAATCAAATGCAGATCCCACAACAGCAGCCTTCGGGTAAGTATACATCGGCTTCAGCTATATACACGAGCAAAACTGACTCAGCTGCAGAATCACTGACACGTGCAAAGAAAATGATTAGAAAAGAAATATGATTTGACATGGTGTCTTTAAAGAAGATTTCTCAACTGGGAATTTTGCACCAAATAGGAAGTGTGGAGGTGGCAATAAAGCATCGGTGTTCAGCAGAAAACATTGTGCTACTCCAGAAAAAGATATTGATATATATGGTGCCAATAAATCTCGAACTGTTCTATTCTAGAATTTAAAATTCTAAAATCTATTTACTGCACGTTACTTTATGAATACGTGTCATTTAAGGTCATAAGGAGGAAAGCGTTTTAAATTTAATTCTTTTTTTAGTTGGCTTTCGGCACTCAGGCTGTATTAATAGCGCATGTTGTTGTGTTTAGCTTGATGAGAACTCGTAAAGCCTCAAGCATTCTCTCTGATAAAAAATCCTGGCGTTGTTCAGGGTCCACTTATTCCCTTAGTACAAAACAATACAATGTTCTTCTGTCTGATGGAAGTGGTCTCTTCTAGATGGACTCCACCCCATCCACAGGGAACAAATGCCTCGCTAAATGGTTTGAACGGTGTTAAAATGCTAGAAATAGTACGCTACGGCTTTCACGGTCTCCACCGTTCAATACAATTGAACCGCGACGGGAGATTTTTGTAGTCGCATGTTAGACAGCACCGTGCTCCACTGAGGGGTCTTTTTTTATTTGGGAAAATGGTGTCCGTCAATCAGTACAGTCCCTGAAATTTGTAGAATTGTTGCTAAAGTGCATAGAAGCTGTCTTGCACTACTGTCTTGGTCTAACACTACTTCCCCCATGTGTGTGCACTAATGAACTGCACTTGGTCTGAGTATCTCCTTGTCTAACAGCCTGTTCATTCATTTACTGCTATCAAAGGAGATAATTACAGTTTGTCAACATTTCGAAGGCTGGAGGCAAGTACTAATAATTCGTGTCGTAGTGGTGCTAGTGTCCTGCGTTACCAACGTTCCAATACTAAACGATGTATTTTCCTTGCAGGTAAATGGTATTCCTGAAGAGAGGAAAGTGGCTGAAGCGCTGAATTTGTGAGATCTCTCATCACTCATAGCTTCGAGTGTCTGTGTAATTCCCGTTTTCCAAATTGTGCCAAATCCGCATGTGCAATAGATCTGTGATCCCGTGCAGCATCAGTAAGAGGTCGGCCAAGCAGCAGCCGGAGCTAACAAGCTACACTCACACGGCCAAATCTGAACTATTTAAATATCTGAAGGTATTTTGAGGTAATTGTCTTCTTAAAGGGACCATGTAAAAGCTTGAACAGACTTTCGTCGAATACTTCGGTTTTTTTCTTCTCTTACTATACTAAAGCTGTTTTGATAAATAAATTAAACTTCTCTCCATAAAATGATGTGTAGTTTCATGAGCATGTGGGAAAATTTAGAATTTAATGTGACGGATAATATAAACCAATCCCCAAAAGAAAAAAAACAGTACAAAAGATGTTCAGCAAGGTGTTTTATCACTGACGATGATTAAACAACAAAACTGCATTTCTAAAAGAAAATACATCCTTTTCACAATTCAAGACAAACCAGTTCTATTTACATCAGCATGGTATGAATCTTGTCTTTACAGAAATCCAAACTAAACTATACAAAACATCTGAACAAAGTCTTATAAAATCAAATCCACACATTTACAATTGGATAAATAGCTGCAAGGTGGAATGAATCCATCAGATTATTTACTTCAGGAACTAAAAATGCTTTACTTTTACACAAGAGCTTTTTTTTTTTTTTTGCTTTTTATCTCGTCTTCCTAGAATGGAAGAAAAGTCTAAAAAAGCGCAGATTTTGTAGATCTGCAAAATACTATGCTTATGAAATGAAGCTATGGTACATAATTAAATTACAAATATCTGATCACCTAATTCACCCAGTGGCCCTTAGATGAGGAGGAGGATGATGAAGTCTGTATTGGCATAATGTGCAAAATCTATCTACAGAACTAAAGGATATTACACAACATTGTTGTACACTTGGTTCTTTCTGACCAGCCAGATAACTTTATAAACAGCATCAAGCCATAAAGAGGTTTTAATACAGATCAGATCGACATGGCCGTAATTTAACGGAATAAACTGATTTAAAAAAAAAAACCTCTCCATCACGTAGCATAAAGATTTATAAGTATACAAGTGATTTGTCTAAATGTACTTCAAAGCGTTCTCAGTTTCAGTCGAGGGATTAAAGCTCTGTATTCTTAATCTCACTGTTAGTAGTGTTAAAATGTACAACACAACCTCCTAATAGTGTCTATATACAGTAAAACACAGAATAGTATCTTTAGATTTGTACTTAATGAAATGTGAAAGCTGGACAGATACATACAGCACAAAATGATTTGATATTGTTCTTATAAAAATTCATAACTTCACTAAAGCTTATCTTAGATTGGTCTTTAGGATTTTTCCTTCTCACCTATTTTTTTTTTCTCTTTGCCATTAATATTTATCTCACAGGATTATAACAAGAAAGCAGCTTATTCCACTTGGTTAGATACATGTAAAAAATTGTAATAATAAATAACAGGGTAATAAACTGTCACATAACTCCAGATGTACATTACTGTACAGTGTCCTGGGAGAAATCGTTCAGTAGTTCATGCATTGACCCTTTCACTGATAAAAGTGTAACATGTCTGTTCACATGTCTGGTATAAGAAAAATTCATTTAAAGACCTTTTTAATATCACTAGGAGGCATTGTTAAAGCCTATTCAAACACTTATTACGCTGTTACGTTTACATAAAAGGTCAATATAAAACGAGTTGCTTGAAAACCGAGCATTCTTGAGTATAATAAATGACTATTATTAGTGCAGAAGGTCACTGTAGCAAGGGGAGAGAAAACATTGGACATTAAAGTAGCAGTGGAAGTTCCAAATTTCTGCAAGCGTTATTTCGTCTGAATGTACTTCAGATAACAAACTAATTTATTTACACTTTAAGAGTACATAAAAGCCACCAAGAGTAGTAACCACGGTATACTTCAGTAAGAATAGTAAATGTAGTTTTAAAAAAAAAAAAAAAAAAAAAAAAAAAAAAAAAAAAAAAAAAAAAAAAAAAAAAAAAAGGCTAGTATACAAAAGTATCCAGGTGAATAGATCTGGTTTTCTACAGGCCATTGATGGCTTTTATACAACCAAATTCATTAAATTAGCAAATATAAATAAATGCCAGATTTTTTAATAGCTCTTAAGCCATAATTTGATGATATAATAAACTAATAAATGTTTTTTTGAGTTTCATGTTCCATGGATACCCTGGTTGAAATTTAGACGAATTAAGATCTGCTGAAATGATTCATTTATAAATATAGAAACATTAACAATAGTAGTTGTTGTCACAGTAATTCACTGCCTAGTGACAAAAGAGGTTGTTGGCATGTGCTGCACTGAGAACCGCATGAAGTGTGAAACACAAAACCCCATTCATGTTTTATCAACACGGGCTTAACATTCCAAAAAAAAATAAAAAAAAGACAAGCCTACAAACAACAGACAGGACATTAAGGCGACACGACTGTACAACGTAAACTTAATTTAAATCATTAAATACTGTACAAAACTTGGGTGGAATAGACATCCCTGTGATGTGTCAGATTTACTTTTGTTTGGAAAGTCAGTCTGTGAGCACACATACTGCAGGATTTAATGGGCACCGCATACAATCTGTAAAAAGTCTGTTCACTGTCTTCACATAGGAAGAACTGCATCGTGGGCTTTGCTCGGAGACATGATTCCCAGCTGGTATTCGGTGAGCTGCTGTGTTCCAGCAAAGAGTCTGTTCCTAAAATGCAGTTTTAATCAGGATGTGTTCCAGTGAATCAGCTCACTCATAGTACACTGAGCTCCTTCAGTCTCAGGGCCAGCTGCTGGTAGACAGCATGAGAACGAGCCCCATGAAGAGTCCAGTCACCAGCAGTCTCTTGAGCAATGTGCCACTGTCTTTAGGTATAGCTACCTGGGCCAGGTCGTTGGTGATCTGCGAGATCTCATGAGCGACGCAGACAAAGATGAAGGAGCTGATGATGATGTTAAGGGAGGGGACTCCGGGAATAAGGACTAGGATGCCCTTGGTGTCAGCTGCCAGCCAGATGTGGTACTGGCAGATGAAGAGCTGCAGGTGAAAGAAATGCACACGTTTCCAAACAGAAAACGTACAATGTTGATGGTAAATAGTCGATTTTGATTGGCTAGTATGTGTCTGTTCATTCTTTATATCTGGAAAACTTTTCAGTGGATATAACAGATTACAGTTTTCAGACAGCCTACATAAATAACAGAATGTGACCAGGAGAAAAGGAACTGATTACACATTCTCTCTCTTCACTGTACACAATACACGAAAGTACTCAGTATTTGAAACCTAAAGCAATTGTTAACTGAAGGTTAACCAGTATTTCATATTTGTGCACACCCCTAAGTCCTGATTTGTTTGACAAAAAAACACCTTTTTGAACTGCGTGCATTTGGTTTGGAAATGTTTGCTCATGACACAGGAGCCTTACCTCTAATGAGATTTTTCCAAACCATGCAAAAAAGGAGCTATACAAAGAACGGGCGTAACCAGGAATGTTCCTGATGAGAACAAACGCCAGGATCTGTGGTTTGAGAAAAAAAGCACAGTGAACAGCTGGCAGAAGCAGAACATCACCTTCACACAACAAACACTATTTATAGGAATTTACCTGCACCACAGATATGTAGGGATGCATCTCATTGCATTTAGTCTTATCTTTACAGCTACTCGCCCATACAGAGTATGTCTAAAGGTGGAGAAATACGTTAGATAAAGTCATATACTGTACATAGAGGCAGTGGAAGTGGAAGTGGAACCTGGCAGTATGCTTACTATAAAGGAAACCACTGATACAAAAAGCAAGCAGTTGGAGATTTTGGTGGAGAAGAGCGGCTCGCTTTTCCCCTCTGACAGAATCTGATATTTCTGCAATACCAGGTAGATAAAGGCAAACAGCATGCCATTGATGACAGCCTGCAACAGAAATAGAAGAAGAAACACACTCAGATGGGTGGCATCTTAAAAACATCTCTGTCTAAATATATTCATAACACCAGACATTGCTGCTTACTTTGCACTGATCAGCTTTTTTATTAGGTATTGGATTTTAATTATTATTGTCATTTATGCAAATAAGTATTAACAAATTGTCCTTTGTTAAAAATGGAGTGAATTGCACTTAAACCTTTTTTCTAAACACTTGAATTAATCTAGCACTTCTTCAGATTATTAATCGTTCCAGCTGTGTCCTGTGTATTACTGCAATACCAACTGCTTGGACATTTTCAGTCACTCTGAATAAACTCTCTGCACAACGGTCTGGTGCTAACTGAATTGAACCTGGTGTCTTTGTTCCGACTTAAAAAAAAAAAAAAGAAAAAAAAAAGGAGAAGAAATGTTCAACTAATTAACAAAGGCAGCCAAAAGAATGGAGTGCGCAACTGTCTAGTAATACCAGTACATCACACATGTCATCTGCTGGTTATTGTCTCACTGAAGAGTGTATATTTGTTTTTCCTGCCTCTAGGCTCTTTTCATATATTTCACACTAACGCTCTTTGCTGTAGCTTAGTTTACATAACGCATTTTTTGCTCTTCATTGTGTCAAGGTATGCAAACATTATAGTATGGTTCAGTATTGCGTAGCATAACCTAAGAGGGATTACTTACAAATCTATCTAGCTTCCACCTGAACCACCACTCATGGACACTTCCTTGTAGTTCAAAGAGCTTGGCAACAGGCCACACTGAGAAAATGCTCTCAAAGAACCCCTGTTTTAAAAAAAAATAGAGAAAGTACACTAAATACAAATAAGTGAGGGAGTGTAAGAACAACTCTCTAAGAATAATGAGATATATACAAATCTGTAAGAGCCCACCTGGGAGTATGCAAAGAAGCAAATGAAAAGAAGTAACCCTGACAGTTTCAGTAAAAGTATCAGGTGCCAGAAACTGCTGCCTAAAATAGACAAAAAAAACAATACAGCGTCATGTGAGTGTAGCATTCACAGAATATGATCACATTGGGGTTTTATAAATAGCCATTATTACCATTGGCTTTTATCTGAAGAATCTGTGGCCACATAGCCAATGTGGCGTAGATGACCACAAACCAAAAGGTAACCAGTGGCACAAAGTAGTAAAACTGGTATGATCTGTCCATCACAAGGCAGAGAACTATCACCAGGAAATTGAGTCTAAAGAGAACCTGGAACACACAAACCTCTTGTACTTAGTATTTATGGGGCATAGTGTGTGTGTGTGAACAGATGTGTGTACAGGATACTAAGAAGGACTCTCAAATAAAATACCTGGCACACTCTGTAGAGTCCAAAGTCACCTTTTAACCAGAAGAAGGAGAAGTGGCCATACCCAGTCTGGAAGAGATAAGCTGCCACCAGGACACGGACATGCATGTACACAGGTATGAACTGTACAGAACAGATAAGAGAAATAAGATAATGATCATGTTATAAAGAAGGCAAATACAGGTTCAAGTCAGAACTTACAGCACTGGCACCAGATATGTGATAGACGAGTATAACCAACTGCATCCAGCCCTTCCATTCATCAGTCTGTTCTCTGTTCAGCAATTTGGCCTGGAAAATAAGAGAGTTGCTACATTACGTGACAGATTTTTTTTTCCATGTTATGTAACAAAAAGTAGTTTGAATAATGTGGAAAAAAAAGACAGAAATTACAAGTACTAGAAGTTTATTTCCATTATCCACTTGAAAAATAAAACAAAATATGTGTAAAACTATCAGGGTGAAGCAGTTAGAGAGGAACGACGACGAATGAACACAGTAAACACTTTACACAGAGCCACATGAGCACCCAGTGGACTCCCATGTTAATGAACGTGGCCTTTTAAAATCCAGCATTCTTTATATCTGACTGCCTGCGACAGCCTGAAAAACTCTTTGACCCCCTGGGGTTTATGATTCTACCTCAGAACTGATTCTACCTTTAGTTCATTCCACAATGCTTGTGACACTAAAAACAACCAGTGGAAAAAGGGCAACAGAGTGGTTAATTTTTAATCAAGAAAATTGAAGTTTATGTGTACACCAGTGTGAATGGAACATGGACTTGAATTTGAATAGGTGGAATTAAAAACGCAGAGCAAAAATGAACTATTTATTTATTATCTGGTATAATGTCTATCGTTACTATCACAGCTGCAAACATCATAGTCATGAGCTAGACTATAACTGTAAATAAAGCTGACGATGTACAGAAAGTGCGTTTGAGTGTTATATATTATGAAGATTACACGTGTCACATACAGGTGAAAGCAAAAAAAATGGTTATGGTGAGCAAAGAAAAATAAATGCTTCAGTAGACTTTTGTGAAAACTGTAGCATTCCCTGTACCTCTTTAGTATTCTCATTGTAGAAAAATCCCAGCATAAATATATAAATCAGTGGGATGAAGAAGGTAGAGTGTGTGTAGAACTTCTGCTCCTTCATAAAGATGTCTGCACGGTCACACAGGTAGAAGTAAAGCATGATGAGACCCATCTTGCAGATGGATTGTAACACGCTCTTTAGGATGAGTGGAACTGCAGCAGAGGGAGGTTTCTTTTCCTCTCCACTCTCAACATCAGATGCAGGCTTGCTCTTCCAGTGCCCGGTGTAGCCGAGTGCATGCAACACTAGGAAGCAGACAGCAGCTACCAGGAAAAGTCCAGCAGCCAGTTTCTGTAGCACACTCAGGGGAGGAACACTCTGACAACACGAACCATCGATAGGCTTCAGGATCTTGTTGCATATGGAATTCATCAGAACCATTGCACCCTAAGGAGAGAGCAGAATAACAAGATGAACTCAAAATTATAATGAGCTTAATACCTAAATACAAGAAAATAGAGAATCCTTTGGAGAGGGAACATTGTCTGTTCTATGTAAAAGCTAGAGATTGTTCTGTGTGAAATTCCCAAGACAGTAACAGTTTCTGAGGGACTCAAACTATCCCTTCTGGCATTATCATCCATGCCACAGAGATTGCATTTTTTTATGCATTCTGATTTTATGAACATTAACTAGATCTCTTGACTTGTATCTGCATAATATTTTTACACTGTGCTGCTACCACATGATTGGCTGATGTTCCTAATAAAGCGGACAGTGAGCATATGCTTAGAGAAACGGTGTCGATCAACAGCCATACAACATCTGTGGTTTGTTTGCATACTGTGATATGTGATAGTTTACAGAAGAGCAATAAATACAACAGCAGTGAGGTTCTTTGTACCAGTAAGAAATGTTTTAGTCAAGTGGAGCAGACTGCATTTATTTAAGTGCAGAGAATGAGAATAAAACTAATACAAAACAATTGAACATGATGAAGGATGAGTGATGGTCTGCATATGGAATCTGCTTGTCCCAGGTGATCAGGCTACTGATATGTTCACCTACATGTGAGTTTAAAACAATTAATGACCTACCACGTTCCTTGCGCTCACAGGAAGGTGCAGGCCATCTTCTGATTGGGTGATGGTCTCCATGGCAGCTTGCCGTGAGGCCTGCAGAAACTTCACCCTAGCCTTGGCGCTCCCCTTGCTGCTGCTCAGAGCGCTGAGTGCTGCTGCGTTATACAAGTTAATTAGCTCGTTGGTGATCATCTTACGATTCTCGCTCAAGACCTTTTCATAGACAGGACCTAAAAGCAAGGCACAGAAGAAAACCAATGACTGAATAGTCCTTTGAAATGTAATACTCCTCTCTGAGATGTTCTTCACACATGATACGTACCCTGAACAACCCAAAAGACTTCGCTATGCTCGGTTAGTTTTTCCAGTGGCGCTGCAATGGAGGTGAGGTTTGCTTTGTATTGATGGAGTGACTCACTGCTGCCGCTCTGCAGTTTAATAGACCACTGTACAAATATTACAAGCATGACATCCTGAATAACGTTTGGTTAAAACAAACATTTTAATGGCTTTTTTTTGTATATTTATTTCAATCTGAACATATATTTTGTGTGGCTTTGACTTACAGTAGCAGCACCAATGATGATAACATCTGGCTTGGAAGAGGGCTTCTGTATTAAAGAGTGATGAAAAAATAGTCAAGACGCAATAATCTAATAATCCAAATAAGAAGCTAATAATCCGATATCGTTTGAGTTTTCTCATTTACCTCAGTCCATGATATCAACTGCTCCTTCATGGAATTATTTACTTCTGCATGCCATAAAAAGTCCTATAAAATAATTTTTGTTACTTATCTATTATATTCCTTTTACTATCAGTAGGACGTTTTTCAAGAGGAAACACTCACCACATTCACAGAGGATTCTCTATCTGCAAAGGGAATGTTTTCATGCTGGCCAGGTCATTTTAAACAGAAGAGAAGAAAAAAAAAAAAAGAGAGATTTAATTCTATGAGGAGTGAACTGAGGTCCGAATCAGATCCTAAGCAATAAGGCACCATAGTAAAGAGGAAAATTATAAAAGGACTATTATAATTATTATTAGTAGTAGTTTTCCTGTGCTGATGTCTTGCCATAATTTGTTTAGTCTTACCAATAAAATTGCTTAACTGAAGAGCATTACAGCCTCTCATTTCAACATGATTTCTAAATGCGATTTTTGAATTATTTCAGTAAACACCGTGGACACAAACCTTGTTCCCCTCTTCCCTTGTCTCAGGGTTGACAATCTGAACGAAAGAATAGAAGAGCTGACGAATTCGAGAATCCCCGATGAATGCTATCCTCTTATTGTTGAGGCAAATTTTTGCTTCACTGAAAAGAACAGAATAAAATCAAACTGCTGTTCTGATAAAGACCCTGTTTTATTACAGAGGAACTGCTGAGACTTACTTGATTTTGTACTTGTGCATCATGCAGCCATATGGCTGCCACACATTGTCTCCTAGGAACCGTCCATTAGATAGAAGCCACTCACACGTGTCCCGGCCTGAAAAATACAGTGCATTATGAGGTTAAACACACACACAAAAAAAAAAAAAAAACAGAGACACAATAACACATGGACACATTCAGAGACACAAACTGACACGTGCATACTAAAAATTCACCAATAAAAAGGAGCCACATTATACGCTAAATTGTAAACTGGGTTATCATCCTGTGATCATTCCTAACTGTAACAGTCATGCTTACACAAAAAAAAAAGGGCAGCACCTACAACTATGAAGCCTCAAGGTTATGCAATATGACACGACGCCTGCATATAAAAAGCAGTAAGTTTTGGGGTATTTTTAAACAGGTTTTCCTTCTGTCATGGCAGACATACATCTCTTCAAACATCTGATGTTTCATGTGTTAACAAAGTAAACAGACAACATTCCTGGGTTTCAGAAACAAGTAGTTGGGAAGAGTGATGTCATAAACAATCTGAACAAGGAAAAAAATCATGTCAGCAAGGCATTATTCAAAATCTAATGCTATTAACAGCCTATTGTTTTGGTTAATATGTCATCATGTTTTTTTTTGTGAAAGGTTGTGTACTATCATATTAAATACATTCATAATAATTCTTCAATTGATTTAAGCAATTAAAGCATCTTGACTTGACTTGATTGTGGTGCCAGTGGGAATTATGCCCTTGCTTCATATTTAACAAAATGAGTATGAAGGAGAGCTTCAATCCTTTCATCTGTCCAGCTTTCTCACCTTCACATACATACAATCTGCTCAATCAGATCGGGGTCCTTATTTTCTACTTTCATGCTATTTCCTCCAAAAACAGTGACTGCACTCCATTTTGGGACTTTGTGTCCATCGTTTTCTCTGTGCACTATTTATACACAGGATTTCTCATTAATATGATATTGAACATCACTTCATTAAGCGAGAAAAGAAGCTCTTGCTGTTATGTTATTAGGAGCAAACAGTAAACCATGGAGGTTATCCCTTATGCTTGACAGTGACATTAAGATTTGTTGTAACTGAAGTCAATTTCCTCCGTAACATCAAGCATGACACACTGCTAACTCTGCACAAGAACAGCAAAACAATGCACAACAAAAAAAAAGCACCTGAAATATATATAAAATATTCCTTTACTTGCTGCAACACGTCAGATTTGTATACCTTGTTTTCTCTAATCTGTGCTTGAGCAACCATACAAGTCATAAAGGCAATATCCCAGGCTCAAAAATCCCCTTTAATCTTCCCAACTAGCTGCTGCCAAAACAGCCTAACCATCATAGCCTGCTGATAGAAAGAAAATATTTTTTGGAAATATTTTGTGTACACAAGTTCATGGAGCATGGAATCTCTGTTCACCTTGTATAAATCAAAAATGCCACCACGTACTAACATTATCAAGATACTGAAATGTGTAGATTTATATTGTACTTCTCCATGCAGGTCCGCGCTGTCAATGTGTTTCACATTGTGCCATACCTACATGACATTCCTGGACAAATGCGGTGGAATGTTGCCTGAATTATCCCAGCTATGCTCGTTAACGTGCAGAATAAAGTGATCAATGCTCTGAAATTCTTAATAAAACAAATTATTCTGACAGCTCGCTAGCTTAGATGCTCGTTTCTGTCATTTCTGTACATCACTCTACCAGATACGTTACAGATCACTTCACTAACGTTTCTTACTCTGGATAAAAAAACTCCAACTCTCACAGCAGCGCTTAGTAATAGTAATACGAATTCAAATTCAGAACACATCGAGCTAAAAAAAAAAACATGCTTTGCCGTTCCTTTGAGTATTACAGACAGGTGAGATAGTTAAGCGTGCCATTTCCCTGACTTTGCTGCAGTCAATAGCGGCTATGCTAACACAACACAACACACACAGGCTAATGTTTCACAGGCACTGTCAGGTTAAAAACATTGCAAGGCGGCACAGAGCTCACGAGCACCGCGGTGTTTTCCTTGGCTAAACACTCACCTCCATAATGCCGAAAGACTGCGTGGAACACGGAGAGGATAATGACAGCAACGAGAGACAGTAATTTTGCATTCTTAATCGTAAAATACTGATTTATTTCCCGTTTGCCCAGGCTGTAGGCCAGTATCGCCATCTTTGCTCCTCCATGACAACGAGCAGATGGACGTGCGGTATTTGCGCCCCGCCCACTGGGTGAATGACATGGTGCCGCCACGCTGGCCACGCCTACTCGCCTACTATAAGCTTACCGAAACTCGCTAAAACTTGGGCTTTGAAGTCGATAGAATTTTGGATACTGGTTGGTGGACATCATTTATTTATTTATTTATTTTTTGTTGCTGTTATAGGAGATTTTATCTGAATTTATCTAAACATTACGTAATTTCAGTGTCAGTAACAACTTTATTTTATTTTAAAAATAGACATTGTCAGAAATCAGCTACACTACAGACCAACCCATGTAGATTTCCATTTTGAAATCAACCAGACAAATAATAGCTTACAAGATAAAATGAAGTTAATTGATAGCTTACCCACCCATACATACAAACATTTACACTTAGTGGCAAATAGCATACTCAAACCACATACTGACATTTTTATGAGAGGTAGGTGGGGTGGGGGGGAGTAACCAGTTTATCCTGGTCATGGACAAGGTGGATGCGTAGCCTACACTGGGAGCACTGAGCTTGAGGCAGGTCCAGATGGTACTCAAGTACACAACAGGCCATATAAATATTATATCTAATTAAATGAACATTTATTATAAAAAAAGATAGACAAATAGATTCCTAATTTTAGATCAAACAATTTACTCTTTATTTTTAAAGTCACTAGACACTATTCAGGTGTAATTTTAACTAACTGATTAAGTATAAATATACTGGACTTTTTGCACTCTTACCTTATTAAATAGTAAAAAACTTTGTAATGTTAGCTGAAACGGCCTGGCATTCAAAAGAGAGCACATACATGTGATACGAGGTTAGCCAGGATTAATTGACGTAATTTTTCAAACATGATAGTCTAATATAACGTGAAAAATTCAGAAGACTCGTGACAAATCGCTTCTAACTGGTCTCGTTCGTTTGTGCAAGCAACATAAACATTTGTGCGCATTCAGTCTTTGAGATTAGCTTTATTTTTTTTTAACCAAGCCACATTGGAGCACGTGATCATCGCTTTCAAAAAGAGCAGAATCCACGGCGTTGCTCTTTATGGCTCGCGGAGCGGCTCTTCACAAACGACACGACATATTTACATATTTGAACATTTTCTGCATATCACCAAATTCAATACGGGAATACAAGACCGATTTGAAAAATAGCGCGGTCCCCTGTTGGTCATGTTATTGTTGAAGTTCATATTTCATCTTAATCTGGAGTTTCACTCGTGTAACTCCTGCCTGAGGAGACCAGCATGTTTATACATGTCTAACACTGGTGAAATGTTCATTTATTCAGCTATGGCAAACTGAGTATATAACATTAAGATTGTGTAGTCTATTTCATTGGAGGCAGGAACATTAAAACATTTTGTGTAAAATTTTTGCAATGATTATAAACAAAAAGTCCTTTAGTCATAAATATAAAATGATCAGCAGAAAAAAATGCACTTATAAATGTGTAAGTCCTTTTTAGACAACAGAATGGTCTTTGTCTAAATGTTATAAAACTGAATTATTACTGATACAGTAAGGTGTAAGTAACCGTTTCATGTTTTTCTCTGGAGGAGATAGTTTTACGTGCTTTATACTGTTTGTACAGTACCAACACTTACTATAATGTGTCATATTTAATTTTCTGGTAAGATGTATTAAATTTATATTTTTAAATTGTATGTGACAAATTTAAGACTAAACATTGTGGCTGTTTGCAACTGAAATGTTGCTGACTGCTACACCTGTTTACATGGTTTTAGTTTAATGATTAAAAAAATGACATGCTTTTCAAATAGGCTTAAGATTTTATGCTCAACTTGAGCATAACCTGGCAGCCCTTTTCCTCAGGATGCGGACCACACTTAATATCCCTGAGAATGGCTTGCAAGATATCATACAGCAAATAAACCAAATAATGGTCCTGCCAGAACCTTTGCTTTTTTCTGCTATTCAGAAAATCCTCCTCAAATATCCTGATGCTGACATGTCTATAGCAAGAGAAATACTAAAGGCAATCTCAAAGAACAATGTTATTCTGAAACATGCTCACAAAGCAGGTTCTATGCCAAGTTTTGTAGAAGAGTCTATGCACCTATCCTTAAAATGTCTCAGATAAGGCCCCCAATGTTGGAAATAATGATATGCATGGATACAGTAGCCTCAGGGATTGGTCATGTTTCAAAGAAGATTCTTTACAGATGGAAGAGACCTTTAGAATTGCCTTGAATTTTTAGGATGCAAACCCTTTGGGAAAGTCTAAAAAGAAACATAAGATCTGTGCAGTACATTGTGTACTTGCAAATATTGCAGCCAAATTTTGCTCCTCTCTCAATTCAATACAGTTCACTCTCCTGTGTAAAGTAAACAGAGTCAACAAATATGTGTACTTTGAAGTCCTTCATCCACTCCTTCAAGATATGATAGTTCTTGGGAAGCATGGAATATATGTGGAAAAATTAGGATCAAGCATCAGAGGAACCATTCTGTATGCTGCAGCAGATAATCTGGCTGCCCATTCTTTGGGATTGCAAAAATGTTTTGTGTCTGATAAGTTTTGCCACTTTTGCTTGTCTATAGGAAATACAACATACTGAAGTAAGGTCTGGTCAGTTCAGCTTGAGAACTAAACAAGACCATGATCGACATGTTGCAGAAGTTCAACAGGATGCCCAGATGTCAAAACAATATGGTGTGAAAGGCAACTTTCCTCTTAGTAATTACTTGGAACATTTTCATGTTGTTGATGGTTTTCCTCCAGATATCCTCCATGATTTTATTGAAGGTGTGATCTCTTTTTAGTTGTGTCTTTGCATAAAAACACAAAAAGTAGTTCTTTAAATTTGACATGCTGAATAATGCCATTAAGGAATTTCCCTAGACACACTTGGATATAACAAACCAACCAGGTGATTTCTAAAGCATTTCATACCAAAGGCACAGTTGGAGCTAATGGCCATGAAAACCAGACCCTGAACAGGATGTTTCCCTTCATGATTGGTCATTATGCTCCATTATCTGGAGCATTATCCCCATCTGATTCATGTATTTGTAACACTTGTACATCTGTGGATGATGAGAGTTGAAGGGAAACACAGATTCTTTAAAAGAGTGACTCATGAAGCCCAAGATTTCAAAAATGCATTTCTAATTCCATCTGACCAACATCAGAAGACGATGGCTTACTGTTTAGATTCAACTTAAATTTCTAAACCAATATTAGCAATATTATTAACAAGCGGTGTTAATTTCGTTGCTGAAATATTTTCGTTATAGTTTTCGTCAACGACAAGTTTTCACTGACGAAAACGAGACGATAAAAATAAAAGTGACGAAAATGTGTGTGAGGGACGTTTTTGGAAAAGGTTCGGTAAAAGTAACGCTGATCCACCTGGTGACGCGGGATGAGAGTACACGGTATCGTATTACATACACTAGGTATGTATCTGACTTAAACTATCATGAAATGGCAAAAGCTTGGAGGAAAAAGAGAAGATATATGGATCAATTTCACTTTTCACAATTGATGTCAAGACAAACAAGACCTTGTGTAAACCGTGTGGAGCGGAAATCGCTGGTAAAAACAAAACAAATCTAAAGCGACACCTGCAAAGGGAATCATCCTGAAATTCCCGCAAAGGTTAGCAGATCATTTTTACTAATGCTATTCTGTCAAAAGCACACAGACTCAGATGTGCTTTCGCATAACTAAAACAGTATAATCTGTCACTGACCTGTACTAACTAGCGAAGTGACTACCTTTGTACTGGCATTTGTCGCTGTCCTCAAATTGATTCAGTTATGTAACAAAATGAAGAGTGCACGTTTGAAAAAATGTTCATTTTTATTTAATGTAAGTTAGTAATGTTACGTTTGTGAACGAATATGCCTTTTTAAGTTTTAGGTATGCCTAAACGATCTCGTTGCATTGACTCATTTGTCGTTCACTAATCTCCCTCTTTGGCGTGACAAAGCCGTATGTGCGCAGGCTTAGCTCTGTCAGATTGTGGCACGTTCGTGACGGTCATCAGTCATCAAAATGTTAATCAATCTTGTTTGTTATTTTGGAGTTGCACTTTTGCTTTAAAAAATGAA
>JAOTRN010000029.1:6266010-6283697 GCA_028566695.1 Bagroides melapterus
ATAATAATAATAATAATAATAATAATAATAATAATAATAATAATCTTACTTAGGATAAATTATAGATCATAATATATAATGGACTATTATTAGGCTATATTCAAAATATTATAAAATATATACAAAACTTTAAAAACAATGCTGCATGACCTTTCAAATATTTTCAATGTCAGTTACATTCATTTGCAAGAAATTTACAGCTGCTTTGTATCAGCTAGATGGAACAACTGCAATATTTATTAACATTAAACTTAAATGAGATTAAACATAGAAGTAAAGTATATATAATAATGGTTTTCTTCAAAAGAATATACTCATGCTAGTTTAATAGTTATAATACTAAGAATCAAGTCATCCTTAATCTCTGTTTGGAAAGTTTGAACAATATGAAAAGAAAACACACCAAGAAAATAATTAAAAAATAATGTAAAGATGTAGGTCTTTAGTCTTTATTTAAAACCAGGAGTGAGTTGCAGCAGTCAAGGCTTGAAAGTATAAGTGACCACTGTGGATAGAAATGGTGGGACCTTACATGAAGTCATGTTAGCAATGTGCATTGTGAAGGGTAGCTGGTTGTCCAGAACAAGCCCAAAAATACATATAAAATACTTGGAATGTATAAAATGAGAGAAAAAATATTGCTCTAATTGATTAAAAGTATTTACACTTTGCTCTGAAAGAGCCACATATACATGTACAGAAACAAAATCAAAGCAGATTAGGGTTTAAGGTGCTTTGATATTTTACTACAATGAAAAAAATAAGCAAGTCTTCTTTTTTCCTCTGCCCATTTCTGC
Organism: Bagroides melapterus; assembly: GCA_028566695.1. NCBI lineage: Eukaryota > Metazoa > Chordata > Actinopteri > Siluriformes > Bagridae > Bagroides > Bagroides melapterus. Next base: position 6,266,808 of record JAOTRN010000029.1, read on the forward strand.
AAACTAGCTGTAATTTAGAGGCCTGGGGTTAATACAGGAAAAGCGTCCTATTATTTGCTTTGACGGAGTGAACACTAGAAGACTAAAATGGTCGTTGAATTGTGACAGTCAGATTGAATTGTATCCTGTGTAGACAAAGGGTGTGTTTCAGCCCTTTAGTTCATGTACACAGAATTTGTGAGAGCAGCCACATTCATTAACCTTGTTGTGGTATGTGTTTATGACAGTTTCCACCCTTTTAGCAATGGCACACCCTAAAGCTTTTTGTGTAATATGCCCACTTTGTGGAGACAATCTTCAGTCTACTGTCAGTATGCTGTGTGCAACACAGTACACAGTTTGAGATCATTAAATAATTCACACATACTGGTTGTTAGATGGTAAAGCACTGATGAAAAACTTAAGAATATCATGCCTCATGTTTTGACTGTGCTTGGGTAAGTGGATATTGGTGTGAAAAGACAGTTTTAAATAACAATAAATTGTTTCTTAAATGAAACTTGTTTCTGGTGTCAATTTTTTTTAGTCAAAAAAGAATATATTGTACAAATATAAATTGACGCATTTTCCCCATTACACCATAAGTTGCCTTCCTAAAATGTGAATGTAAAGTGAAGCTTAGTTAGAAACAGTAGTAGCAGCCATCTTGAAGCTGAAATCACTTTCTTCTTCAGTAGTTTAGTACCACTCTGTACATGTGCCAGAACTGGAAAGGAGGTATGGCAAAGGTTTAAAGGCCATGTTATATGTTTTATGAAGTTATTCGAATGTTAATATAATTCCAATTAGAAATCTCAGTTAAATTTGTTCAGAGCTCTAATATGAAATGAAATGGGCAATAAATTATTGATTAGAAATAAACTAGGTTTTTAATTGGTCTGAATTGGTTCCTTAAGGGAATCTCTTATCTTTTTCCATTTTAAAAAGTTCAAAGTTCTGAAGTCATTATATCACATTTATGGACTTTTCAGTTGTTCTAAACACTTTAAATCACTTAACTCGTGGAATGTTGTGTTTTAGAACATTGGACATGCTTTATTTCAGAACTTTTCACAATTTATTTAAACATCTCACATATACAAAATAGGTACAATAAACTTTGTGGTTCATTTTAGCGAGAGAGAGGCCTCAAATACCCTTTTGAAATGGATGAAATGTGATTGTCAGTATGAACACTGGGGGAGTGTGGTTGAACTAAATGCCTTAACAAAAAGGAATCCAAACAAAACTAAAAACAAAACAACGAAAACATGAAAAGTAAAATCTGGACAAACATCAGATTTAGGAATTTTCCACCTGCTTAAAAAATGGGGTTATCAGTGGGACCTGTGCAATTCTCCTTAAAGACAATACAAAGTAATACAGTAAAAGTGGTTTCCTCCACAGCTGTAAATGTAGCACCATATATCCACACTTCAAGTGTTTGAGCACCTTTGACACAGGACAGAACTTGAAGCCTTAGTACCAATGAGTAGGATGTGGTTCAGGTCTGGTAATATTTTATTTTTAACAGGCATGAGGTAGTTTAAACCTTTTGGAAATTGTGGTTATAAACCTCCTCTTTGGAAGATATATAAAGACCACAAAGTGATGCATACTTTCATCATTTTTATTACACTTCTTTCATTTTTTACAAAATGATGGCATGTCCCACACCATGGTGTTTCCCAGCATCTCTTTTTGGGCAGCTGTATTAATTTGCATTGTGCAATTCTCCGTTCAGTCCATTGGTCCTCGCCGATAGAACCCAGCTTAAGCAAGTGGATGTGCAGAGGAAATCAGCATTCAGTATAAAAAACAACACAGAGAAGAAGGGCAGAGATTTTTTCATTTTTCTTTCTTTCTCTCTTTTTTTAATTTATCTTGAGTCTATTCATTTGAAACAGACTGGGCCAATGTCCAGACCAAATTCTTGATCAGCGCCACCAATGTCCAAAGGTGCAATGTCGAGGATGGGCAGGCGAGATGGTTTATTTGTTCTGTATTCAATGACTGTCTTGCTCCACTGGCCAGTGTGTTTCTGTAGGGCAAATCACAAAGAAGAATCACATGTTAGTTAGAAGTAATGCCAGTCATAGTTAACATTTTATCTCATGTAATAAACACATCTCCAGTTTCGAAAGTATGCTTTTTCATTTTACTGTATGAATGTTGGAAGAGCTGGTGTAAAACTACATTAACATTATTTAAACTACATTATAGTATCCTGTAGTCATGAGACATTGTGCACACATGAAGATTGTCCTAATAAAACATGGAGATACATCGTTATTGCACTTAGAACTTACAGTGCAGCCATCCTCCAGAACGCTGTAGGTGAAGCGGCTGTTGCCCTCTGCCCGGAGTTCCACATCATTGGAGCCCTGCAGCAGGACAGCCTTCTTCAGGTTGCCGTTCTCACCATCCATGTAGGCAATGCTGTTCTTGCAGTGGTAGGTGACGTTCTGGACAGCCTGGTTGGCCAGCAGACGCATGAAGGCCAGCTGTGTAGCCATGGACTGTGGGCTCAGGGTCTCATCATTATAGCCAAACTGAGGAGAGGAAATGAGGAATGGAAAACTCAAGTAAGTGACAAAACGTATTTATTAACGAGAACCTATGAACTGTAACTGTTTATAAAACTCACCTCTGTGCCACCATTGATGGTCTCGCCGAACCAGACATGCTTCTTTTCCTGGGTACTTCTGTACCAGTTCTTGCGTGCAATGCTCTCAGGGTGAGCATAGATACAGGTCTGACCTGTGGTGAAGTCGCAGAAGGCTTTAATGGCATCCATGGTGCAGCCCTGGTTGGGATCGATCCAGTAGAAACCTGCAAAAGAAAACAGAGAGACACAATTAAAAGATTAGTTGGACTGAGCTGAAGAGCTGAAGGCCAATCACATATCAGGTATACTTATTGTATATATTATGATTCAATGGAGATACATATCATAAGTTTGAGAACTCACCACTGCTCCAGTCAGGGTGGCTGAGCCTGATGTCACGGCAGGTGCGGGCAGGGTTCTTCTTGGAGCCCTCAGGTGAGAGCAGGTTGTCGATCTGAGAGTTTAGGGACTTGATGGTGGCATCCACCTCGTAATCCTTAGCCCTGAGAGCAGCCTGGTCAGCTCTGTACTCATCATAGCCACCAGAAATATCATATCCACCACCAGCGGCACCAGGGGGTCCAGGGAGACCAGGAGATCCGGGAGGTCCCTAAAGATCAAGTTAGTGCTTTCTTTAGGCTACAAGCTTGCAATGGCTAATATTGACCATTTATTCCCATCTTTTTGTGAGCAGAAATGACTACTTACAACAGGTCCAGCTTGTCCTTGGGGACCACGATGTCCAGCAGGTCCAACAGGACCAGCAGTGCCAGGTCTACCATCCTTACCAGCTGGGCCAGAGGGACCAGCAGGGCCCTATAAAGGTGAGTAACAAAAATGTTACCAACATGGTTCTAATGTCCACAGTTAAACTATGACTTGATAACAACAAGTAGGTTACTTACTCTGGGACCAGAGGGTCCAGCAGGACCAGCTGGGCCACTGTCACCACTAGGTCCCTGTAAGGTAAAACCATCATTAACGACCAGCCAGTTAAAAAGGAATAACTGTCATTTTAATTGCAGTGTACATGTTGAAATTAATGCTGAGCCTGGCATTCTGTTTCAATTAGGAAAACTACAACCCCTAATACTAGGATGTGGTCACTAGGATGGGGTCACTCACGCTGACTCCAGCCACTCCCTGAAGACCAGGATGTCCACGCAGTCCCTTCATTCCCCTCTCTCCCTTGTCTCCAGCCACACCCTTCTCACCACGGGCTCCAGCAGGGCCCTGTTAAACACATAAAGGAAAGTGAGATTCATCAACATGATATATATGGTAGCTAACCCATCTGTGGATTGTGCGCAGTCAATTTACTTACGGGGGCACCTCTTGCACCGGCAGGGCCAGCTGATCCAACAGATCCAGAGGGTCCCTGAAGACAAGGATGCACAAAATAGGAATGTATTTTTATCATAAAAAGTTATACTGTTAATGACAGTTCAAAGTTTGTTACCACACAACCAAGGGAACTCAGTGTTTCTTGAGAATTCTGAAAAACGTCAAGAACTTGTTAATGTATGTGTTTCAGGGTTGGACACTTACAGCCTCACCACGGTTTCCAGGTCTGCCAGCTGGACCAGCTGGTCCCAAGGGCCCAGAAGCACCAGCAATTCCAAGAGGGCCAGGAGATCCAGGCTCTCCACGGTCACCCTGTCAGTTTGAAACACTCCAGTTAAATATAAATCACTTTTTTACTAATCCAGGCCACAAAAATATATAAAAAATTAAATGAATAGATACATAATATATAATCTCATAATCTTCTGTGTTTCTTACTACTGTTCAACTTTTACCTTAATACCAGCAAGACCAGGGCGGCCAGGAGGTCCATCATTACCAGGGGCACCCTATATGTGAAAACAAAGATCAATATAATTGTGTAAGGAAATATAATAAATAGGCTCTTGATTATTCCAACTGTCTCATATATATATATATATATATATAATAAATGTGCCATGGAGGATATATCACCTTTTATTTTATATGGCATTTAAACTGTAGTACTCTATTTTTAGCTTTAATTCTCACAAAGTTAATTTAATACATTCAGCAAGATGTTGGTTGATTATGGAAAGATGACCTTCATAGCATAAAAAATAACATTTCAAGCACCAAAAAATTGATTTGCACTGTCTGTATTCCATCAACCTGTATTTTGCATCTTTAGGTAAAACTGTTTTAAATTGCATATTCATTAAGTCAAAGATGCAATGCAATTAAATAATTCAATCCTCCATAGAGTCTTTTAAGGGTGTTATCAAGTTTACATATTTTTTAACATACAGATTGAGAGTAATGTCTATTGAACATTACCCAAACATGTTGCTCAATCCTGTTTATGGCACTTTAGGCAAAATTGCAGAGACCAGCTTACCTCACGTCCAGACTCTCCCTGAGGACCAGTCATACCAGGCAGACCAATGTTACCAGATGGACCACGGGGACCAGGGGAACCAGAAGGTCCAACTCTACCAGGCTCACCCTGAGTAACACATCAGATTACCAAGTTAGCCAAGGGAAGGTCAAGTAAAAGTGACATATTCCAGAAATCAGTGACTGTACCTATGAGATTGTTACCCAAATGCTATATCAAAGTGAGGATGATGATGGTTCAGAATGTGCCTACAAGAGGATGAGGTCACTTACAACTCCACCAACAGGGCCAGGAGAACCACGTTCACCTCTGGAGCCAGGAAGGCCAGTGATTCCCTGAGGTCCAATCAGACCACTAGGTCCAGGAGTACCTGAAGGTCCCTGTGGTCATAACAACATGGATTTTGCATTAATAGTCTATCTTAATATGTGTAAAACTGATTGTAAAGACATAACTTTATGTCAGATTGGATTGAGATAACTTGGTACATTTGGAATGTCAGGGAATATACCTTAGCACCACTCTCTCCAGAGGATCCCTTCTCACCAGGTGGGCCAGGAGGTCCAATCAGGCCATTCTCTCCCTGAGGTCCAGCAGGTCCAACATCACCACGAGGACCACGGGGACCATCCTTTCCAGCATGACCAGTGGGACCAGGAGGTCCAGCAATACCCTGTAAATTTAGATGCAAAACCTCTCTTTAGTTTATTCCATCTTTATAGTACCATTGATCAATTCTTAATCCAGCATGTTAATATGCTGAAACTGCATGAAGGATCATGGTTATTTTGTGAAACTCACAGAAGGACCAGGTGGACCAACTCTTCCAGCGGCACCAGGGAAACCGGTCAATCCCTGGGACAGAGACAAAGGTTAAACATTACACATGATCAATAATTTGAAAAACAAAATAATAAGTTAGCATGTAAAACTCTAAAGAAGCTTACACTGGGACCAGTATCACCACGAGCACCAGGGGGGCCATTTGGACCAGAGGGACCCTGATTAACACAACATAATACAATAGGTTATAGAGGAACTGTGCCCATATTCCTGAATATGTATCATGTTCGTCTGATAACCATAAAAAAGCATGTCTTATGCTAGTCAGTTCAGAAGCTGCATATTGTATGTGTTTTTGTGGCTTAGGGTAGACTAGACAGCCTAGTATATTATTACTACAAAGAAAATCTACATTTTGGACTCTACCTGTAAAAACTCACAATACTTAATACATTAAACGTATATGAAGGTACACACTGAGATATCACATTCATTTATATTTCATTAAAAATGTCTAGCTGTATTTTGGTGTGATGTATCTGTTGTTCTCTTTCAAGTTTTAAACTAGGTGTTTCAATTTTTGTTTTATTTAAACTTACAGCAGGTCCGGGGTTACCAGCAGGACCAGCAGGACCGGAAGGTCCAACATCACCCTTTCCACCAGCGGGACCTTTCTCACCTTTAGCTCCAGACTGGCCATCAGCACCCTGTAAGAGCCAATGAAATCCTGTTACTCTTGAGCTTGATGAAAAATAGAGGTGCTCCATGTCAGTACAATCATTGATATGCATGTGCACTTACAGGAGGCCCAGCAAATCCAGGAGGTCCAGCAGGGCCAGCCTCACCACGTTCTCCCTGTTGACATTACATTAATTACATAAATTAAATGTACTGCCTACAAGTAGTGGCAGCATGACAATTCCAAATCAATTAAGAGTGCTTTAAAAATTATGCCATAGATTTGTTTTCTAAACTTTGTGGCAAGGATGAGCATTCTGCATTTTGATATAAAGTAAGAGTGCTTACGGGAACACCACGAGCACCAGCAGGGCCAGCAGGACCAGAAGAACCAGCCTCACCCTAAAAAATAAAGTTCAACATTATTTATCAAGCAGGAATGGATCACACAACAATTTCTTGAACCAAATTATTTTGTAGAGGCAAATAGTAAGTGTAGTGTCCAGAGAACTTATTTGTTATCAAAACAATTTAACTGATTAATTGAAATCCAGTCTCTTAAATATGATGGACAATAAAGATACAACTAAAATAAATTCTACTTTGTACAAAGTTGGTTTTACTGTTTTTATACCTATTGGTGTGGGTAAATAAAGATTATTCCTTCTATTTGTAGAATTGTGACCAGTATGGTATGTTTGTAGTTTTTTCTAAACCTAATTGCAGGTTATGCTCTTAAAGAGAAGCTTCCGAAATTTCAGCAATGAACACTGTCTTAAGAATATCTCATTAGTGTCTATGGCATTTTTCTCAGTACAATTCTGAGATATATCCACTGATTAATATTATTTTTTGTTTTGAGAAAGAATATATAATAATAGCCAAACTAGTATGTAGTTAATAGTATCTAAAATTGCATTAACTTCTTGTTCTAGAGCTCTTGTGTACTAGTTCCCTTGTCTCTGTGGTACTTCTGTAGACAACATGGTAGATCCACTTGGGGAGTGTTGCCTCTCCAGCAGAGGGCGATTAGTGATTACAGAACCATTATCATTGCCATGTTGACCTTTCACTGGAAATACCATAATATAAATAATATAAGATCAGGATAAGATAGGGATTCTGTCACATAAAAAAATGTCAAAACTTTTTCAACAACAAGTTTCCACCCATGAAGCACAAAATATTTTTTACTTTATCCCCATTAGCACCAGCAGGTCCAGGAGGTCCAATGGGTCCAGGAGCTCCCTGGTAAGCAAAAAAAAAAGAAAGAAGAATTTTAACTTGTTGCATAAATATTATGGGATAATCATATTAATAGGATGAATATAGTCAAATTTCTATAAAGTACTCTAAGCTTGAACTTACACGTGCACCGTCTCTTCCAGCATTGCCCTCAGGGCCTCTGTAACCAGACTCACCCTATTTGAAAAAGTGAAAATAAGAGCATTTAACTGGGAGTCAGATATATTAGAAAAGAACATCATTGCTAACTTAACCATGACAAGTTCCCAGGTTAAATGTTGACTGAGAATCTGGAGCTAAAACAGTAGTTCTTGCTCTAAGGATGCACAGGGCTGAAAAAGGGTGAAGAGTTGGATCCCTCCAGAACTTACCTTCTCACCCTTGACTCCAGGAGTACCAGCACCACCACGCTCACCGGGCATGCCAACAGCTCCCTGGGGACCTTGAGCGCCAGCAAGACCAACACCACCGGGTTCACCCTGAAGCAAAGACATAGAAATGGCTGAAGACACTATCTGTCTTTAGGGAACACTGGCTTTAACACCTGTATAGACTCTTGAGAGTTAAATGTTCATGTACATACATCACACATCTAATAAAATGATGAAATTATTTGGTGCTCAAATAATAATGACTAGTCTTTCTTAAATAATCAGTGGCACAGATTACCTTGTTTCCATCAGGGCCAGGAGCACCAGAAGATCCACGCGGTCCAATGGGTCCCTGGGCACCAGAGGCACCAGCAGGTCCGGGGTTACCACGTTCTCCCTACATGGAAGCACACAAGAGTTAGAATATGTGAGAAGACAGTCAGAAACTGATCTTGTTATATCTTGTCAGAAACTAATCTGGTTAAATATCTTTGTATCATATGTGTGTTCAATTCAACAATAAGTTTGGCAATACCTTGCCACCAGCAGGTCCAGCGACTCCTTGCTCTCCGGGAATACCCTATCAAGAAATGAAACACGATTGTAAATTAATTAACTGATGCATGTTTCATCCCCGAAATAGATTTACTGTACAACAGATTACTGTATTGCAAAATGATGTAACCATGCAATATATGTTTCTTATTTTTGTCTGGGAGAATTATATGATCATTTTGGTTCATTATTGCCATTTTATGAGGATCTTACTCTGTCTCCGGGTTTGCCAGTCTCACCAACAGGTCCAGCAGGTCCAGGAAGACCCTGTGAAATTAAAAAAAGTAGCTCAGTGTCTCACACAGACAAATGGAGTAATGCTTGCACAGTACAATTAAGTATAACTACTAATTTCACCAGACAAAAATTCCACTATATGTTCATTTACGTTAATGTCAAGCGCAGGCTCATTAACTAATCACATAATAATGAGAAACAAAACTCTAACTGTTTAAGATCATGGGCAGGATGTTGTGTCCTTTCCATTAAGCTTAAGTGAATAAATAAGACTGAGGTACAGACCTGGAAACCAGGAGCACCAGCGGGTCCTGCCTCTCCTTTCTCACCAGAACCACCCTGTAAATCAAAGAATTCAAAGAATTGACATAAAAATCAGCGCTCTAACACTGATGTTAATTTTAGATTTCCTGGTTTTATTAGGTCTACTTACAGCAACTCCAACAGGACCAGCAGGTCCATTGTTGCCATCAGGACCAGGGGGGCCCTAAAATAATAAAATATTACTCAGTGAATGAACAACTCTATTACTGTATAAAATTAGATACATTTATAGGGGTGCCATAGGGAAATTATAAGATGCTTACTCTTAGACCAGGAGCACCAGCAAGTCCCTTCTCTCCAGGTTTGCCAGGCTCACCCTAGAGATGGATGAAGTTATATTATGAAATCTGTTAGTTGTCAGATTTTGGCTGCTGCTACTTTGTAATACTGTAACATATCTCAAATTCTACGTACAGAAGGTCCTTTGGGGCCAGGGAATCCAATGTTACCAGCCTGGCCTCTGGGTCCAGTTGGGCCAGGAGGTCCACTGCGGCCATCTTGACCAGGAGGGCCCTGGAGATGGAGATACACAGTAGCAGTGATTAAAAGAACATTTTACTTTTATACTTCAGCAGTTCTAGTGTCAAAAATTGTGATGTGATTGTGATTACTGGAAGACACTTACAGCAGGTCCCTCCTTTCCTTGGGGTCCAGGGCTTCCAGCACTGCCGGGAAGACCCTATAAGCAGAGAGCAAATAAAGATGTAACATATAATATTCATAACAATAACACAATAAAGATGAGGCCATACACTAGTATTATAAAACATTTGTTTATGAATAGAAATGTACACTATTTATTGCAAATACTAACTATCAAGCTGTATTTAAGTCATTATGTTGTGACGCATCATGTGAGGCATTCAATTTTATATATGTATTTGGCAGAAGATAAATCTGTTAAAATCACATGATAGAAGTACGATTAAATTATATTGTGAGTGTTAAACAATCTGAAGCTTTTGAGTAAAGCTGTTTAATTTTCTTTTCACTGAAAGCCCAATTTGCCGCAAGCTATATCAAATTAAACATAATTTCATAATCATAAAATTATATCATAATCATAATTTGAGATTATGATTAGCCTAAGGCCATGTAAATTCAAATTCAAGACATTATACTACTCATCTTAAGAGTAAATAGATGTCTTTCAGTGATAAGTATAGGAAAAATACTTACTCTGGCTCCAACCAGACCGGCCTCACCAGCACGGCCAGCATCACCAGGAGGACCACGTGCACCACCAGCACCAGTTGCACCCCTTGCACCAGGCATGCCCTGGAAATGAAAGGGTATTGAGATCAGCATTAGCACATAACTGACAAGATATTGTTATTGTTCTCTTTCAGTTTCCACAGCAGATTAAAACAATGCCAAACTACAAATATGTCTAACTATATGTTTAGTGATACAAAACTATTTTATCATAAATATATCCTAGGTATTTATAATTTTAGCATAATTTACTAACCATTGGTCCTCCTCTACCAGCCAGACCAGGAAGACCACGAGTTCCAGCAGCTCCCTATCCAGAAAAAATACAAACATCACCGAAACACTGATTGTAAATCACAGAAATATAAGATTAGTGTGTTTGTCAAAATAACCTGAAAAAAAAATACATTACTCACTCTGGGTCCGCGCAGACCAACAGGTCCAGCTGATCCCTGCTCACCAGTTGGGCCTCTTTTGCCCTCATCACCAGCAGCACCAGTGGGACCTTGAGCACCAATGTTACCCTGCAAACAACAAGTACATCAAGATTATGGAAGGAAAACATACAGAAAACACCTGTTCTTTAATACATACTTAGGTACAAAATTACATGACATAATTATACTTACAGGCTCACCCTTGACACCAGACTCTCCCTTCACTCCCACAGGTCCAGGGTCACCCTATAGGAAAGAAGCAATGAAAAGATTCTTCAGTTGAATCCTTCATTCAACTGTTCAGCAGAATATAGACAATATACATAGCATGGTTTTATTATGTTTGGTCTGTTTAGATGGAACTCACAGAAAGACCTCTGGGGCCAGAAGGTCCAGCAGGTCCCTGGGGGCCAGGACCACCTCTTGGTCCAGGGAAACCAGGGGTACCAGCAACTCCAGGGGTGCCCTGTAAAGATCAACCATATCATTTAAATATTCTTTGGAAAATTAAAATGGTTCTAATATTCAAAAGGCCTGCTCTATGGTTCTACATAGAATTTTTGTTGGTTCACAAACCAAAAGAACAAGATTAAACCTGTTTTTCGCTTGCAGCAGCACTACACTAGAAATAACCCTAAGATGGCTGCAGCAAACAGATACAGAGTAGAACAGAATTTGTCCTGGCTCTAAGACATTTTTTCAAATGAAGCCTAATGTGCCATATCGTATAGTTTTTTTTAAAAATTTTATTTATTTATTGTCTTTGTTAGTCCATTTAAATCCTAGGTCAAAAAAAGTAATGCTTGAAGAATACAAGCCTGCTAATGTGCATATCTAATGTGTTGTTCAAGTAAACTTGCCCTGTCTTGCCTTGCTTTGTAGCATTTCACATCCAATTAGACTATTATTTTCATTCTTTCACTCCAGTAAAGTTTCAGTGAATACTTACAGAAGCTCCCTTAGCACCGTTGATACCATTAGCACCAGGGTTACCCTAAAGAAGGAAAAAAAAAACGACTGTCAGTACAGTACTGTGAAGATAACACAGTGCTTTAAAGCAACTAGTAAGCATACTTACAACAGGACCAACTGGGCCAGAAACACCATTTGGTCCAGGCTCTCCTCTCTGTCCTTGAGGTCCAGAGGGGCCAGAGGGACCAGCAGGTCCAATCTCTCCCTATCAAATAATGATGAAATCAGAAAAATAGCTTAATTGTCAGGTTGATACTGAACTGCTTTTACAATAATGCAGTTATGACAAGACTTAAGTCATGGTGATGCATACATTCATTGACACCTTTTAATTTATACTTTTTCCTCATATTTAAACTAAAGAAAAACACTTACTTTAGGTCCAGGGGCACCAGGGAAACCTGGAGGGCCAGCAGATCCGAGTGGACCCTGACAAAGAAGACCACAGACAAAATAGTGTTAGACTGAATCTTCAAAATCTAGTCTAGGACACAGGAAGGGTCGAAGGTCAAATACTCACAGCAGGGCCAGCAGGACCAGTGTTACCATCAGCGCCACGGGCACCACCGGGACCAGCAGGACCAGGACGACCTCTCTCACCAGGCAGGCCACGTGCACCCTATACAAACACATGCATTATGAGGATACTTCAAACTTTATTGTAAATTATGAAGAAATGGTAGAATGATAACATTATTCATAAGATAAAGCATTCATTTAAAAATAAAATATAAACCATAACCTACTCTTTGTCCAGGGGTTCCATTTGAGCCATGAGCGCCAGTCTCACCCTAAAATATATAAAGCAGAAAAAGAGGGGTACAAACTAAGCATTAAAGAGCATCTATGCAGAAAAATGGGTGCAACTGACAGCTTTCAATGTGTAAAGGCACTTCTTGTTTAAATAAAGTTATTTTTGTGAAATATGGATTAATCTCTTGCGCACTTGAAATGACTGTAAGTAATGTGCTTTAAGATAGATTTTTTTCTCAAATTTTACCTTAGTTCCGGTTTCACCGGGCTCTCCTTTTCTTCCATCAAGACCATTGTAGCCCTATGACAGAGAAAAAATAATCACAAAAGAAATCATGCGTTTCCTAATTTATATGTTAATACTGTACTCTAAAGAATCTAAAGAAGACTATATCCACATATAAATCTAAATGTGTTTATTTATACATTATATCTTGGCTGCAAATAATTACTAAGTACCTCAGTAGTTTTGTTGAATTAGTTAAATACACATAAATAAATGACATGACAACCTTAATAAAAATAAATATCCTTATTTGTTACTCACTCTGTGTCCCTTCATTCCTGGAAGTCCAGGAGTTCCTGGAAAACCACGAGCTCCCTGATAAGGTAAAATAAAGCATATTAGTGAACAATTTTAAACCATTTTTTAGTGTTATCTACAGCATTTGCTCTCTTCAGATAGAGAGTAAAAGGTCTATAATAAAAACTGCAACAGATTCTGGGGCTTGTGTGTTGTGACCTGAAGAGCACAGCAGTAAGATAAACAGTTTTTTTTTGACATCCTTTGTCATACAGATGGTGTAATCATATCTGACAAGGAAATAAATATGTATTTTTAAGACCTGATATGAGTCAAAAGTACAGTTATGTAAACGGTATTTTATGGTCTACAAATCCAAATTAAATGTGCAGTGTATTGAGGATGGTTTTACCTGGGCGCCAGGTGTACCTCTGTCTCCAGGCTGTCCAGGTCTGCCATTGTTACCCTGAATAAAAGTTACAGATAATGCTGTCAGATATCCACAGCAAAACAATCAGAAAAATCTTTTTTTTTTTTTTTTTTTTAATATTTTATTTTCACTCACATCATCACCAGACTTGCCAGGAGGTCCAGGGGGTCCACGAGGTCCAACTGATCCCTAATGTTAAATAAAAGCAGTAGTTAAAGGTGTGTTTTATGTGTTTTATGCCTCTGTGTATTATTAAACTGAGTATAAATGAGTTTCCTTACAGGCTGTCCAGGCTCTCCAGGCTCACCAGCATGTCCATGGGGTCCCTGAGGTCCCTATGTTTGAAAACAAATATTTTGTAAATATCAGAAATATTTCAATCTAGAAATAATAATCACATACTTTACAAAGAAAAGAACTACTCACAGGGGCACCAGGTGGTCCGCTAGGGCCCCGTTGTCCCATCACACCCTTTACAGAATACAAATAATTCTCCCATGAATATTCATTTTATTTTCTACATTTATTCATGTATTATCTGCATGAGCTATAGTTAAATGGGTTGTGTTTTTCTGGGTTGAACTCACAATAGGTCCAGGGCCAGGGTCAGGTCCTTTAGAGCCATCATACTGAGCAGCAAAGTTCTGTTCAAAATTGAGGCAAATTAACATTTTTACTCATACAGATATAGACTGTTATAAATAACTTACAAAAGAATAAAGAATGCACATTGCATTATTTGGTGTCACATAAAACATAGTACAAGCATAACTCATGACATGAACACAAACACTGAAATATTAAAGTTCAAAGGTCGTTGGGTCAAAGGGTTAAGAGGTAAGACCACCCTTTGCAGACATGACAAGTCTAAAATCCTGAAAAAAATTCTCTCAAGATCAGTACAGTTCAAACCTCAAAAAATGACTGTCTTATAAGTAGTATTAGAAATCTGCCAACTCGATAAGAACTTTTTTCTTTACGTTTTCTTGAATATATTGTTTAAGAAAAAAGTAAACTTATTTCAAGATTTTTTTTCTCACCCTATTGGCAGATTTCTTTGCTTGTTTGATATTTGATATTTCTTGTCTAAAAACTTGACTTATTAGGAGATATTTTCTGATATTTGTACTGAAAATAACACAAAACTACAAAGTCATTTAGTGCCGTGTAGTGCAGACTTACTCCACTAAGACCAGGGGGGCCAGGAGGGCCAGGGGGCCCAGGAAGTCCAGGTTTGCCAGGTTTGCCATCAGGCCCTTGAGGACCCTGGAAAAGAAAATGTATATTAGTTTCTGAATATAGAAAATAATTGTCCATCCTGGAACTCGGGGTTAAATCTGACCAGGACATGCTAGGAGCTTCTTAATAATAATATAATAATAATATAGTAAAAGTGTTTGGGAGTAACAGAGTATTGTTGTTTGAAATTTTCCCATGTTGCAATAGCTTGATCAATGATTTCTTCATATAACAAACTATAACTACAAACTATAGATTCATGACTATTATGTTGCATTATAATTCAAGAAAAGATTTTAAGATTTAAGAAAGTTATTTGTTAAACCTCAATCATTTCCTGGGTTTAGTTTCTACAAGGTTAACAAGTCAGCACTTTGCTCATTGACCCATTTTTAGTAGTAAAAAATATTACACATCTTGAGGAATCATAGTTTTGAACTTACCGTGTCTCCTCTAGGACCTTTACTGCCCCTTGGGCCCTATTTATAAAAAGAAAGATAATCAACAGCCTGAAGACATGTTTTTAGTTATAATAAGGTTTGTAATCATGCCTTCATTCACTTGAATAAGCTAAAATCAGTTGGCTTTCATCAGATATGTCATTCAGTGTGTATTAGCTTTAAGGTTGCTTGTGAAGATGTGTGAACTGAGATCAGAAACTTCACCCTTGAGCAAAGATTTATCATTTATAGCCAATTCTAGATCCATGAGCTCAGTTCAAACATGCCACAAGCCTCATACACCACTATGACCATAACAGTTCATGCTCACCTTCAGATAAGCCTAGACAAAAAGAAAGATAAATAAATGCAAGATTTATTTATTCCATCTTTTCAAGTTTCTGATGTCATTTGACATGTAGGCTATTAGTCTGCATGACATTAGTCCTCACAGTCAGCCTGACATTAGTCCTCACTAAGCTCTCAGTAAAGCATGCATATTCATTGACTCTTCACATGCTCTTGTGTTAGTAATAAAAACAGCAGAGGATTACAGTGATTAGTCATCATATTACATTAGTCATTGTGCATCATGTCATTTATATATTGAGTAAAGATGTTAAAAAGAGTATCATTTGGATTAAACATACTCCTTTATACAATTATAAACTGGAAAACTGGAATCTACTGATGTTTATACATTTTAAAGACATGCAGGAATATTGAGTGATATTCCAGTGAACAATCTGTATATATATATATATGTGTGTGTGTGTGTGTGTGTGTTATAATACAAAATATATATATGTATGTGTATGTATGTATATTGAAGGCCCTGTTGTGTATGTATATTGAAGGCCCTCTTCTGTGAATTTCTAGGCCATGTTGATTCTGTTTAAAGGCCTCCCCTTCAGACAGCCATCTAAAAGGGCTTCATTGTACCCAAGCTGCCTGCCCAGGAGAGGTGAGTGGTTTCTGATTTCACTGACATTTGCCATAGCCAATAGGACTTTCGTCTCATTTTGACAGGAAAGAGGAAAAAAAACACAGCACTGCTGAAGTCTCTAGATAAGACAGAAAACTATGACATATTTGAGACTGGCATGGATCTGTTCACTGGATATCCTTCATTTTGGAAACATAAAAAGGGTAAGAATTTCTATTGCACTAGTAAAGAATATGAAAAAATATGACTGCATGAAAGTGTACTAACCGCTTTGATGATAAAGGGCAGGAGAAGAGACATGGAGAAAAAGAGAGGAAGAGAGAAATGATCAATCAAATAATAAGAAACAATCAGATGACTAGAAAAATTCAATAGATTAAATCCTTTAATAATATTCTTGGTGATCAAAAACAGCATTTGGAATTAAATGTTCAATTCTAAATATACCAAAATTTGTAAACAAACAAAAGGAGTTTTTTCCACTAGTTGCTACTTAAAACTGTAACATAACGGTGTTGTATTAAACCATCAGGCTTATGTAAAGTTTTGATCTACTATATGTAATGTAATATGAGGGATGTTTTGTAGGCCTTAACAGAATATCATTCACATATGAAATAAATATCTTGTGTAAGTTAAAACAGAATTAAGAGCTGTCTTGACTAGCATGGTGTGAAGCACCATGAAGATTCTGTTGATAGTATCAAAATTCTTTTGCATGGGTTACAATAAAGTGTATCAATAATAATAATAATAATAATAATAATAATAA
>JAOTRN010000029.1:6322973-6343000 GCA_028566695.1 Bagroides melapterus
TGTGTGTGTCAGCTTGATGGGTTGCAAATGACTGAATTTGGAATAATGAGGCTATGAGACATATATTTTCTCACATAATCACAACTCATGCCTTAAAGCCAAAGCTGTTTATATAAAGTTTCATTAATGCTGTGTTTTATAGATTATTTACACTAATGCAGTTATACAGATCAGAATGTGCATTGAATGGAAGTGGTGTTGCTACATGTCATAAAGCTATAGATAATAATATAGAGTTTACTGTAGCAACCTTTATTTCAATATGACTGGTCAGAATCGAACAAATCAGTGTAGTAGTTGCAGAGACGTGTGCAGAACCAGTGAACATAGTAAAGAATACTTGATGTGATAGTTTGTCTCATTTGGAAAAAAAAGTGATAAGCACTGGATATAAAATTATCATGCCAGATAATCACAAAATTTCTGTTTAATTGAAATGCTTTAATTGATTTCTTTTAATAAACATTTATTTATGTTTTTATTTTTTACCCATTTTGCATGTTTTTGTAAAAAAAAGAGTCGATTCCCAGGTTGAGAATTTGCATATCTGAGGTGCACACAATCATTACTCTGTTAATTGAATAAATGAATATTCTTCTAAGAATTGGTGCACCTCAAGCATGTAAATGTAGATCATCGGTTTCCTGTGATGTCATTATTCTAAGCCTATAACAATCCCTGCATGACATTTTGTTCTTTGCCATAGGACTCGGACTTTGACTCAACAGGTGGTTTACTGGGAGCCACTATAGGCAGACTGAAGCTGTTGTCCAGAGGAAGCCAGACCAAAATCTACTGCTACATGCTGCTTTTTGCTCTCTTTGTATTCACTGTTCTTTACTGGGTGATCAAACTGAGGTGATGGAAGGACTAATGAATCTGACTGTTTTCTTCACGTCCCCTGCCATGTGTCCCACGCACCACTGCATCAGAAGAATCAAACAGAGCCAGTGATGCCTTTGAGATGTACAACAAACAGTTTCTGATGTGTTCGATATTTATCACTCAACAGTTGTGTAAAATCAGGTACAGAAGTTACCAGAATTCCTCCCTGTAGCAGGTTAGTGATATTAGGATGTATTGTTTGTATGATCAGTATTCCTCGTGAGATCCGAAGTCTTTATTGCAATGCCGATACATCGTTCTAGACATATAGCTGTTTTCTAGAATGAACGATCCTAACGTCTAATGTTTTTTTCACAATTTAATGCATGCATCATCTGAGTCTAATCAAGTGTTTTATATATAAACTGACCAACAACAAAGATGTTAGTTTTTTATGAATGCACACATCCTGGCTGTGCTGCCGGTCAGAGAACAGAAAAACAGTCTGTTTTATCAAACTAATTATTCATCAAGATTGTTGACTACGCTTGGCATAAACAACTTATTGAGCTGGCCTCCTGGGCAGCATGTTCTCAGAATAATGGTGACGAGACTGTGCTGACTGCGCAAAAGCTCTTAATTATAGACCGAGCATTTCACTGTTCAAGGAAATGTGTAAACATTAATGTTTTCTGGGAGAGGAAAATAATAATGATGTAAATGAAAAGGAGAATTATTATTTTTTTAAAAATCTTTTCAAAATGTTTCATTGTGAACTCTAAAGGTTTAATCTTTAGAATTTGAGTTCTGAACGTCTGAATTAACAGCTCTGGACTAAGCACGCTGGATTTCTCACAATATTGAGATTTGTATGAAAGAGAATATATTAGGTAATAAATGTTGAAGAAAGTAATTTAATGTTTTATATACATTTTATTGTTGGATATAACAGTGCATGATAGTTCTTCAGCAATAATTAACTGCGCACCAATTCTTTAAAACCTCTGGTTAAACAAACAAAAAGCATTCATGATGAAAATGCCATGTACCAAATTGGTTTTCCACATCAAAAAGAAATTAATGATGAAAAATTGATGATAGTGAATATACTTGAGTGAAAAAGCCAAGACCTTTTTTCACTCCTAAACATTTTTATTGAACGATAAACCAGATTTTCTCTCAGAATAGGTTCCAAATAGACCAGTTTTAGAAAGCAGTTTAAAAAAAAACAGGTCATTAGATACTACTTACAACAGACTACAGTATAACTCTCACAATGACCAGCTTTCTATTAAGGCAGAAGGTGTTTAATAATCTTGTATTAAAATAGTACTAATTAATAATCGTGTCATGGAAACTTCATTAAAATGAGTTAAACTAAGCAGCGACACTGACGTCACACAGTGGTGTTATTTCCTGGGCAGGGTGTCCATGTACTTGCAAATGATTGAGAGCATGACTTCATCAGCTCCTGCACCTATGGACATCAGTCTGGAGTCCCTGTTGTAAAAAAATTTATAAAAAAATGGCATAATTATGTTTCAAATACATCATCTCCTTGAATACATTTCAGAGCCATTATCATAAGGCATTAATTAATTTGTTTAACAGATGAAGAGTTAGAAACTAGAATCTTTTCAAATTCTAGTGTAGGCCAGGTTTTTTTTTTGTTTTGTTTTACTGTTGCCTTCATCAGCCCTATCAATAGGTGTCACTGTAACTTAATATTTATTAATAATATACTGATGGCAAGGACTAAGAGGTGTTGGAGTAGAAGATGCAGCCAGGGACTGACCTGTAGAACCTGCTGACCAGTACATCACTGGTGAAGCCCATCCCACCCCAGTACTGCAAACAGCTGTCTCCTAACTCGCGTGCCAGTCGACCTGCCTTTAGCTTTGCCATGCTTGCCAGCTTTGTCACATCATTGCCCTTAATGTACAGCCCTAAGGAAAAAGGAAGAGAAAAAAAACATATACATCTTAGATCTAGACTCCTGACTGTAAATCCATTACAGTATCTGAAGGTGAGAGTTTTCTTTTCACATCACTGACACAGCCAGTGTAATATACATGTTGGAGCACAGGATTTGAACTTCACTAGATATATTTACTTTGGACTTTATGTTAGTCGAGCAACCATGATTCTGCTAGCACAATTTTGAGCAAATTCACAGTACAGCTGAAAAAGAAAGAGCTGGCCTATAAATGGCAGTCACAACCAGTTCTATTATTTTTAAATAATTACTAAAAAGTAATATTACAGGAGTGTTTTATGACTTAGGGTTTGGCCATAGATATGTGTCAAAAACAATGAGGTTGGCCTTATATATTTTATCCCTATGTTGTCAAAATCATACATCAAATAAACCATTAAAAGAGATTAAAAATCAGACATCACACATTGATTATACGTATAGATTTAGGCGTCAAATACTGGTGGGAGGTTTACTGGTAGGCTATAAAATGAGAGATAGGAGATAATAGTAGATTTAAAAAATAAAATAAAATCCTGCAGAAGTGAAAAGCTACAAAGTCAACTGAAGTTCATTCTTAACTGCTTATAAAGCTTTGTGATTTCTCATCTGTTTAAAGGCGATTTTTTTATTCACTTGCTTTGTTTCACTTTGTCATTGAGTGTTGAGTCAACATTTATCATCATCATCTGCAGTTCAACGCTGGTAAGCAAATTCAAAATGACGCTGAATTATTTCATTATTGTGCAAGTCAAACATTTCAGCTCACATTAATAAGGATGTCAGTCACTCATTTGTTGAAGAGCAAAACTTCATTTACTTGCACTTTCCTGATGTATGAGTAAACATATTATGCAAACATTGTTTAATTGCGCACCTGATTATTATAAACATGCATTATATGTTTATTACCTGTTTATTAGCCTAGCAAAATAATGTGTTGGACACTGCTTTCCATGCGTTAGTATGGAAGTCCTAAGAGGCCATGCATTATTATATTTCTTGTTCTGTCATGATAATGCCTTGACTTTTCTCATTATCTTGACATTTTTCTTTGATCAGGGACTCGTGATTGATAACTTCCACATAAATATCCGACACTTAAGAAGGAGGCTGTGATGTTAAACTAGCTGCACGTATAGAGTCACGGCTTTTGGATACGTATTGTTTATAGCGCTGAAAGAGCAAGCTCTTACATCACAGAACAATACATTTGTACAATGTGGTATAGGGATTGAGGGGGTATATATGGGGATGTAATAACCTAGTGGTTAAGGTGTGATCTACCAATCTGAAGGTTGTGATTTCGAATCCCTGCTCCACTAATCTACCACTCCTGGGTCCCTGAGCAAGGCCCTTAACCCTCAATTACTCAGTTGTATAAGATGAGATATCAAAGTAAGTCGCTCTGGATAAGGGCTTCTGCTAAATGCCTTAAATGTAAATACAATAATAAAACAAATTACAAAACTATTGACAGTATTTATGGGAATAAAAGGATTAACGTTTTCAATAATCCATAAGTTATCATGACAAAACAAGAAGGAAAAAAAATATAATATTGCATGGCCTCTTAGGGCCGTACGTTAGGTATAAAAATAGCATGTATTAAATTGTGGTTAAAAAGAGCTCGATTGGCTCAAAGTTAAAGGCATACAAACAATGTGAAGATCATGTTGTAGAACAACAACATGGAGTGTCCCAGTGGAGTGCAGTAAAAGATTAGTTTGATGAGTTTGCCCACCTGTGCAGCGGTACAGCAGAGAGCGCAGGAGCTCGATCTCAGTCTGCAGCTCTGCTAACCTGAAGTGCACTACCTGGTGGTACAGCACCGGCTGCTGGAAGATCTTCCTCTGCCGAGTGTAGTTAATCGTCTCCTGCACCACTTTCTCCATCATTGTTAGAACTTGATATTACAAACAGAAACAGAAAAGTGTTCATGGCATAATAATAAGAAATGATATAATAATTGGTTTAAAATTATTTGGATCCCAGAAAGGCAGGAGTATATTTCCTCTTGACCTCAAGAGAGGGAAGTTTTAAAATGCTATAAGTAAAACTCAGAGTTTCCAACCCATCATGATGACCTTTGTGGGAAACTGTCATTAACTCAAAGGGAAACAAACTTTCAAATTACGTTAAATAAGGTCACTTTACAAAATGAAGCAATGTGTAGATGTCATCTCCTACGTTTCATAAACAGCAATGCCGTCATAAATGCGATGGCAAGATGACACATGCAGTGAATCACACTCTAAATCCTCTCTCAGTACTAGGGAGTAAACGGGTCTCTAGTGGATCCAAGGGAAATGCCACTACCACACTTACTATTGGCCACTCCCCAAAGGCGTTCTTCCTGGAATTGCAGCATCTGGTATGTGAAGCCCATTCCCTCTTCACCTATGATGTTTTTACATGGCACCCGAACATCTTCGAAGAACACCTCCGCTGTGTCCGAGGATCTCATGCCTAGCTTATCAATTTTACGTGCGATATGAATTCCTGTAACAGATCAGCCCCAGAGTAAAGATTAAGAAACTGTCAGAACAGGAGTCGGATGGTCATAAGCAAGTTCTTTACTGAAGAGACTATGTTCTTCTAGCAATTACATTGAGGACAGTTTCCTGGTTTTGTGTGTGCTCCTACCAGGCAGATTCATGGGTAGGCAGATGAGGGACTTGTTCTTGTGAGGTGGCCCTTCGCTTGTATTAGCCAAGAGGCACATCCAGTCTGCTTGCGCGCCGCTAGTGGTCCACATCTTTCCCCCATTAACAACAAACTCGTCTCCTTTTCGCACAGCCTTCGTCTTTATGCCTGGAACACAACAGCACTACTTTTTCGGCCTGCATCTACAGAAAAGGATGCAGTGTTCAAATTGCACTAAACAGATTCTTAGAAGAAATTGTCTCCTGGTTCCAAATTCAGGTTAACACAAGAATCTGCCAATTCTGTAAGTATTTTAAGTAAGCAGAGATATAACAGTAATGGGTATTCCTACCACCATTAACAGGGAATCATCCCTTTCTTTGGATAAATAACCCGTCTAGCATCCTAAAAACATCCTGAAATGAAAGGAAAATCTCTTGACCCTTTACTTCTTCAGACAGAGAGAGACGTGTGTGTGTGTGAGTGTGAGTGAGAGAGAGAAACATTCTTTACGGAACATTATTTCCTATAATAAACACTACAGATGTTTACTACCTCTGCCCCTCTTCTTGCCCATGATGCTTTTCTTCAAATTAATCAAGTCTGTGGCTCATGTACGTTTGTGTTAATCCCTTGTTGCCTGTTTCCTTGGGGGGAAGAATGTACTTACTTGCGACATCAGAGCCAGCACCGACTTCACTCACTCCCAGGCATGCCACTTTGTCTCCCATTATGGACGGAAGCAAGAACTCCTTCTTGAGCTCGGCAGATCCAAATCTACAGTGACACCGAGTTACATCCCTCATAGCAATAATTGAACATTATTCATTATTCAGCACAATTTGCTCTTCTCAATACTGCAAGCAAAAACCTCAGGAGACGGGGATGAAAAGTCTGCATAACAAATTGATCTTTTAATAAAAGAAAATTCATTTACAAAGTTATTGCCTGAACAGCTTGCAGCAAAGCAACACAGAAGCGTGAAGAAAAAAAAAAACCTGCTGAGTCCACCACGTGTAGGTGTAACTTGACTTATCAATTACTGTATAGATTCTACTAAGGCCTCAGGTGGTATTTACTTCATGTCCCACATGTAAGTGTAAGATTCAGTTACCTGGCCAGCGCAGGTGTAGCCATATCTGACTGAACACCGATGGCCATGGGAATGCCTCCACAGTTGATGTTGCCCAGTTCCTCTGCCACGGCCACACTGTAGCTGAAGTCCAATCCCAGACCTCCATATTCTGTCAACAGCAACAACTCCAATTGACTGCCCTGGATTTCTGTTTATTTAAACTGACTCTAAATATCATTACAATGTACTAATTACCTTTGACGTATTATACAGACTAGTATCTCTTATGTTTAAACGCCTCCGAGAAGCTAAATATTTAGAGATGAAGGTTAGATTGACGTAGATTTCCTTTTAAACAGAATTCCACAGGTCCAATAAAGGGGTCGGGGGCAAGTGGCATGTCGGGAAAGTCATCATCTCCAAGGTAATGAGTCTGTAGCAACGTGATTAAATCTAATACTAACTGGATTGGTTTTGACTTTGACTATCGAATGATAATATTTCCTTAACTGTGTTTATAACACATCTGGAATGGAGGCTCATATATATTTTCTAACAGCAAGGTTTTTTTCTTTTTAAAACATAACTGCAAAACTCCAGTACAGACTAAGAATATGAGACAAAATAGTGCTTTCTGAATGCAATAGTTTCTACCATGGTGTTGTTTAATTAATCCGAATAGTCCGAAGATTTTCTGTCTACAAAGATTTCTGTCTTCACATGATTTGTGGAAAATAACAGACTTTTCTGAACTGAAATTTCTCTTCTGCATTTACCTCAGTCCATTCAGACTCCGTTTGGACACACAGACGCATCTATGATCTATTGAGATCATTTGTATTTAAAATAATAAATAATATATAAAATGAATTAATATGACCATGAGCGCTAGGTCTACATTTACACGTTTACTCATCAGCTACATCTGTCATTTTTATCTTTATTTCTTACCCGTTTTTTTCACGAATCTTTCATTTCTACATAATTTATGTAATTGCGTATTCCAGAACATCAGAGAGAACAAAAAGTGCCAGTATTCCACAGTGTGAACCCTGATTATTTCTTTTTTCCTGTTTGCTCCTCGGTGAGATCTGGGTTTTCCCACAACACCACACAATGATTACTGAGCCTGATGCTTGAAACTAATTATACTGTCTCTATTGAGTAAAGCACATTTTTAGTTATGCAACATTACAAATGGAAAGCTGTGAAATTACACACCTCATATGCATAATGCAAATCATTTCCAAGTAACAAATACTTCAGAAAACAGCTGTGAGCATTTATCCTTTACACTGGTTGATGAATGTGTTACATAAGCACATTATACCCGACTCTTTACAATATTTCCTTTAGCACTAAAGGTTGTTTTCTCCTGGTGAGTTCAGAAGAGGAGTGTCTGGCTCTGGCAGAGGAAAGTCGAAGCAGAGGAAACAGATACAGCTGTAGAGCGATAAGACTATTGCAGTGATGAAGCCTAAAACAGCAGATAAGAGAAAAAAGAATATTGATTTTGGTACGTTTTAAATAAAGCATCCAGGCAGATAACATTCATTTTCTTGAGGAAAAACAGCCACCGAATGCCAAATCTCATGGGTGGACATGAAGAAAGGGATATGGTTCAGTCGCCGTTAATTGTCAGGTTTTTATTGAGGTTTACATCATGTAGCTCTAATTCTGATTGAATGCCAGCTATTTTATGTCGACTCTTGGGAGAGTACGTTCAAATAAATCAAAGTGTGCAATTAAAAAGCAGTCTTAATAATCCCCAGTTTTCCTAAAGGAATATGTAGTGTTAAATCTGTTTGACTGTGGCTTTGAAGCCTTACACGATTATGGCTAATCTAGAGAAAATTCTACAAAATTCTGGCACCAAAATATCAATACAAACGCACATTATCTGTTCGATATCAAACAAACCGTTTCAGCACCCTCCAGTGAACATGATAAAGGATATATGTGTTCTTTAAACAAAAATAAATAAAGAATAAAATACAAGTTCACCTGCCAAGTTAAACAACCAGCAAATATTTCACAAGTTAAAATAACAACATTCGTAGTAGCAGGGAGGAAAGGTCACTGATAACGTGCCCGACCATTTTAAAGATCCAGCTCACACTCCTTCCTCTACGTGAGTAGTTGTAACACTGGGGATATATTATTCAGCGGAAAGAGATTTCTCATATCAACACCAATCATGATTTCACTCATCTCTATAAATTCATTTGGACAAACCGTGTAAAGACCCTGAACAGGAAGGCCATGTGTCCTGCATGTCTGTATCCTGAAGTTTACTACAGTGTCAGTCTTTTTTAAATGTAATAGACTTTCATGAGGTAAGACTTCAAGATCCTGTAAATAGTGTCGTTAAGGTCAAAACTGAAATCCACATGGCTTCATTGCAATGCATCGAATCTTACAGATACAGGTCAAGTGTTTCAGTTAATATTCATAGGAAATGGGTTGTTTGTCTGACACGGGCAGGATACACAATAGTGTGGAAAAAAAAACACACACACAAAATAAAGACCAGTGGGTTGCAGTTATGTGGAAGAAAACACCCTGCTGATTCGAGAGGTCAGAGAAGAATGGCCAAAATGGTTCGAGCTCACAGTAACTTAAACAACCACTCTATAGAGGTTCGGAGACCAGAAAAGTACCTCAGAATACATCACATATTGAACCTTGAGGCAGATTGGAAATGACAGCAGAGGACCACATTGAGTTCTTAGCCAACAACAGGACTCTTAGGCTGCAGAGGGCACTGATTCACTGAAATTGGACAGCTGAAGATTGGAAAAACATCAACTCATATAATAAATCTTGATTTCTGCTGCTACATGCAGATAGTAGGGTCAGAAGTTGGTGTTAACAGCAAGAATCCATGGACACAACCTTATTTGTGGTGGTCTAATGGTGTAAGGAATGTTTTCTTGGACACACTGGGCCTCTTAATACCAGTCAAGCATTGTGTAAACACCACAGCATCCCTTTAGGAGCACAATTATACTTCTTATATAAGCACAGTTCAATTCAAACTGGTTCTGTGAACTTGACAATAAGTTGTGGCCTTCTCATGACCCGTGGGATGTGATAGCACTGGACTTTCACAGCATGAATGTTCTGACTGTTCTGTCTTGACCTTAATAACAATAAAAACAAAGAAACCAAGCTAGCTAAGTCAAAGAGAAACTAGATTGTGCAAAGTATTTGTCATGATGTCATGAGGGTTATTAAAGTGTTGTTAACAAATAGTTTGATAGATTATGAAAAAAGAACCATCTGAAAGTGTTGAACCTGAGCCAAGAATATCAGTAATCCTAATAAGAAGTAAATGTTATAAATCTAAACAAATATTCAGAGCTTTCAGTTCAATTTTTACTGTATTTCTAACAAAATATGATTTCTCTCTCTGCAGGATAACGAGGCAACACGTTTCTGTCTCAAGTGAAAAGCGAATCCTCCCAGCTTTTGCTCATTAAAGGATAACAAAATCATTTTATTATTTCAGTTACATTAACATCATTCCCGATAAACCTCTGACAAGTAACAAACGGTCGTGTATATCCAATGAGGAGTGTCGAGTTCCCAGATGGTAATCTTCTATACAGGTTAGTCTTCGGAAGCTCTTGTTTAATCCTGCCTGCTAATGCAAAACATTCTCTGTCAGCGTTTCTTCACGTAAGAGCCACCGTCTCCTGACCCACTGGTTTTTAAACTCAATTCCTCACTGCTCTAAACATTTTCAACATCTTTGACACGTGAAAAAACAATATAAAACCCACAATTGCTTAAGGAGCACAAAATGAGAAGCACTGATGCTTCAAGTCATCCCCTTCATTTTTTTTTGTCACTGCAAAGTTTCATGGATTGCAATATCATATTTCACCTTTAATAAGAAACAGCACTTAACACTCATTCATTGACTAGCTATTTAACTGGCACAGCAGAGAAATTAAAATCTGCTCGTTGAGGATATAGTTATTCATTTTCAAGATCTTTAAGCACAATGTTTCACCACAAATCTACATTAAAGATTTGCACTGCTCTCTAGTCTCTTGTGAATTTGTCTATTCAGAATAACACAACCTTAATTAATATCGTCATTACCAAACTCTGTCTTTTCATATGACAAATTCTCACATGCTCAACTCCATTCCTGTAAATAGGTGTAGGGGGAAAAGGGAGTTAAATTACTCTGTAGCCTCTGGTCAGTTTAGTTTAAAAATGTATAGTCAGCTCACCCACGGGTTTATTGACTCCCAGAAATCCAGCACTCCCTAGGATCTTGAAGATCTTGTGTGCAGGGAATTGACACTCTTCTTCCCATTTGTCAACAAAAGGGTTGATCTCCTGATCAATGAGCTGCAAGAGTACAATAAACCACCATGAACAGTGTTTCTAATTCAACAGTTTTCAGTATCTTTAATATAATGTAATGATATATTTTACAGTTCAATAGAGGTTTGACTTGGATTGTGTGACTGGCCTCACTCGTGTGTGAGTGCTCTTGCTTGAATAATTGCCAGCTGGTCTCATAAACCACTTAAACAAACCCAAATACACTTGACTACAATTTGACATATTGAACGACATTTAAAGAATGTACACACATCAGGTCCAAATATTAATGAGGCAATTTAATTAAAAGTTTTTTATACACTGAAATGAGTTATTAGATGACTAGACTACATAATGAAACAAGGAGCAATGACAGGTTGAAAAAAACATCACAGAATTGTTTATTTCTTCTGACAATATCGTTGCTAACCATTTTTTAATTCATGATACATGTGAAACAAATCCTCCTTAAAATAAAATTTATTAAGTTTAGATTATGTGGAGCAACCACCCTATTTCTGAAATAGCTGTTAAAGAAACAAAAAGCTAGAATGAGAGTCTTAGAAAAACTGACTGTAACAAGAACGTATAATGAGGTCTTAAATGTTTGGACATTCCCCATATTGTGACTCATATTTATAGTCTCATTGCTGCATCACAGAAATCATATTCTGCCATTCTGAGTGTTTGTTTTAAATGAATTTACATCATATTTATGTCATAATGGCGGGTGAATATAGCGTGTGAAGGAGACCAACTAACCAACCTCAAGATGCGTCACAAGAAAATGTTTGTCTCTGGAAGCAGCATCACTAATGAGAGTTGTAGTAAAGCCCTGTACCACGAACTGACCGAGAGCTGACCCTCTTACAGAACAGCTGGAAAACCACTGATGATGTGAGGAAACATCATGGAGTGGACATTATGTAGACAATATACTTGAATCACTATGAATCACTAAACCTTAAACAGAGTTACTCTAATTGCGTATCATAGATTACCAAGGAATTATTTCTTACCAGGGATCCTACCATAAAACAGGTCATTTCCTACCAGGAAGTGTTTCTTAGTATTATTACGCACAAGGATGCAGGCAAAGCCAGTCTAGCCCAGAATTATTTGGTACTACAGTATTTATGTACT
This sequence comes from Bagroides melapterus, assembly GCA_028566695.1. Taxonomy (NCBI): domain Eukaryota; kingdom Metazoa; phylum Chordata; class Actinopteri; order Siluriformes; family Bagridae; genus Bagroides; species Bagroides melapterus. The sequence goes on from JAOTRN010000029.1 coordinate 6,334,979, forward strand.
GCATCAGCTCTATAGGTTAATTGATCAAGACCATGATTTGAGCAGGAACTAAAATCAACTAGCAGGAACGCCAGTTGTGTAGCTTAGTCACTTACTGGCCACTTTAATAGGAACACCTTTACCCCTGATCATTCGTGTAATTATCCACTCAGCCAATTATGTGGCAGCAGCTCAGTGCTTGCAAATATAGGTCAAAAAGGTGGTGTACATTTTTTAGACTGATTCAAGCTGACAGGAAAGCTAGGGTAAATCACACCATTCAAACCACATCATTCCGGTCATCCCAGAAACTGAAATCTGTGAAAACTTTTATTTTTCCAGTCTTCAAGATGCAGAAGTGAACGATGTGTGTCGATGATTCCGGAACCAAAGACCAGACATTATACTTCAGTAACTATGAATCACAAGTGTTACAATTTGGTAGCATTGATTGCCAATGAATTATTTCCTGGTCCCTTCCGTGAAACAGATCATTTCCTATCAGGAAATCTTTCATACTATTGTTATACACAAGGGTGGAAACAAGGCCAGTCTAGCCTTCTTCTTCTTTTTTTTTTTTAACATATGGCTGCCTGGTAGTGCTATAGAATTTTGGTAGTGACTGGTAGAAATGACCCACAACAAGGCATTAAAGGGTGGAGCAGAAGCTTTTTCTACAGAACAGTATCTATTGTGAAGCAGAATTAATTCATTCTTTTCATCAACTTTTTTTTCTGCCAAGTCACAGTCACTTCAGTGACATTCCTGTTCACAATATTTCCTGCCCAGTCATGTCCTGTGTCAGAATACAGTTGCCATACTCTCTCTATATTTAATTTTTCCCCAGTTTTGTAATTCTCCATGGGTGTCTTCTGTATAATGTCATTTTGTACATTAATAAATAAAATAATAAAATCCTCGCAACTTACACATTACAAAACAACTCCAGTTGAACACAATTTGTTAAAACCATCACCAAGAAGTAGTTGTGACTGTTCTCTATCTGTTCTCTGTGTATTATTTCTAGTTTCCAATCCTACACTTTTCTGCACATGATAAACTGCATAGCTTGTTTAACCCCAGTTAGACCGTGCTTTCACCCCTGCGGCCTCGGGTTCGATTCCTGGCCAGGGAACTGAACCAGCAACTGAGGGGTTAACTCTTTAGTGCTGGTCCCAAGCCCAGATAAAATGGGAGGGTCACATTAGGAAGGGCATCCGTCCTACAACCTGTGCCAAATAAAATATATGGTTTGAACCCCAAACAGGCAGCAGCCAAAAGGTGGCAACAACAACTGCTGCAATCTGACAGAAATGATATTACTGTTAAAATGCCACCTTATAATTTGTCTTTTAATTAAGAATATTAATTAATTAGATAGGTGCAATAGATGGATAAATAGATTAGACAGGATGGGGAATGTGGTATCTCAGTGGCTAAGGTGTTGCACTACAGATTGGAAGGTCATGATTTCAAACCCCAGGTCCACCAAGTTGCTGCTGCTGGGCCCCGTGCAAGGCCCTTGTTGCTCAGTTGTATAAAACGAGATAAAAATGTATGACATGCTGGATATGGGAGTCTGCCATATGCACAGATAGACGGCACATGGATTAGATGGATGGATGGACTGAAGAGGATGGATGGATGGCACAGACAGATTGGTTTGAATGGATGGTTGGATAGCTAGATGGATGAAAAATAGAACAGATAAATCAGACTGGATTGATGGACTAGAGAGACTGGATGGAAGGATGGATGGATAAATTAGATAAACTTATTGCATGGATATGGGTACATAGATAGATTAGATGGACCACATCAATGGGTAGACTAGTCAGATCATGACTGACGAAGGTTTAAGTTTCTAACTGACCTTTTTTCACTGCCTGTGGAAAAAGTCCTTAATGGAACATTGGAATGTTGTAAAGACATGAGGAATCCACACTAAACCTCATCCAAAAACATTGATAGGTTAATTCACTAGCCAGTGATAACAGTGTTTCACAATGAGAGTACACCACCATATCTGAAAAGAGCGTTTGACTGCTTCAGCCTCCCAATAATAATTCCACACTACACCAGTCACCAAATTCACAAGTCAAGGTTATTCACAGTAAAGGAAGGGAGGTACTACAGAGAGGTAATGCAGGAAGCAAGGAGGTCTTCAGGGAACTCAAACCTCCAAAAAATTGTATTGTTGCAGTGAAGAATTGTAGGACATCATATGCAGGGTCATGGGCACTTAATTTTTCAACACTTTCAACAAACAGGAAACTACAACAAACTACTACAAATTTAATCAGAAAAATTACAAGTTACTTAGCATTATAAATGTGATGATTATCATAAAATTATATAAACATAAAATACAGAAATATACATACAAAGAAAACATTTTATTTAAAAAAAAAAAAAGTATCCCAATTTAACTCACGTGGGAATATAACACAAAGCAACATCCTTTCTCTTTGTTACAACCTTTTCCAGGAGACACTATTTTGAGAAACTGCACTTTGATTCAATGTATGCACAATGGTTTCCTTCCAAGACAAGGAAGTGTGACACAGTTCATGGTCTATATTTTGACTCCTATAGGTAAAGTTAGTTCCTGACAGTTTTTATAACTTGTTTCTAAATTGCGCTGTGTCTAGTTGCTTTCTGCAGTTGTTAAAGCTCAATTAGCTGCCACCTCATTACCAACAGACCTACATTTAGCAGCATTTTCTTTCTTTTATGTTGTTTGATGAAAGGCACCTTTCCTGAGAGCAATGCACAAAATACATCTATTCACCAAATATCACTGGAACTTTGTGTTGTGGTCAGAGACTAAAATCAGACTTACTCAATTTAATATGTTCATAAAAAGTGTCAGCGATTTTAATAGGCTACAAATACATAGACCAGGGATGTCCAATATTATCCGGAAAGGGCTGGTGTGGGTGCAGGCTGTATTGTAACAACAAAGCGACTTTTATTATTTTTTCATTATTATGCGCTCAAGTACCGGAAATTGGTTAACGCGGAATATTATCATGGTGCGTGGGTCGTGGTGCGCATACTTCTGCGTCATTTCAACGCAGTCGCTCAACTCACCAGATTCCCGGTAAAGTTATGTCACGTGACAGCGCAGCTCTCCTTAAGGGACTTGTTCCAAAACAGAGGAGTATTGGACAGGATTGTTATTTACCTTAAATAGGGGTTATGCAAGCAAATATACCCTATATATCCTAACATTATATTTAAACATTAAATAATAACCACTGCTTGTTGTAGAAACGTCAGGTGTGAAGCTAAGCTAGCTTGCTAGTTGGTACTGCATGCAGTTGTATAGTGACCTCTTACCTACATTGGAAAATATAAAGCCGCTTCAGGTTCATACGTAGTAAAATAAATACAGCGATCAAAGTACTTTTGGGGATAAGAATACATAAAAAACTTGAAGCTTTGTGTGTGAGAGCTTTTAAACAAATTAAATATTCCCTACAGTAGGATATGCAGCTACAGTTACCTTTCTTAGAGAGTCCTTCATTGCAAAATGTTCCTGTGTGTAGAGAACATGATCAGCCGGCTCAACGCTGGCCTTAGTTTTCGAGGACACATGTCCAGATGAGTGTCGTTTGTGATAAACTGTAGTTGTTTTAAGAAAGTTGCGACTTGCACAAAAGTGCATTCGAAGAGCCCTTACGTATAAAGCCATTTTTGCGTCACTTTGCTACGCGCATGCGCTCTGGCATAGTCGACGCACGGGTCAAATTTGCGCTTTTTGTTAAGGTTTTTTTTATTTTTCAACTAAATCGTTTGACTCAAGGAAGACATATAACGTGTTTGCTATTAAATATGCAATTTATGTGAATCATTTAAGTAAACAATTTACTTTTCCTAAGTGACCCTAAAACTTCTAAAGTGTCTTTTACGTCAGTTTAAACGTGTCACTTCACTCTCCAATACAATGTGAGCTATTCTATAAATATCCTCAGACACACCGTAATCTGTTTTTCTTTAAGATATGCCAATTCAAAATAATTTTGAATGATTACATTTGCTTTGCTGAGTATTTATTAGGACAGGCAAAATTTAAATATTAACTAACATATATAATAAAAACATTAAATTGGTGTGTAATAGGAAAGTAATCAGTGACAGAATTTGTGAAAATTGTGGAGGGAAAATGGGTTATTTTTACAGCCACGAAATTGATTATATTAAGTGTTTTATTTATCTAATACCACATCCTTTTTCTTAGCATTATAATTTGATATTTAAATATATTATTATTATTATTATTATTATTATTATTATTATTATTATTATGTTTAATCGTTTAGTCGGTTCCTGTTATAACTATAGCAGCTGTACCATGCAAATAATTGTTTTTCTTGGCTAAATAACACAAAAATCTGTTGTTGTTGTTGTTGTTGTTGTTCTTCTTCTTCTTCTTCTTCTTCTTCTTCTTCTTCTTATTATTATTATTATTATTATTATTATTTGCAATAGTAGTATTAAGGCTTATATTATGTAGAGTTCTTTAAATTATGTATATTTGTTCCTATTGAAGCTACACTATATTAGAATAAGAATAAGCATAATCATATAAACCTGTGGTTTGAATTACAGTCTGCTCTTCCGTCAGAGCTAGTATTATTTAAAAAGAAATCAAAAACTTTTGACTAATCAAAATTTAGATTTCCTAACATGTGATAACATGTCACACATTAAAAAAAAGAAGTAAGAAGTTCCCCCAGATTATGGTACCCTCTTATGCAGCACATATCACACAAACGCACAGATTTATGGATATGGAATGGTGACATTGAAACTTTAAAAGTGTTTTTTTTTTTAATAAATATTTCTAAAGGAGCATCTGTACATTCTGATATTCAACACATCATGCCTTGCACCAAAACCAACAATTGCTGCACAGAATTATTCTGTTTTATTTCACCACTTCAAAGAGGAATACACAAGAGGGTGGGAGAGGGTCCATATACAAGTCATTTAGAGTCATTTTAGTATCTATCCTTTCTCTGTTTCAGGCAGCAGAGAAGATTCTGGCTAAGATTAAAGAGTAGCATGTGTCCATGTGCAGTACCACAGTCTAAATTGTAAAAGGAAGAGGGCAGTTATTCTGTCCATATTAGCAAATGACGCATCCACCCTTTTCCTTGAATGGATTCTTTTCTTCTGGGATGCCTTTGACTAAGGGATCTTCATCCATACCACTCTGAATGTATTCCATGACTTCTTCACAACATTTTGACACCTGCCAAAATAAAAAAATATCATTTTTACTTAATGAAAATTGTATGTAATGATAAAAATAAATGGCAGATTTACCTTAACAACATTTTAAATCCTTTTTAAAAAATTATTTTTACAGGTTTTATAAACGGCCATTGAGGTCGTCATTTTATTTTTAAATAAGCAGTACATTAGTACAGAATTAATTGCTGAAATCTGTGAATCACAGCCAAGGCCATTTGCAATGCTTTACTTTTACTACAATTTGTAAACTATTTTTTTTTTTTTATACCAGGGAGCCTATGAGTAAGCTTAGTGAATAACTATAGATAAGCAATGATGAAATACTCACCTTTTCCCTTTCCAGTTTCACCTCTTTTTTCAACTGATCTACTTCCATTTTAGCTTTATCCAAGTCTGTTAGATTCTCTACATCTATAACTGGCATTTTCTGTGAGAAAACAAATTAAATGCACATGTTTTCTGTCAAAGCAAAACTAACAGCAGAAGTATTTACATTCTACATGAGGTTAGTAATGAAGTCCACACTTACTGCCGCTTACGGTGAGTTCTCTTTCCCCCTGAAGATGGACAGAGAATCCTTCAGCTCTCTCTCAATCCGGGTTATAAAGTAATCTGTATGAACACTGCAAGCTCATAATCCTATTAAAACAAACACTCTTATTTTACCTTGGCTTTAGATATCTATTGACTTTAAGTGAGAATTGCTCTTTACTAATTAGGTTACTACTTTTTTTCATCACATAAAATATTTAAAAACTGCACACAGTTTGTGCAGTTTCTACAACTCTGAGCTTTACTGGGTTCTCATGGCCATTATAATATTATGGTAGAAAGTAGGCCAAGGGGACACAGTATTATAAATGATAAGCATACTAATCTGTGTTTACCCCCAACCTGTCGTACTGGATAACACATCATCATTCTTAATGACAAACGTGTTCCCTCAGGAGCTGTCAGAGGGAGATGCACACTCTGACCACACAGTGCTCACCAGCATGATAAAAAGCTATGATCCGTCTGACATACTCTAGAATCAGGGAATGTCAGCATATATAACCATTAATAAAGAAATGCTTTACAGTGTCATATTGGCCCTGATTAACCTGCTCTTGATAAGTAGATATCAACTTTAGCAATGGGCATGAAGTAAAAGGAATGACAAAACCAATTAAAGAGATTTCTACCTTATTTCATTTCTTTATACTGCAAAGAAATTCATCTCATCATCACCATCAAAGACTCATCATCAATGACCTTGCACTGACAGGCCAAAGACTCTGTTTAGTCTAATTTAAAATGGACTACCTTCTTTTACCCTCTTTTATACATGCATATTTAATTATTTCTTAAACTAATAATGAAGCTAAATGATAAAAGATATAATAGGAAACATATTAAACACTCTTAGCCTTATACTATTCTGCATATCTGTATGTTTCTTCAGATTTATTTATATATACATTATTTTTTTTGTTGTAAATAATAAATATATTATTTTTACTATTGTCAGTAGCCATTTTCTCCTTGTCTGGGAAGAGACCGGAGAACCCAGGACAAAGGAAGCCATGGACATAGGTAAACATGGTGGGTTACTGAGGTGAAGGCCTAAGGTGTGTATTAGATTTGAGTGTAGTATAGCGGCAATTAACTGATTTAACACTTATATTGGTGAAAAGTCATCACAAGCCTAGACATGAGAAGAAAAGGTATGAAAGGTTTTCTGATTGTAATCCAGTAATAGTGTCTCAAATAGTTGAGAAAAAGTGAAAAGCCATTTCATAACTGTATGAGTAATCACTGGAAATGATCCAAGAGGTTGCTACACTGCTTATCCAGTTGAAACTATGCAAAGAAATTTTTCTCTTCTCAAATCATCAAGAGTTTCTAAAATATGTCAGGGCAGGTTGGGACACGTAGTGGAACCAGTGTAAAATAAAAGATAACAAAAAATAAATAAATAAATAAATAATAATAATAATAAATGTAATTTAATGTAATTACAGTACATAAATGTAAAATGTCACTTAAAATGCCTTTAGAAATCCTGGTAATATTTATGAGCAGTAAAGAGAAGGATGTTGAATTCAAATTGAAAGTGTCATGCAGTTGTACATTGTGGCAGTCTGTTTGTCTAAGTGATTGTGTGGAGAGACGTTTTATATGGTGGACAATAAATTATGACTGACAACAATAATTTCTTTAAATATCACAGTTACAAACACACTGAAACTAACAAAGAAAACAATAGCTTTCCAAACACTTGTCATTAAGTTATTAAGCAAATGGAATGTAAGGAAATTTGGGACCTTTATTAGTGTACATATATATTTTACATATGAAAGTGTCTAGGAAGAAATTAAGCTTTTTGAGTTTGTCACCTTCTGCCAGTGGAATACTATACAGAAAACATAAGATCTCAACAGATATTTTAATCAACTACTCTTTTTGTGTTATAATAATTTATAGGTTTTACGATATTTGATTTGAGATATCTGGCATGGTGGGACAGAGGGTTAAGTACAAATTTTCCAAGAGGTCACATTCTGGCGTACCCAAACCAACCATGTCACGTTTAAAGTCACAGAGATCAATTTTCCTTGATTATAATGTTTGACGTGAACAGTAAGTGAATGTTTTTACCTGTATCTGCATGATTATATGCATTGTTCTAAACTAAGCAGGTGTACAGTGTTCCTAATAAAATGGTCGATTATAGCGCTAAAAAAAATGAATGAATGGTTGAATTACTATCTATCTATCTATCTATCTATCTATCTATCT
>JAOTRN010000029.1:6349604-6365212 GCA_028566695.1 Bagroides melapterus
TGTGTGTGTGTGTGTGTGTGTGTGTGTGTGTGTGTGTGTGTGTAAAAATAAATAAAAAAGAGAATGATATATATCTGGACTCTAGATCAAGGCTGTGAATTTAAAGGTTTAAGAGAACAAAAACTGGTGACTTTCACTGGAGTAGCCACTTGTTGCTCCAACACAGCCACAAGGTGGAGATCTGTGTTCATGCTTTTAGGCAAATTCCCTCTAAAATATTTTAACAGTGCTGGCAGAACATCATCTTTCCAAAACACTCTAAATTAGTGTCTTTTCATGATTTTGGTGGATTGTGCCAAAACTTAAAAGAAAAAGGTTCTTAGAATATAATTTACATCATTTTCATCCTCAACAATCCATTAATTGCACTGTCAAGTAATATTTATAAGCATTTAAACAGTAGACACAAAGAATGTGTGGAATCAGAAATCCCAGTGTACAGTTAGATTTATACTGAGCAAACCAGTGGCAACTCCTGAGAAAACCTAAGGATAACACATCCTCTTCTGAGTGATTACAGATAATATGAGCAGGAATTGTTTATATTGATTGTATAATATTTGGCCCTCCTGTTAGCTATAAGAAAGATCATTTGAAGGTATATCCAATCACTTATCCAATGCCTAGAGGCATCATAACTTTGAACAGCAGCACAAACTCTTCTATTGCATTTGTAAACCATTGTGTGTCTCTATTTGAAAATGTTGTATGAATCATCATCATCATCATCATCATCATCATCATCATCATCATCCGGAATTAGAACACTGCCACCAGGAGAGAAAAGTGTCATCACAGAATAACGCTGATCAGTCAGAAGAACATATTGATTGGATTCTGCACTCAAAACATTCCAGCAAATATAAAGCATAATAATAAAGCATAATAGAGCTGCTTTTCTCTTCAGATTTGTCTTTTTTTGTAACTCCCACACAGAAAACTCATTACGACCACTATTGTGAATATTTTGAAAATTATGATTATTTTGCAACATCCATACACAGAGTCAAACAGAGAAACATCGATCTGAAATCGTTTGCAGTATTCTTCAACCAGTCTTCAAGAGGTTAATGGTTTTATATTAAAAAGAGATTTGGCAGCTCTCAGATGGTTTGGCAGGTAAACACACTGGCACAACATAATTTTCAGTGAAAATGCTGTTTTATATGTGGCTGCTGGTAGGTGGCAGCACACTTCCCCTGAGATACACGCACTGCTGACTGCATATTCCTTCCAATGACACTTTCGACTCGAGAAATCAGAAACGCAATGAGCTTCTAATAAATAATACGCTGTGAGTTTGTGCTGAAGTTTTTCTGTGATCTGTGATGAACCTTATATGAGATGGAGCTAGATGGATTTATGTGAGGATATATATATATATATTAGAAAATATATATATAGAAAATTAAGCCGTTTTAACCGTATCTGACAGGTGAAAAGTTCAGCTCATTCACCATCACTACCATCCTGTTTCCACATCATTACTTTTCCAAACGCAATCATTGATTTTGTTGCCATCTGAACTGACCAAACCTCTGACCTTTTTTCAGACTTAATTTTATTTGTACTGACTAGGATATGGTACATTGCTTTAAAGAGCTCTAAAAGCAGGATACATTAAGCAAAGGAAAAAAAATACAGCCAATCAACTTTGGTGTATTTAACTTTACATGTTCAGTTAGATTAAAGTGCTTATCCAGACTTGCAATGCAGTTTCACATACAAACAAACAATCACTGCTTTTCAGTTTATATTTATGAGATCCACACCACATCCTATTTTTGTCATATATTAGCACAAACCAGTGATTACCTCCTGCAGGGTCACTGAGAGTTTGTCAGACAAATTTGTAATGGATGGAGACACTCAATACTAATGGTATTATCATCATTCAATAGAGGTCTATGTTTGCTTACGAAACAGGTAGGATGTGACCTCTTTTCCTCTGTACTTTGGATAACATGCTGGCTATGTAAAAAAAGCCTGATTTGTTCTCTTTGGAGGGAGGATGTATTAACCTAACAGTGTTGAGTCACTAGGTTTGACACTAGGTGATTTTATGAGCTGTGGTAAGGGCAACTTGCCTTTGTGTTGCCTGCTGTGGCTAACCTTTAGCTCAGGTGTGTGTGCCCTTTGAAAAACATCACGTTAAAGATGTGTGACAGATTAGCACATCCAATTATTCTGCTCATAAGACTTATCAGATGCACAAAAGCCATGTCACATTTGTTCAAATGAGAAAATACTAAAAAATACAACTAAAATGCCATCCATAATATGTGCAGTTATTTTTGAGGACGTAAAGAAAGATAATATGTGTGCATTCTGTTTACGTCATTGCTCCCACGCTGCATTTCACCCCCAAAACAGATGGTGAGAGTGTATTGAAACCAGGTCATTTTAATGGGTCATAAATATTCACCGTGGCACCTATCACCTACCTGTAAATCTGTGTGTACATCGATACACATGCATGACTGGTGGATGAAGGAGAGAGCGTTTTGTTTTGGTGTGGATTTGTTTTTTCTTTATGTCTTAATTAACATTTTAATTTGCTGATTGAACTAACTTGATTTTCATGGACTCATTTCAATATGTGTCCCCTCACTTAAACAAGATATTTCAAATCTTGTGATAGACATATTTCCTATTAATAATTTTATAATCTCAGAAAGGTTTCCTAAGTTTCTAATCTTACAGTCCAATGAAGACTCAGCTCTATTTCAGTGGTCCTTAAGGTGTTTTAATTCCGGGTTACTGTCCAAGTTAATGTCTATCATTGATAAATGTATATAAATATTTACAAAGTCACATCTTACAATACATTTTGAATAAAGCAGTGTTCATTTAGTTCAAGATACAGCATAATTAACCTAATGTGTATGCAAACCCCTCAACCCCAATCACACAGACAAACCTATGCACCTGGCAACACTGTTGTTGGCTTCCTAAATGGTGAAGAGTAATCATAATAACATTTCCAGAAATCTTCATGGATACATTTTTGGCAGCGGTACTCTGGTAAACATAATTAACATTCACAAGTACAGAGATACTAATGCGGGGCAGAGTGGTCTTTATCTGCCACATCAGGAAGCTCCAATAATTAGATTTTACATTTACCTGTTTAGAATAACAAAGAATAAAATAGTTTTACCAAATCTATTTAACTACCTAATAAACTAATTATACAACTTACCTACCAACCTACTTCCCCACCCAACTTGTAACTAACTAACTAAGTAAATTGCCAAAGTGAATAAAGAAAAGGAATCAATTTATCTATGATTCTTTTCTGTTTCTAATAACTTGCTCAACCTTATCCATTTGTGCCATGATATTGCTCCAGTCTGTGTGATTTTAAACAGAAAAGCTTTTCATGTGACTTTGTTCAAGTTTAATCTCAAGCAAATTAATTCCACAGATGCCACAGTTCCTCGAGCAGACCTATATGTTTTTGTGGGGTATTTTTTCTTAATCTTTGTGATGTTCCATTCAAATCCTGGCATTCATTTCCTTTCTATCACTGTCAGTGTAATGAAAGCTCAAAATTAACTATTTGAAATACAGGGATTTTCTTCTAATGGTACATTTTCAGTCTAGTTATATTATAGTCGTATTTTTTCAAACCCAGCAGAGATACTGATGGAAGTACAGATAAAACTAGTAGCTGTTATAGTGCAATGCACCAAATAATCAGAGGATCTGGACGTTATGTTTTAAGGGCTATCATCACTATATGCTGTAATGCAAGCTACAAATGAAACCATGGATGGACACAGGTATTACAATCAGAAGGTCTGTGACATTTAATCATGTTTCTGGTGAACTATGAAAGGTCATAATTGTGCAGCTTTGTAATTATGGAACTGAAGTTGTTTCAGAAAATCGAATGCAGTCTTGAAAAATCTATTCAAAATCTATCAGGTTTTTCACGTTGAATTAATAGCACCCAAAGACCTTATACTAGTCATAAGAATCTTTCAGTGAAAGTATTTGTAGCTTAGGAACAATAGTTATTTGTAGACCAAGACATTAATGTTCATGCTCTCAGAGGCTCTTTCATTATCACAAGTCATGTGTATGTTGAAATATGTATTACAAAATCTTTTCAAAGTTTTTAGCACTTTTTTTAAGCAAAATGTAACTTTATTTACAAAACATCATATACATGATTGTTTTTTAGCTAATAAACACTTTGACTCAGTTGAGCAACAGTGTGTCATGTTTCCTGTTAAAATTCTTCTCAGTCTTGTTGACAGCTTCCTGATCCAGCAATGAGAATGATTTCAATATGTTTTTCTTTGTCAGAAGCATTCTTTAAGGTTATCTAAAAAATAACTAAAAAATAGACCATGGTATGTAAATGTTTTAACTTTAAGGATACCATATATTAAGGACACCCTGGTAAAAAGCCAAATGTCAATTCAGTATTCTGTAATAATTTGTAATCTGATTCTTGTGAGATGACAAGAAGACCCTTTTGCTTGTTCTTCACTGTTTTACTCTCTTAATTTCATACTCTTCAAATCTGGAATTGGGAATATTGTTACTCCAGAGTCCCTGGATCCTTTGTGAGCTCAGCTTTCTGTCCTTGAGGAGTTTTTGTGCATGTTGTCCAGTGTCTGCAGGGGTTTTCTCCATGCCGGCAGGTGGTATTAATGGTGGTATGAAAGGTGGGCTGCAATTCCATGAATTTTTCCAGTGTTCCCAGTATTGATTCTGGGTCTAACAGCTAATGAAGATGACAATAAATGGACTGAGTACAATTTAGTTTTCTAGATAAATATATGTTGTCTTTTGATCTGTCTTCTTCAAAGATTGCCATTCTCACCGGAAATTTGGTTGCCATTCTCACCGCAAACACGACTTTAAGAAGTTTTACATACACATTTGTGTTATTCAGTGTTTCCTCACTTGTGGTGGGTTTTTGTCTCTCACACGTGTTTTAAATAACTCTTGATTTTTTTATTTCAAACAGTATTTGCTCGTTTATCTTTTTTTCCCCCTCATAAACGTCTGGACCCCTGACAGGTTAATGTCCTAGACCCCCGCCCCCTTACACTTTCCATGGCACACGACAGCTCTGCGCTTTCTTTGCGCGTTTTCTTAAAGTGACAAGGAATATGTCTTGGGAACAGTTGCGTTGCCAGATTGTGCAATATTGCTACCTGAATGTTTTTTTTTTTGTAATCCATCTTCCATAGACTTACTATATAATTTCGATCGGTTTCGTTATTATTCATGATTTGTGACTAACACTGTAATCGTATTATTAGCACTATTATATTATTATTTTTAAGGTTAGAGGGATTAACCAGGCGTTTTGTCATACGTGATTGGTGAGGTGAATCAAGAGAATATGGCAACCCGGGTTGATCAGCTGTGAGTCCGGGAGAAACGAGGAGCGCTCGTGGAAACGGCTGGCAGTTAGACGCGCTTGGACCACCGACCAGCTCAGCTGAAATGACGGTGACCACCTTTTAATTTTCATCACAGAGCTCATAAAAAGTACTCACCCATTACTTTTTTTTTTACACCCGCGCATTAATTGTTGTCAAATGAAGTGGATATGATTTTAAGAGAAATAAATACAAGAGATAAATAAGGTAAGAGAGTGAAGCATCACCGTGCCTCCTCGACAACTTCTCTGCGCGCCTTACGATGGAATTGACTGGTTTCCTGTCAGGACACCAGAACTGAAAACAACGAGGACTTCGCGTTTTCGAGTAAAACGGGTAAGACATCATATCACCCTATCACATTATAGCCTAATGGGTTTCTCATGATAGCTGCTGGATATTCAATTTCAATAACCATCGTTGGGTTTAATCTAATTTCTAAAACACTCTTCGTCTACTCGTTGCCACTTAAATTAGACCTGAATTTATGATCATTAAAAATGTCTTATTTGTTATATGCACCCATTCAGTAATCTAAAGGAATAAAGGAATATAATGTATAAAGGAATATATGTATAATCACCCTGTTTCAAAGAAAGAAAGCAAATATCCTCCATTTTTTAAAGTCAACATTATTACCTATGAACAAAAGGACTTTAGTAAGGCATTTCTATATTCAGCATTCCAAAGTAGTGTAAAGACATATTTCCTTTTTAATCAAAGGAAGCAGCCAGTTATACATTCCTTATAGACCAGCACTTTGCCATTTCTACTTTAATGCTGGAAGATTCAAATGTAAGTACTGTAGGCTAACCCAAAGATTCAGATGGAGATTGTGTGGCAACGAAGGACAAAATTAACCATTACAAAATGAGATACTATGGACTATGCCTTCACGCCTGTCCAAAACACAAAGGCACATTTTGAAATGTAATATCTCTAATTAAAATCCATTGTGTTTAAATATTTTTTCTCCAAACATTAAATTTCAAGGATTTAACACAATAGTACATTAATGGTACATTGTGATCCCATATTTCACTTTCAGGAAATAAAGGGAGATTTCTTCTTTTTTTTCTGAATAAGCTACAAGGAAATGCATTTAAACTTGGTCTGAGAGAGAGAGGGAGATGTCCAGAAAGAAAGATGAGGAGTCTTGCCCCAGGGCAGATGCTTGTCATACTCTTAAAACATTTTTACAATACGATTTAGACACATTAATCACCGGTGTACTTTTTTCCCCAAGCATCCTGCCACATCATTCTAAAGATAAGATAGAGAACATACCAAACGCAAGTACCCATTCAGCTGTGTGTCACATGCCTTAAAAAGATTCAGGGCACTAGAGTACAAAAATGAAAAATACAAAAACGAAAAAAAAAAAGAACAATACACAGTGATATTCCTCAGACTGCTTGGATAACAGTTATTCACTTGCTGTGCTTCAGCCCTAATCCAGATAATCACCCATGTTTTATTCATCAGTGTGTGTGTACAGTTTGCCCCCGTGTCTTACCTAATTTCACCAAGCCCGTAGAGCTTAATTCTTTCTGTCGAGGTGATTTACCAGAAATGATACTTGCACAAGAGCTAAACAGCTTTTTGTAAATGATCAGCCAGACTGCTGCAGAATCACATTCCTCATTCTCTTAACTACATATACTTCCTATTTCTTTCACTGTAGTTACTGAATAATTCATACAGTTACTGAGTAATATGCTTTAAGATGAATTACTGAACAATAAGCCCGGGACTTGAAGGGGTTGAAGTTTAAATTATTGTGTTTTCCTTAAACAAAGACAACATAATTCTCTTTATTTTGTTACAAAATATGAAGCATGCTTATTTGATGACCATCAATTTGATGAATTTGATAAATACATCATATTGTACTCAGGAGTTTCCTAGAGTGGTTTTATTTGCACTATTGATGCTCTAAATTTTAAAATGATGTATATTGGCTTTGTGTGGCATCTATACCGATCATGGGGTATCAATAGGTGGAGCTACGGTACAGTCAGATGCTGTGAGATGCCCTGTGCTGTTGGTGGTTCTTCATGCTTTGAATAGCCTCCTGTGAAGTGTGACAAGCATTTCAGGTTAGATGAAAAGTCAGTTTAGCATTTCTTACAATTTCCCTGCTCTCACGCTTCAAGTAAATATACATACATACATACACATACAAATACATACATACAGTATGTAGTACATACGTGTACATATGTAGTGTTAGAGTAAAATGTAGTACACATGCATGTGCACGTGTGCATGTGTGTCTGTGTAATATTTCCAATTAGAAGCTTGATTTATAAAGTTTAAAATTAGTAAAGTTTAAAATTGCAGTTGCCCTGTCTGGATAACGTCATATGAAGGTGATTTTTCATTGTTCTCCTCATTTATATAACCTCATTTAGTTTTTCAGATGACGCACTTGCACAATTCTGATAAAAGCACTCGTCTCCATTAGCACTTAGATCTGAATGCATGATTTTCCTGTTTTGTTTTTCTGTTTTTATTTTTTAATCAGGAGTTAATTTCCAGGACAGACTGACTCTCTGACTGAGATGCCTTATCTATGAAATTACTGTAATGTGAAAAGGGTGTTTTAATTGTTTTAATGTTTCTCTCTGCACACACAATTACATCCTTGAATATTTTTTTTTATTGTTCTTGCTTTTTATTACTTGCCTATTTACTTTAGCACGTATTCATATCCAGTACCTTCTCGTGGCGTGGTCTTGATGTAATGATGTTTTCCTGCCACTCAGTTCAGGACTGAATCATCTCTAAAAGTGTGATATTTAATTCCATTTTCACTCTTTATGGTCTAATATATAGACTTCACTTACTTGCACAAAAATAGCAGCTTAAATTCTGTGCTTAATTCTTTCTCTTAGTGTAAGATATGTCTCTGTATGTCTTTTGTGGTGACATGGGCTTGTGTATTCAAGTTACCACTGCATCTGTTATTGTCACTAAAAGATTGCTTTTCATCTTTATAATAAAGATGAAGTGATTGCTGTCGATTTTTAAAGTTTTTTTTTAACGAATTACGCCCTACACTACGAAGTATAAGTCAGAAGTCAATTTGATGGAGAGAAGGGAGAGAATATATGTGGGTGTAATTCAGTATAATATCATTGCCACATATTCTCTTTTCATAGTGTTTTTCTCGGCACATTTATTCATCATACCAATCATTTGTGCCTATTGACTTTCAAAATAGCAGCTGCTTTTGTACCTTCCCAGTCAGCTTTCTGTGCATTGTGTAATAACATCTATTAAATGTCCATGAAGGACTGAATTGATTTGCATTGCGTGATGGTTATTTCAAACCTTTGACTGGCAGAGGAGTTTAGGTGATACGTTCTTTTAAATAACAAGCCCCCACTGTATATAAGCGATTTAACAGTATTTGACATATTCAAATTGGCTGCTATAATTTTATTGTAAATTCAAAAAAGTTTTTATTTTTGATATTTTGTAAAAATCTCTATTTAATTTTCCTTCAGATTGAAGGTTGATATAATTATATATAGTTATATAACATATATTTAATAAGAGTAGAAATGTGAAACTTGTTTTTATATAGCAGAATTTAAAGCATATGTTTTGCTTACTTACTTCTATAATCTCCACTGACTACATTATCTTTAATATAGATATCAATCAGTTACATTTTGGCTGAATGTAGAGATCATAATCAAAATGTAAAAAGATTCCTTTCTAATATAATTTTCCAGTTCATGGAAAGAATAAAGCATGACTGAAAATGATATTAGAAAAGAATCTATGACAGGGGAATGTCATGCCTTCACCACCCAGAATGTTGGTGTTATTTTCTAATTGTAGAATATCTCCAAATTATGAATTTCTCTTATACCACAGAACTTACTTTTTTATTTATCTGTCTTTAGTTATATTTCTAAGTTATAAGTTTTATGTTATCAATTACATTGTTGCAGCTAAACTGCAAGAAATTTCAAAATGGTTAAAATTAGAAATGAAAATTCAGATAATGCCTTAAAAATGTGAGTAAATTCAACTTGAAGATAAACTTTAAGTAGTCAAGACTTTGGATTACTGTAAATGTCATTTTTGTAAACTTGTAAACTTGAGCCAAATATCCAAATCTTGTCAATACAATTATAGAGAAGAAATAAGTTCAGATAACGTAATGGGTTTGTGTGTTACAGTGTAGAAACAGTTGCTCCCATACAAGACGCTCTTTTTATACTTTATTCAAGTTCGTTACACAACAATTGCAGATTGTCATAATATTGAAAATTTACAAAACCATCTGTTATGAAGGCTTTCTCAAGGTCGAAAAACAAACACCATGAATATGACATTCTAATAGGAATAGAAAGTTAATTAAATATTAAAACTGTATGCAGAGCTATATGAAAGATGGTGAATAAAAGAATTAATGAATTATAACTGAAAACAATTCCAGTCTAAGGACAGTCTAAGGACAATGTATTTTCTTGTGCCTATACAATTAGAACATGGTTTTATTCACAATTCTTCAAATTAAGTCTTTAAATGAAAAATTTATTACATTAATCACAAATCTCTCAAAGTTCCTGTGATGTCACATCCTTAATGTTTATCAGCAACATGCACTTGACCAGCTTTTTTCTGTATATCGATCTACATTTTGCTTGAAATGTCACAACATCACACAAATGCTACCTCTGATGCTGGGCTTGTGTAGGCTACGTCAATATGAACTGAAAAGTCTTATCCATAAGGTCATCCATTGCCCTTCATTACATCGAGGAAATGTTGATGTACAGTATATATCCTTTTCATAAGACTCTTGTTTCACAGCATTCCTTAAAATATTTGCTATGTTAAAATACAGTAAACTGCCCTCCATTAAATATTTTTTTTCCTAATCTAAATCAGACCACAGATTTTTACTTCTAGTCCTGGCAGCCTGTTGCCCTAAAGTAGTTCCATGTGTTTCCTTCTCTAACACACCTCATTCATCTCATCAATTTCCAAGTACTGAAGAGCTGATTTACAACCACAGACCTAAATGTGTCAGAAAAAAAAACAAGAAAACAGAAAACAAAATGACAAAATAGTTTTCATGCACTGCTTATGAACACGTGAAACTGCCATCAGTATCGGAGATAAACTCATGTTAGTTTACCCGACCTACAGAATCATGCGCTGTACGTTCCTCATGTTAAAATGAAAGGCTTTTAAACTTGTGTGGAGAGCTACTAAAAAATTTCAAGTCCTTATTTTTTAATAACAAATGTCCAGAGGTTCACTAGATAATTAATATGTGGCCTTTATTAGCCACTATAAAAATGAACGCTCTCTCTCTCTCTCTCTCTCTCTCTCTCTCTCTCTCTCTCTCTTCATTTCTTTTTATCTACATCTTACCCTCCACTCCCCATGTAATAAAATTGAAAATGCACACATGGATCTTTGATCAGAAATGAATTTTAAATAGTGCAGTCATCATTACGGACAGCTGTGTGCACTAGTAAAGAGTTACGGATTCATGGTTCATTAAGAATATAATGAATAATTTCTGGGTTTGTGATATGAGGCATACTATCATCTTGATATGCGGTGTATTGAGCATCTGTGGAACTTGAGAATTGCTTTGTGTTTAGTTTTTTGGGGTCTCGGTGGATATAGATGCACATTATGTGTAAGATTTATTACCATCTGTGCCTGCATTCTGGCCAAGAACTGAAGTGATTAGTATTGGAAAAAGGTTCACAATCTGAATTAAAAGTGTTGTTTTCAGTTGTGCATTGTTGCGTTGTTTTCACATCAGACATTCAGACTATTATTTCAAAATTACAAAATGGAAAATCAACTTCACGGTGTACTTAATATAAAGCCCACGCTGAGGGAAGCATCTTTTATTAATTTAAAATGAAATTCAATCAAAGTGGAACAATGTGATGTGTAAAAAGAGAGAGAGAGGAAGTAAGAGTTCGACAGAGACAGATAGATGCTGCCTCTCAGTGCCTGCTGTAATTGGAAGCACACTCAAAAAGAATGTGTGTGTGTTTTTTCTGGACTTTAAAAGCAGCTTTTCGGAGGGGTTGAATTATAAGCCACTGTAGGATTAGCATAGTACAGAGATGCTCTCACTGACATTGACTATATACATGTCAACTCCAGATCTGCCCTTTTACCTGCTGCCTTTCTAGTCAGCTTTCCCGAAGTACACCGGACGTAATTTCAATTTCTGGTTTTCTCTGAAACATCACACATACCTGAAATTGAGCTACAAAAATATTTCTGTATTCCAAAAGTATGTAAACTTGAATCGAACCCAAGAAACATTAAGGCTGGACAACATGTTCAAGTGTTTAGCTGGTTCACACATGTTCTCAGGGTGAAAATCTGAGGCTACCATTTTCAGTTGTGTGCCAAGTGTAACTTTCACATGCCAAAGCACTGACACGTCTTTGGGAGATTGCTGTCTTTTATGTAGCCAGCACAGCTTTTCCTGGCTTATGATGTAAGTGTGGAAAAAGAGGCTTTTTTTTTATTTGTGAATAATAATGTCCATAGGTTAGAATATGATTAATTACCCAAATATTAAATGAATTATTCAATCAAAAGAGGAAAATATGAATATTTGTTGAGTAGTATGAGAAGATTTCTTCCAACAAAAATGTCTTCAGCTAATTTAACCCCTTCAGTTTCCAGATGTTGTCCAGATGTCCTCACTCTCATAACATTCCTCATTCTTGTTACTACATAAGTTTTCTTTTACATGTGCTGAAAAAAATCAAAGCTGTCACTGAATATTAGTCTGGATTTTAACGGTTTTATTATACCAACTTTTATAGTTGTTATACATTGAAATAAAATACTTAAGTATATAATAATAATAATAATAATAATAATAATAATAATAATAATAATAATAATAATAATAATAATAATAATCATTTAATGATTCAGTGAATCTAGGAAGTTGGGAATTGGAAAATGTCTCCTGCTCAGCATGTTCCTCCTAAAATCTATTCACCTTGTTTATTTAGTTTATTTAGTTACTTGTTTATTTAGTTAATAGTAGCCCACAAACCAGCCTAGGCCATTCTATCACTCTAATGGCTCTTCGCTCTTATATTAACCCATTCCACTCAGGACAGAATTTATAACTCCTTTTCTTAAGCATAAAAAGCCTGAAAGTATCTACACCTGCAGCAGACCTGAAGTACAGGAAGAAACTCAGCTATAAGACTACAAAGAACATTTATACCTAAACAAAACACAACCCCAACAACGAACAGCTAAAAGAACAGACAGAAAAAATGTGTGAACATTGCTCATGCAACACAACCAGATTCTGCAGATTCCAGCGGTATAAGGATGAGCAAAACTCACAGTCTAGAAGCATTATTTATATAATAATAATTCTTATTATAACTATTATTTTATTTTTTCTGTATCCCATCTTCTCTTACTCTGACCTTCTGAGTTCTGAGATTTTAATTCGAGCCTGTCATTTTCAAGCAAGAGACTCAAAAAACAGGCCGAGGTTCGAACAGGTTAATAGCGATACTAATTCTCCTTCTGAACAGAGGCACATATATAACTGAAATATAACTGAAAAAACTTCTTTGTCATAATTTAGAGCTCTATACTGCAATAACTTATAAAAATACATTTTAATAGACCTTATAAATTCTCAATTCTGACTTGTTTAGAACGTGATAAAACAATCAATCCCAACTATAAGCTCTGTGTAAAACCTTGTGACCTTTTGGCTGACAGTAAATAAAATAGAGAGATAAAAGTAAATTAGGGGTAAAGTAAAAGGGAATTGGATGTTATTTGACTAGTTCATTCTGTTATGCTGTGAGTGTTATCCAAGTTGTAATGAAGGGAGCTCTCCAATCTCTTGGCGGTTTAATCAGTATTTCGTACATGTCAGGACTCTGGATGCCCTCCAAAAAGAAGCTGTTGGAAGAGTAAACTGGAAACTTTTCCTTGGCCCAAGATTAAACCCACTTTATTTATCTTTAATGACACATACTTTAGCCATTCTGCAGCTCTTCTCCACAGGATAGTGATCGTGGGATCTGTGATATTGTATTGAAGACTAACATTAGGCTGCATGGTGTGATGCATGTGAGGTTTGACTTGTTTGGTCATGGCAGCTTGCAAATGAGATCAAGCATGAAAGTAATTCAGTACTGTAGAAATGAGCAGTGTGTGTGTGTGTGTGTGTGTGTGTGTGTGTGTATGTGAACACTGAGAAGAACAAAAATGTATTCTTTTATTAGTGTAATTAATGAGGAGGGCTGTTTGGTTTATGAGAGCCCTTACAGTGTTGCGTGACTCTCTCTTGTGCCAATGCAGCTGGACTCTTGTTTCTAGAACATTGGAACTGGATACACGAGACGCTGATCTTTTACAGCCTTAAGCAGAAAACCATTTTGGACCGATTTTCTGCTTGTATTTGTTTTTCTCTGTGAGTTATGTAATAAACAATGTGATTCAGTTTGTTTCTAGAATCAGCTTTCATTTGATTATGTCATTAAGTTCACTGAGGTATTACACTGATTTAGAGATGAGCAATTATGTCAGTTAATGTGGATCTTTCTTCCCTGCAGAGCGAAGGCACATAAACAAAAGGAACTTTTTTCTCTGACACCATGTGGTTTTATTGTATAACAAGTTACATGACAGGTTTTTCAAAAACAAACAAGATAAGCACATAATTAAATATTATATAGGTAATCTTTAACATTAGGCTTAAAATACTTCACAGAAAAGATGGTATTTTTGGCATCTTTTATAGTTTTTGGGTCTTACATTGCATTTTATTTTTTTAACATTACAGAAATGGAATTGAATATTTGAACATCTTTAGCTAGCCGTTCTGACCTAAATACTTTTAAAATATTTTATGCACATTTTTTTTTTTTAGGCTATTGATGGACTGACTCTTAAAGATATCCTCTGTATGCCTTCTGGGTTTTCGGTTATTTTTAGCTGGATTATTTTCACAGCAGATAAGACATCAGATCTTTGGTTTAGTATAAAAGGAATTTTTTAAATAGCTGTTGAGTCACATACAGTAGACAACATTTTAGCAATGGTATGTGGATAGTGGTAAGTTTTGCTATGATGATTATTAGTTAATTACTACTAAGTAAGATATTAGGTTTTGTTTATACTGGAGTCTTAAGGTGACAGCTGCAGTTTCATAGTTTTTTTGTCATCATTATTAGCCTTGGTGAATTAACCAGTTTAATTTGCTAAGCTACCCATTGCTATGTCTGCTGATAATTACAGCTTTGTAAACAGCTAGCTCTCTAGTTCTATTGCTAACTTGCTTACTGTCAGAGATCTGTACCTCTGCTAATTAGCTTGTAAAAATGTTGTAACTTGATTTAAGTTAACTTGAATTTATAGAATGACATTCATATCTGCAGTAAGACAATGTAAATGGTTCAGTTTAAATATATTAACATTTAGTTTAACAGCTATAATAACCTAATAACAATATATCATATAGTGGAGATTCCAAAAGCTTATAAATTGCAATGACATGACCATATAATACAATTAAAGCGTTGTTTAAAATCACCTTTACAGCAAGACATTCATCAAATGAATCCAGTAATACATTATCTAACTCTAACAAGACAAATACCGGAGGATTCGTTTGGCAGTTTAAATTATAGACTATCTGTCAGAGGAAATTAATGGAACTGAGGTGCAATTCCAATTAAAAATTCCAATCTCACCTACCATGACCAACCAGATATTAAGATTGATAGCTAAGAATTCAAGTTAAGTTAAGAAGGTTTTAAATAAAAAAAGTAAACTCACCTTGTCTACCTGTCTTGACTTCTAATTCTTTGAACCTTATAACCAGATGCTACACAGTGTGTCTGAATTTCATAATTTGAGAAACATCTGAAATATTGTCCCAACCAAGATGGCTGTGTAAATCTTAGCTCAAGGTGGCAGATTTCGTATGTCTGTTGAGAATGATATTATTTTCATAGCGCTGATTTATCTTATATATATATATATTATATTATATAAAGATTATATTAATATACTCGCTTTAATATATACAGAAGTCTTAAGATGCCATGCATTATTATATTTTTTATTTCTCTTTTGTTTATACCAAGTTGTTAATATTTTTTGTTGCTTGTGATCAAAACTTAATTTTCTTGTGATCTCAACATAACA
>JAOTRN010000029.1:6568874-6581553 GCA_028566695.1 Bagroides melapterus
GACATCATAAACTTATAGAACAAAATTTGTACTACAGATAATATGGTGCCTAAGACTTTTGCACAGTACTGTACATTTCAAATTTATCAACTGTTTCTTAATGAGCAGGCCAGAGGTGACGGTAATGAGGAGGAAAATTCCCTGAAACATTATGGAGAAGAAATCTGTTTCAGATTAGTCACTGAATGTTGAGGACTAACTGATGATATGAAAATTTGTTAATGTGGTGATTTGGTTTATTATTAAAATGAACAGTAAAAATAAATATTAGTCATTTCCTTTATATTACTTAATACATGGTTTCTTGCAAGCTTTTTTTTTTTTTTTTTAGATTTTATTCATTTTACACCATATCAATCTGTCAATTATTGTAATTATATCTTAATAATAAACCTATCAACGTTCATGAGTTTAGTTTGTTAAGTAATGATTTTATAATCTGTTCATTTTTAGCCTTGTGTATAGTAGCTGTTACTGTAAAGATGATAAAGTATAAGATAGACGACATTAGAGAGATGTAAGAGTTGAAAGCGCAGACGCAGGTCAGTTAAGGACATTTTAATATTAATATTAATAAGTTCATCTTCTCAGCAGTAGATTGTGTCTTGAGATGACAACAAGGAGAATGAGATCTGTTTTCTGTGAGTTCATGTAAAGACACCGGGACAGTTAGAGTTCTCCTCAAGTGTTCAGTAACTCTCTCTCTCTCTCTCTCTCTCTCTCTCTCACTCTCGGGTAGAGAAAATAAATTCGATCTAGATAAAGAACAATAAAACTTACTGTGCTCTTCTCCTTTTCTTCACTACTCCGTTTTTTCTTTCTTGATTCACCCTGTTCACAGAGGAGACATTCATCAGTCAGTGTTTAGTGTTTATCCTGATTATTTCCCACATCCAACATCCAGAGACAGAAAAATCGAGGGGAACATTTGGAAGGCACTCACATCGTCGTCTAATTCCGACTCGTCCTTTTTGCCCTTTTCCTCCTGGGAAAAAAAAACAGTGTTTTAGTATATGAAAAAATGAAATAAAAATCATACAGACTGAATAAACAGGAAAATATAGATTTTATCACCTTATCTTTCTCTCCCTCCTCCCTGAGTTTTTTCTTTTTCTTTTTGGACGATTCCTGAAATGAATTAAATGCTAAATGAATGGCAAATTTGCTTTAAGTCAGTCAGTGACTACACTTTTACCCTCAAATCCAATTTTCTTTCCTCATGAACCAGTGTGTTAACCCTAAGTTTATCTTTTTTTTATGCAAACTTTAAAAAAAAAAATAAAAATAAAAAATAAAATACAGAATACCAGCTTTTCCATTTAAAGTTTCATTTAATTCGGTGGAACACTCTTCTCTCACTCTTCCCTCACTCTTCCCTCAAAATCCCCCCCCCAAGAGACAGCAAAAAAAAAACCTCAGCAAACTCTCTTCTGCAATAACTCGATGTTACCTTGCTGTCTGTTTCTGACTCTGCTTCAGATTCGTCCGACGCTTTCCGTGCCGAGGATCTCTTTCTTTTCCGTTTCTTCCTCACGCTCTTCTTTCCATCCTAATGTAAGTAATTAGAAAAAAAAAAAATCAGGAGAAAAACAGAAGAAAACTCTTTGTATCTTATGTCTGTGTAGGTGGATCTAAGAACAAAGAGCAGTTAACCCTGTCGTACCTCATCTTCAGACTCGGATGATGAGCTGCTGGAGGAATCAGAACTCGATGAGGAGGAGGAAGAAGACGAAGAATGCTTGACCACACACAAAAGCAGAGCTCATTAGATATCAAGAATAACTGAAGGAAATGGGGGAGGAAAGTGTATAGAAAAAAAAAACAACCAAAAACAAAAACAACAACTCTCTTTGAGTCTCCTGAATTATTTGCAATGCAGATCTTGGGACACAAGGGAGGAAATGTAAAAGATGGAACGCTTTTCTCACCCTACTGGATTTTTTCTTTTCCTTTTTCTTTTTCTGTAAAAGACACAATTAACACCGTTACACATTATTAATACTTCTATTGTTCTACACTGGTATTATTCCTAACACTAAGGCTTGCTGGATCTTAATAAGAACTTACCTCTTTCTTGTCTTTATCCTTTTCTTTCTCTTTCTTTTCCTTCTCCTTGTCTTTCTCTTTTTCCTTCTTCTCACCTCCTCCCAGGATTTTCTCTCTGTTTTTCTCTAGTTCCTTCCTCCATCTCTGGAAATTCAATACAAGTTTTAAACCCGAGGCGTTAAGTTAAGGGTGCAGTTTTAAGAACCAGAACAAGTCAGAAGGTAAGTGTTCATCTTCTGTACCTCGTTCATTTTATCCTCAAAGTCTGCCAGAGCTCTAGAGCCTTTCTTCTTCTTCTCCAGCTGCTCTTTCACCTCCTCCCTACAGCAGGATGACAGAATATCAGAAAAGTGTCTGCATCAAAGTAAAGTCACTATCAGTCAGTATTCGTCCTCAAAAAGCCCTTTTTTATCTGAAGCACGTATCAAACTTAAATAAGTATATAAATATTTATCAAATAACAAAAATTAAAAGTCAGGTAAAAAAAAGGAAAGGTTTTAAGCCGATTTCAAGTGTATACAATATAATTTACAACAAGACACAAAACAGTCTGTCCTTAAATTATGATAGCAGATGAGAGGAAGAAGCTGTTACACTTAAAATCAGACCATTGTGAGCCAGTATCCTTCATCAACAGAAAAGGCCTGGATTCAGCTCACCATACTGGTGAGTAATTACACAATTACTTATGACAGCTCTTTTACAAGTTAATACCTCATACCATGTTGGTCGAGGTCTGCTGAGATAATCCTGTATGGTGGGACCGCTGACAGGCGTCGGCCCTCTGGCTCTAGCAGCAGCTATGGGGTTCATGTACGGCTGTTAGGAAGCACAATCACATTAATGACAGACATAGGATTTTAAAACAACAATCACGTTATTCCTATGTCATCAATCTGCATGCAGAAAATGATGCTGCAAAAACAAAGTGAGCTTTAATTAATAAATGTTATTTTTAGCATGTTTTTTTTACATTTCTGTCTTCAAAGGCAAAGTTGGGTAGTATAATCCCATTTTATTTTCAAAAACTTTATTCTGCAGATGCTAATCATACACAAAAGTGGACCGGAGTGTCAGTCAGTGCAGCCTGGAGAAACCCTGGTATTTTCCTGCATATTTATGAAACTTACACTTAAAAAAAATGGCACAAGGGTACAGCTGGTGATGTTGCTGCTTCACAGCGTCAGCAACCAAGATTTAATACTAAGCCTGGGTTTATGTCTGACTGAGTTTAGGTTATCTCTACATTAAACTGCCCCTGAGGATGAATGTGTGTGCTGACGTCCCATCTCCAATCTATCCAAGATGGATTTCTGCCTCCGACCCAGTGTTCCTGTGATCCGGATTCACGGTACGTTGACCAGGGGTAAAGCAGTTAGTGAAAATCAGTGAATGGTTGAACATGGAATAAGGTGACCTATATATATAATGAATATTTAATCCCGTCCTGCTGAGAGGAGTTTTAGGTTAGGACTTTTCAGATTTATATACATGACGTCTTCATTTTATCATCTGTATCCACGGCAATAATAAGTGATTGTACTGCACATGGTATAGATACTGAATACATTCTCGATACAACTTTATCTGAATGTCTGGCAAATGTCAATAAAGTGACTTGAAGTTGCTCGAAATTGTGGATAAATGTTGCGGTAAAAGCAAAAAGAATAATTAGACTAACTAGATGCTGCCAGTTTCACAGCCAGCGTTCAGGATACTTGAACGTTACTTACATACCAGCTCGCTAAGTGTACATCCATCTGTGAGCTGCTACAAGCCTACTATTAAGCCAGTCTAACAAAATGCAAATAATTTAAGCATTTACTACACAAAACTACACGAAAGCAAACTGACAATTTTACAGAGTGAGAACTCAATCTAAACCGTTCCTCCAGCAAGCCTAATTATTCTCCACATTAGCCAGCTAGCTGAAGACTTAGTAGCAACGTGGCTAAGTGGAAGTCGTGCATTTAAACGCATGAGATATGCACGACAATCTTCAAATCGCTTCGAAATTCGCCAAGACGTTATGAATACTATAAAATATAGCGCGTCCACAGTGCACATGGACCGAATGAAAAAAATAACCCTAACACCAGCTAGGCTAAGCTACCTAGGCCTCGCGCAAGACTTAGCTCTGAACTGGGCTTATTGTAGAAATTTTATTCACTCGTTTTATACAATTTTACATCGAAATAACTATATTCTGATGTAACTTACCACGCGGTTGTCCCGTTTCCCCATATTTCAACGCGATATTTACCGCGCACACAGAAAGTTACACTCTTTGTTTACATGCCTGCTGCAGCTGCATCGCGTCTGAGAAGCTGAAAACTTCCACCACCTAGCGGTCACTTTAGATATTGCACTATATTACTTTACAGTACATTATAATTCAGCAGAGTATATTACATCATTGCATTGCATTATAATGCATTACAGTACATTTCAGGGACAGTAATGTGCACTCTGTAGAAAACTCTCGGTTTTACATGTACAGCTCAGAGTAGCGCTATCTCCTGAGCTCCACCTCCTAAGGAGACATTAACATCTGCAGTGCGATACTGAGAATGCTGACACTCGTTGGTGTCCAATGTCGCCCTCTACACAGTGGTGCAGTGAGGTCTTAAGGTCAAGGCAGCTAACGCCAACTGATCAGAAAGATCTAGACTTGCTGGAGGAAATAAGGATGCTGTAGAATCTACTCAGGATCAACCAAACCAACAGAGTACAATACAGAACGCCACTAAGCCCTTTTCATTCTCTTTCTGCAGGGGAAGGTGTTTCAAAACCTAAATATTCGAATGAATATTTCATATATTTTTTTTATTTATTATAGGTTTCTATACAGCGCTGTTCCAGAGCTCCAGATCTGTCTCTGTGGAGTTTCTCTGCATGTTCCTCCTCCCACACGCCAGTAGGTGGATTAGCTAACAGAAGTCACCACTCAGTTCGTGTGTGTGTGTGTGTGTGTGTGTGTGTGTGTGTGTGTGTGCGTTCAGGTTGTATTCATTCTTGCGTCACGTTCAGTGTTCCTAGGATAGTTTTGAATCCAGAAACTGATCCGGATTTATATATATATATATGTACATTGAGGTACTGTATTATTTTTCATGTATAGGTTCCAAAAATATACAATACAGTACGATGCAAAACAGTTTAATCCACCAGGGGGCGTAGAGGAGCACACACCTATCAAAATCATCCCTTCAACCATAAATAGGTTAAAATAAATCGATTCCACATCTCACTCTCAAAATGAATAAATCTGTGAATTTGTTATGAGTTATATAGCGGTTACTACAGCAATCACTCTTAGAATCAATAGATTACTAAGGCTTATATCACTTTATGACTGTTATTGTAGCACATGATCACTTATTTACTTTTTACACACAGCACACAACTATTTTGCTATTAAGCTAACAGATAGTTGCAGGACAGACCTTGAAATTATACAAAATTAAACAAAGTACTTTTAAAATATTTATTTAAAAGACAAAAAAGATAAAACAAAAAAAAAATGTCAGGCAGTTACACACATGAGCACAAGCAGCCTTATTTTTATCAATAGCATCAAATTAAGGAGGGTATTTTTCTTTCATCATGTATTTGAGCCAAGCTGTGAAAAATTAGCAGCAAACAAACAATGAAACAAATACAAAATCTTGCTCATAAACAATTTATGCAAGAAAGTAAGGAGAAGATAAAAAGTGAAATCAAATAAAATGGTGCTGTGCCATGACCAGTAATGATATTTTCACTTTAATTTTTGGTTTAATTTTGGGAAATCTTGGGAATATTCAAAGCTGCAAACTCAAGGAGTTTGTGATTTGTATACAATGGTAAAAGTAAACAAAAACTCAAATGATGATGTCTAAATCCACTGACAGTAGCCTTTTTAGCTTTATATTAGGAACTGTTAACAGAAATCTGTTGTAGTTGTTATTGTTGCTGATGATGAAGGTTTGTCATGATAGTTTGTATGATTTGTCATATAAGGTCATATGAAAAGCTGCCAAATATCTTAGTTTCTCAAAAATGAAAGTTGATGAATAATACGTGATGTTTTACATACAGTAAAACAGGGCAAATAAATAAAGTGGAAAACAAAATCTGTAACATTTCATTGCTTCTATGCACGTGTTATAAACCACATGTGTTATGAGTACCATGTTAAAAGCTGGTAAAAGCCAAACACACTTAGTGAAACAAACAAAGTAGATCACAAATTTATACACCAGCTTTTAGAACAAACATCCTGACACCTACTGACAAAAACACATCACTGAATAAAACCTACTTTGGTTACTGTGTATGATTTAAAAGCTGCTAGGCAGAAAAGTAAGCAACATAACAAATCAGTAAATATCAGAATGAATGATCAATTAGGTAAAGATTACACAGAACCACAAAGTATAATAGTAATGCAAAAAAATTGTCTATTTTTGTTATTAGGTTAAAGACATGGAAAATCAAAGAGAAAACAAAGACAAATATGAAATAGTTCTTAATTTTTTTTCCAGTGAAATACAACATACAATGAAGTCCATATGTGTGATGAAGACTAAAATGAAAAAAAAAGAGCAATAATAGTTTATTATAGCACTGGATTCATCCTTAACCAAGGTAGTTTTAACACTTTCATAAAATTTGTGAAATTCAGTAGAAGGACAGATTTGATCTGCACAGGAAGTATGTTGGTTATGTGTAGAATTTAAGGTAAATTATGTATCAGCAGTATTAACTTTTATTATAAAGTATTTCAAGTCTAATTTATAAAACTGCATTTGTTTTCTGTGGGAAGTGTCTGTTAAAAAATGGTAAAGAAATACTGAAATCTTGAATATTCAATGTTGCTTTTCAATAAACAAGATTTGTCCCATATTGATAGTGATTCCATTTCAAGTTTAAGAAATTGTTATATCATAGCACCGTCAATGCACCACCAGCTAAACAGGCAGGTTTCATTCTCACACATCAATCTTAATGTATTTCTATTCAAATGCCAATAAATAAAAAAATAAAGTAGAGGCAAAATATAAGGAAGATAAGAAATAAAAACAAATGCAAAGTACCAATATCCAGCAAATACAATAAAATTAATAATAAAAAAACAAATCATTGATAACTGATTAAATAAAATTCAACTGATTATATTTCAATCTCCAATTAAAGCAAACGATTACAAACAAAAGAGAAATAGTTCAATTTATTGTTTACTTCACCCTCATGTAATAATATTGGTAGCAAATGAGAAATATAAAAGAAGTTCCACTAGAAAGCCTTTTTAATGTTTCACAAAAATGGTGAGATTTTCAAGGTGCAATTTGTCGTGTCAACATTCAAATTCTGGTACTATCCTAAAATTTTACATTCCAAAACTTTATTCTTGAACTCGGCTTTAACTCTGAGTCACTGGGACTTTATGTTAGAGAGAGGAAAAGACTTAGTGCTCAATGGAATCTGTAATCAAACGAGTACTATTAGCACTTTCTTATCTAAATATCTGTACTTTATGATATCTAATGCCCACTAAAAGAAATCCTCAATCTGCTCATCATTTTTGGGAGAGGGAAAGTACATGTTGGGTTTGTACAAACAGTCGTGTTGAGGAACTGCCCAACAGAAGAGATTTTTAACAACACACACAAAAAAGAAAACCCAGAAGGAATGTTAGCAGTAAAATGTCAGAAGCAACAGCCACCTTCCTCCATGTTTTATTCTAAATACACATGTGTGGGGGCTCGGGAAATCCCTTGTCATTAAGTCCACTGCAGTACAGGAGCATTATGGACATTTTGACGCTCAGTATATGATTAAATCCTGGAATAATTGTAACCTT
Source organism: Bagroides melapterus (assembly GCA_028566695.1). NCBI lineage: Eukaryota > Metazoa > Chordata > Actinopteri > Siluriformes > Bagridae > Bagroides > Bagroides melapterus. Next base: position 6,576,766 of record JAOTRN010000029.1, read on the forward strand.
AAATGCAGTTCGCTATAGCATGTAGCTATTCAACATGACATTTACCGTCAAATGAAATCACACTCAGCAAGGTTTTTGGTAAATACTACTTTTTTTTTAAATATTGTTTTTGGGAGAAATATACATATGCTTTCTTAAAGGTCTTTATGTTTGTTTAAAATTTTTATGGCTGATTTTCAGGTTCAGCTACTGCAATACCTGACAGGGTTTTTCCCAAACCTCCACACACATACATGTCTTGAATGTCTTGTAATCCTCTATGGACTTGCATTTCAATCACAAAGGCTTCCCAAAATTTTCCCACTACCCTACACCTGGAGATCATGAGACTGGAGTAGCACTTGGATCTGTAAGTGTGAATTGATGTAAAACTGCTGGGGTAAATATGTCACATCAGCACTGTAAGTAGGTCATCATTGGTGTTGCAGATGAACAATGCTTCCTGTCCTTCAGGTGTAGTTAGACAGCTCGGTCCTATCCAGAGGAATTTGTTCTCCTGTTCATCTAAGTGGTTCATTTCTTTCATTAACATACAACTCTGGAAATTCCTCACTACACTGGTCAGTGTTTATGATGAATGGTGACATGTCTTCATGATTAAAACCCAAGTCCAGTTTCTTAAACTATAAGACATTAAAAATTGCAAGAGTTCATAAATATAAAAGTCCAGACTTGTATCAGTGTTAATTATTAAAATGTCTGATGATACCAGTAATCCGATGAACATGTACGTAAATATAGCTATAAATAGCTTGACAGCAACATTTATTGTACTATGTTATTTTGGAATTAATACAGTAACTAATTTGCAGATTTAATTTACTATGAACTAATGTTAAAACAATGATTAAACTGAATCTATGCATACAACCATAAATAGACCTGAGTGTGTGGTAGAGTGAGTTATAATTATCAGATATTATTCTTTACTATGAAAGGAATCCATCACAGATCAACTGTAAAGCTAGAGCTATCTGATAAGTATGAACCATTGAGTCTACTGAGATCCTGAGTGAATGAAGGAAGCACCAGTGCTTATCTGGATGAACCTGTGAATAAAGGTTTACGGCATGGCATCTGGGTGTTGTTCTCTTCTGTTTAGCCTCACCTTGGACCATCCTAAATTTCTAAAGCAGCATTCTTCCTTCTTCTTTTCCTTCCTACCTGCTAACTCATGCAAAGAGCCAAACCAAAAGTGTGATATGTCTCTGATCTACTTGACTATCATCAATCCAGACTTGATTGAATCGGATAATGGAAGGTCACATGGAAATGTATATGTCTAAATTTCTGAAAAACACAGTTATTACATAACCTTCCTCAACTCCTGCAAGCACTTTTAATCTCTCAAAAAGAACCCTTGACACCACTTTCATTCTCTAAAACTAGACATTTTCTACTTGCTCAAGCATTACTGCACTACAATTATTTCTCGAAACACCTGCACGTTACTCCTCTTCTTACTCTTACAACAAAACCTTTTAACTGTAAAATGCTACCCAGTGAGGGTCAGCCGACTAACTACACAAGGAGTTACTACTCCATTTACACAACATCAGGGTGTGTACATACTGTATAATACACAAGTCAGACATACCCTTACACATACACCTTCAAGTCAACTAAAATTAAGACTTAACCACAATAATTCATCAACAATCAACACTGATATTAAAAAAAATAATTGAACAGTGTAGAAGGAACAGTCTGTGTAGATATAGCCTAAAATATGTTGCTATATTCTTAAGGGTAAGAGCCAGGTTTCCAGACACTAAATTACACTGGTCAAGAATGGTTTATGCTTCATTCCAGAGGTAATAAAAGCAATTCAGAAACGAGAGAGGAGTGCGACAAAATTTGGAAAAGTCAATCTTCAAAAGCGAATGTATAAATGGGCCACCCAGTTGTGCTTCTATTGGCTAGCAGTAGGAAAGCAGTGGGAACTGGTGGCAGCTTCGACTCTGTGACAAGATTTTTGAAGACGGTCCAGTCTGAAGGTGGTCTAAATCACAACGTTGGGGTGAATTAGTTATCAGTTAACTATATTTCCCAGTAGCAAGTTGGGAACATGTCAGTGAGCTTGGGAAGTGTTCAACAGTTTTAGCCAAGGAATAAAAATTACAGCCAAAATATTTGATGTTCTTGATGCTGATTTTTTTATTTTTATTTTTTTTAAAAAAAAGCTCAATTAATAAAATATATTGCCCAATACAGCTGAGATGATGAATCATTATCTTACACAGATGAGCCCATATTAAGAACTTCAGTGTCTAAGTCCATGTCACCACTACTTACTGTTTACTACTCCTTTTTTCAATTTTCAAAAGTTCTGTAAAATATTTATGATGAAGCATAAACCAGACTTAGATTGTGTCAAGAAAACAAGAAAAAGAAAGTCTGAAGTGTTGGGTGTCTCCAGGGTTAATAACCCGTGAACCAGGCCTCGATAGTGGTGAGGGTTTAAACCTTAGCCATACGAGTTCTCCTTTTCTGTAAGGCACAAATTGAAATGTGTCTCCACTGCTGTCAAGGTCCACAAAGACCAGCCTTGGGGGATATACTAATAGATAATTTACCTAAATGCTTTGACCCATAACTCTGAGCAGTCCCGAAGCAGGCTGTGTACGTGTGCAATTCCATCCAAATCTTCTAGAGTGCGGTTCTGTTCAACAGACCCACCTTATCAGTGACAACTATATGTTTTTTTAAGATCCAAATACAAGATTGGGTCAGTCACAGGCAGTGAACTTGCTGATTTAGAGAAGAATAAAGCTGATTTAGGCAGCTAAGAAGTCCTGGCAGTTCTATTTTTCTGATGTTCGTCAAGACCCAGTGATCCCTGGCAACGTGGTGTAGCAGCCGCTGTATCAGATATCTGGCAGTGGAGTTTTATCTGAGCAGAGGGACTTCCTGCTAAGGAAGACAAGCAGACAGTAAAGCAGCTTTTGATGTTTTTGTAGGTTTTTTTTTAATTGTCCCAGGCAGTGATATTACCAGCTGCAGTGAACCAAAAATTGCGGTAATACTTCAACAAGGCCTAAAAGCAGCATGTAATGTGGCAATGGAAGACGAGTTTAAAAAAAAGGCGGGCTTGTGCCAGTAAGTCTATAAAAAAAAGGACAGTCTTTCATGCAGCTCTCTCCTCCAGGGAGGCTTTTTTGCTTGGGAAGGGTTGCGCATAGAGACTCTTGCTGGTGCTGTCTAGGCTATGAAAGTATGGGTGAGACAGGGCATCATAAGCCGATATCCTTCGGCCTGGGTTGAATGACAGAAATTTCTGTGAAGAAAAATGAGCATCAAATTATGTTAATATGATTTAAAAGCAACATAAAATAAGAACATAATTGTTTGGTGTAAGGACTGTAGGCATTATTTAAGGGAAAAATTTGGGACGGGTTGCATCAACAAGGATTTTAGAGCTTGTTTTGCATATTAGAGTATGTTTTGTACTAATTTCAATAATTACAGATTAAAATGTCACGCAAAGGTTGGTGCTACTGGATTTAAAGATAAAATTCAATTTCATTTAAGATTTAACTTAAGATTTAACTCACGTACAGTAAGCAATACTCCAGATACTTACAAGTAGAAGTGATTTTCCAAGCTCGTCCATATCAGGCACCAGGTCTTCTATAGGCTGAGGGGGGCGAGGGGGGAAGGCACTCTGAGGCAAACCCACTTCCTGGGGCCAGTCTTCAGGAGGAGGGACACCAACCACACTGGAATAATTGATACAACCACCACCACCATCATCATCATCATCATCATCAGTCATCATGCTCACTAACATGAAACACTTTTGCATTGAAACACTTTTCAGAGGTATCATACTTTTATACATTTTTCATTGGAAATGATTTATTTTTGTATTTGGTAGAGCCATAGCTTTTGATATTTTACCTTTTACCAGATTTATTAATAAATTAAAATGATTCTTACTCAAAAATCTTTCCCAACTGGTCGACATCAGAATTCCCGCGGAAAAGCGGTCTGAAAGAGAGCAAAATCAAATACTGAGGTTATTAAAATGACACTTAAACTAAAATGTGTATGTTGTTAAATATATACTCCTTTCATGAGTTCTTTTTTTTGTTTGTTTTTTTTGTGCTTTAACATAATACAATAGAACAACAACCACAATAGACATACTCAAGAAGTACGGGGCAACATAAACCCTAAGCGAATCCATTCTAGAGGGAAAAAAAATAAAAAATAAATAAATAGATCAAATAAAAGGGCTAAACAGCTACATCCAAAAAAAGGTTTACGATGACTTGCCAATGTTTTGCAGAATAATACGTGAAATTCTAGGACCTATATACTTAGAAAAGGTGGTCCTTTTAATATTTCTCATAGGTACAGTGTATAGCTCATTAATTAGTGAGTGTAGATTGGACTGTAAATTTTATTAAATCTTCTTACTATAAATGTGGGTCTAAGATATTGTTGTTATTATTATGACTGGTACCACAGTCAGAGTCATAACATGCAAGCTCATAAACACAGGGCTACAAAGGTTATTCTGTTAGCACTTGGTGTGTTCAGTTTAAATGTTGTGAACATGGTCTGTTAACACTGTAATATGTTTTTGCTCAGACATGACTATAGAGCATCAACAGAGAAGACAAATCCAGTGGAAAAAGTCAGCAAGGTCATATAACAGTACTGATGTAAGGATCTGTGCTCCTTTGAATACTGAAGTTTCCTGGCTGAGAGAGAGAGAGAGAGAGAGAGGGAGGCTTTTTCAACACATGATGAGATGAAACGGCACTCATTTTGGAGTCTTCC
>JAOTRN010000029.1:6593144-6605008 GCA_028566695.1 Bagroides melapterus
TGTAAATCTAGAGTATGTAAATTTTAGAATATGAACATTGCTGTATATGTAAGTAAATAAATAAATAAATAAATAAATAAATAAATAAATAAATAAAATAATAATAATAATAATAATAATAATATCTCTTGGTTTCTGGGGCAAAAACAAAAATGTGGTTGATTCATCAGTGCAAAAGAAGTAAACAAAATAAAGATAAAATGGGAAGCTGTTGTGACCTTTTCTGATTCCAAAGTTATAATAGTCACTACAGTTAAAACAGTTACAGATACATGAAGATGACTATGAGAAGAGATTAATATTATAACTTGAGGATACAAAGAACTGCTCAGAAGATGCACAAAGATGTTGGAAATAGTTATAAAGACATTTATATTTATCCTTTGGTGATGAGATATTATTTAAATTTGTATCATGTTGCTTTTTTTTATTGTTAACCTGATTTTTTTTTTTTTTGACTTCTTTCTTTGTTCCTCATTTTGTCCTTGACTTTAGCTAAAAGTAAAACACACCACACATGAGAATACATGATTCTGGGAATATCCCTTCAATTAATCTTTAGTCAATCTAATTTTATAAGCAACGTGGTTCACAAAATTTTCTCTTGGGTGCTTTCCTAGTGGCTTTCATGAGACAGTCCTAAATCTATTTTTATACCAACTCCTGCTACAGGCTGTTTTTCTACATGCAACTTTTACCATTACCTAATGCTGATCTGATAGACTAAAGCATGTTAAAAGAGAAGGTAGCAGAAGGTACATAATGGGCATCATGGTGTGTGAATGCTGTGCTGTAACCTAGTAACCTGAGCAGCTTCCCCTCTCTTCTGTCTTTACATGACCCAGGAAAAACACCAGCTAATGTATCCAAAAAGGCAAGAGGACGAGAAAGAAACATTGCTATATTTTGAGCCTTTGCCCTGAGGCTTTGCGCCGTCAATCAGAGGTGCACAATGGCCACCGGGAGAGTGGAGTCATTATAATGATTAACAATGCAGTGGTCCCATGAGATTTGTAGGGTCAGGCTAATCTCCACATCGGCAGCACCCGATGGGTGGTCTGCCAGTTTACACGCCCTCAGTCTCTCTCGGTCTCATCTACATGATGGAAGAACGAACAAGACTCACGGGACAGCTGCAAAATGGCAGTACTCATGCTAAATACTCTTTTGGAAAAATTCAGAACTTATTTCTTTAAAGAGTGTTAAATATATTATAAACTTGACTGTGTAATTTATTAAACCCAACCTTTAAATATCATGGTTTTGTCATGTATATAATAATCATTAAACACCTCTTGCTCTTTTTCTCAAGATATCTTTGGAACTTTACAACTTACATTTATACAACTGAGAAGTTGAGGGTTGAGGTTCTTGTCTTCTTGTTCTTTTATTTAAAACACTGCAATGATTAAAACACTTCGGGGTTCCCCAAGAAGGCCATGACTTATCCTTAATGTGAAATGATTGCTGGTGTTTTGGAAACTGCTGATATCTCCAAATTACACACTGAATCATTTAGAGTTTACAAAGAATGGTGCTAAAACACAAAAACATAAAATGATGAGAGAAGAATGACCAGAATAGTTTGAGCTGATAGAATGGCTATGGTAAATATAACTTTATAGCTATACATGTTTTTTTCTATAAGACAGATATCTTGTCAATATCCATGCCTTACAAAGATACCAAATTTCATGAGCATGAACACTGACTAAATATGTGAAGACTGACTAAATATGGACTTCATGCAAAATCCCCAAGGGACATAACTTCGTATATTATGTAAATCAGTCAGCTAAAAACAGGCCCAAATGACTGAATGATTCATCTTGAGTGCCAGACATTAGACCTAGTTGTTTTTGAAACCATTCTGCATGCTCTAGATTTGAGTATCATTTAACAGTTTAGCAGGTACTTGGCAATTATTGTTTGTGAAGGGGTAAAAAGCAAACAAGAAGTGACCTCTGAGTCTGTTTTGCATAAAGAGGGTTATCATCTCTGTATCTGGGAAGAGGTAAGGGGAACTGTTTTTAGCTTCATTGAAAGCCGGTGATGTGGGGGATTCCAAAAGCAGGAAAACAAATCAGAAAATTCCACGTTCACGTTTCACCTCTCTCGCTCTCTCGTTCTGTCTCACACACATTTTCTAGCTTCTCAAGTATACCTCTTCTCTAATTCACCCTCCCTTCCTTTCTCACCATCTCTTGCTACTGTCTGTTTTTCTGTGTTTGTTTCTCAGATGATTTAAGGGTGGAGATGGGGTTTTCTATCTCTGGTGGATTACCAGTTCAACTTACAGAAGCTCAACTGCCTAACCACTGAAACCAAATAAAAAAACACTTTAGCAGTCATTCAAATTTCGCAAACTGAATTGGCAGTGAAACAGTGTGGCTTCATAAGTCTACTTTTGGCTCTACTACTGAGTGGGGTTTCCTTTATGTTTCTACAAATTTCCCTCAGATGCCTCAGGGAAAAAAAGCCAGCAGATGATATGCAATAGTTACTTTCTAAAATGCTTAACAGATCAACACAATGCTCTCTTGAGAAGTATCTTCTATTTTCAGTGTGAAGTGGAAAAGGTACACTGTCCATTCACAAGCTATATGCTATCGCTTGACATCAGAGCTCCCTTCAAGAGACTTTGATTTCAAAGAATGACGGTAAATTTACTGATTCAATCACATGATCTGTTTCATCCCTGGACTACTTTTGTGAGGCCCAATGACATTAATCAGACAGTCTCATTTTACACTTTTTATACACCTGCTGTTAAACCAGCAGCTGATGGGTGGTTTATCTTACAGTGTAGCTCACTCCTGACTGGGAGCTGTCCATGTCAGGCTCAAGGGATCAGCTGATCCTTTTCACTGTACTGCGGGGTCACTTTCCTAAACTTGCCAAAGGTGCATTAAAGAAACAAATCTTACCGTAATAAATCTGTACAGAACTAAGTTATTAATCTATTTTTCTCTCTTCGTTTAATTGCTAAAATAGCCCAGGGTAGACTCAATAGACAGAGTAGAAACATATATTTAAATAGAAATAGAATTTATTTATTTCTAATTATATAAACATAGCAAATTTTCAAGTTTATTGTAATAGAAATGGTGATATTTACTTTCAATTCAAGTGATGTTGGGATTGGTCATTAATGTAAACTGTTACATACATATATGCAGTGTCAGGTAGCTACAAGTAGCAACACTACTGACTTCTAACTACTAACTACTACTATGGTTGTGAACATACCTTCTGTATGTTTGTAGAATGTTAATATGTGAATTCATACAATGTCAAATTAAAAATTGAAATATAAAATTGTTGTTCGTATTCTGTTTTTTAAGGAAAATGTGTATACAACGGCCATCAATACAGGCCAAGGAATTGTCAAGCTCACTCACCACTGAAGTAAGCGCCATCTGAAAACTGTATATGCGTGCCAGGCCAAAGTCTGCCAGTTTTATCTGCCCTCCACTGGTTACCAGTATATTCTGAGGTTTCAGGTCTCTGTGAACCACACGGTGTGAATGGAGGAAGTCCAACCCCTGCAGCAACTGGTACATCATGTCCTGAAAAACACAGAAAACCCAGTGATTCACAGTAATCTCTGCTTCAGATATCTCAACATTGCTTTATGGATGAGTAGCAGGTTAATGAGAGGGTAAAGGAAATAAAGGAGAAAGGAAGGAAATTCACAAAGACCTGGGGAGATTATCACAGGTCTCTGTTGATAACAGAATTTCTGTTTGGAAAATTAGGGCTCTTGGGGTTTGAATAAGGAAATAGTGAGTGTGGCCCTTTAAATCGGGAGGGTGGCAGATGTTGTTAACTGACATTGATGCAGCGCCGGAAAGACATGTTACTTTAAAGTCCTGTTCTGCTGGGCCTTCACTTCCCTGCAGCTGTCTCTCAAGCACTTGTTCAGTCTGCGGGCCAGGCGAGAAACAAGCCTTAATGCCTGTGAAATGAGAGAAAACGGCTTAACTGCCATTTCCTCTGGTGTAACTTGCACAACAGCATGAAAAAACTACAGCCATGGAGGTTCTTGTAGCTGCCCTGATGTCCGATAAGAAAACATTTCTGACAAATGGAGAAGAGTGTTAAAAAATGACCAGTTGTTGTAAGAATTGCCCCAAACTACAGGCATGAAGCGATGGCAGGCCTGAAAAAACCTGCCTCCAAGACCTCACAAGTGACATGGATCTGAGCCCACCACCCCATTCAATTCCCAACCAGCTGGTAAGTGATTAAAAGCACTGACACAATAGTGTGCACACTCAAGCAGAAAACATTTGCAAACGGCACAGATCTGGTCATGCCGGGGAAAAGGACAGGGCCTCCGATAATGCGGATAAAGGAAGCTAGAGCCAAATGAACGTGTGTATGAGGGTGAGGCCTGGGTGCATGGTGGCCAGCATAAACAAGGGCCTCTTTCTAAATACCCATCCAGCCATGACCTACCGGACCCACCAAGCCGCTGTGGCACAGGCAGGCTGGCGCAACGGCATTATGCCTCATCAGTTACTCTGCTTTGGCTTCGAGCCATATTGCCACATTTCCTTAGGCATTATGACCCAAGGACAAAACAAACACTCACCCCTCAGATGAGTTAACTTAAGCAACACAGCTTCTACTGAGATTGTATAATTAAAGGGTTAATACCATTGGCCTGTTTATTTAACGTCTATTGAATAGGATGAATATATATCTAATACCAGTATAACAAGCAGAACCTTATCCCTTAACCGTAACACTTGTTAAGTGGCTAAAGAAAAACCTCTCCTTGTCTTCCCCAGTGCAATTCAAGAGGTTGAATTTAAAAGCTATGGAAGTGCCACTTAGTGCATTTCATTGTCTAGCATTACCTCATAGCGAGAAAATCTGATTACAGCTTAAAACTGTCTGCTTATGCAAGCAATGGCATCAATCTCAAACACCCAGAACAAACACTACACCTGTCCTCAACAGCACCTCGTTTGCAAAAGACATGGACAGAACACTACGAAAAAAGAGGAGAGACAAAAAAACACAGTCTCCTTAAAAACAGCAGTCAAAACAGAGCCTCCAGAAGGCACTCTCCATTCTCATGCTAATTCCTGAGAGGCAGCCATATTGTTTATTGTAGCCTGGCACAATACAAGACATCTGCCAGTTAGCATTAGTTGTAATTCCCTCCCCATGCTTCATTAGGCTCTCCTTTATGGGGCGGAGACAAGCCTCAGAGAGACGCTGAGCCTGGAATGGCCGGCCGGACTTGCCAACACAACACCAGCTGCTTGATGTCCTTCCAGCCCGTTTGATTCCTGGGGCCTTTTTCATCAATTAGCATGTGGTGGGTCCAAAATGGGGCAGGAGTGGACAGAATGGGGGATTTGGAGTGGATGGGAAGGGGGGTAAGATGGGAGCTCTGCAATCTGGTGTCTTTCTGGGAGGGCGAGAGTAAATGAAGTTGTTGGGGGTCTTTAGCAATACTGAACTAGAGCCTATCATCTGTCCCTGATGTCCATTATCTCATGTTCTGATAAGAAATCCAATCAGCTCAAGAAAATGAAAACTGAGTAATGACTACATGTTTTCTGCAAACTTTATGTATATTGTTGGACTTACACTAAGCTCGTTTGTGAGCTATTTTTTTATTTTAATCACGGGTGATAAATTAAAGGACAAACCAACTTAACGTAATTTCACAAAGGCCATCATTGGCCACAAGACCAGCTTCAGTGTGCCTGGCCATACCTTTCACAATTTTTGAAACATTTTTCCAAAAGACATTTCCTTAATTGGTGTGATGATGGTGGTAGAGGGCACTTAGCCCAAAATCTCCCAAGTGTTTAACTAGGTTAGGGTTAGTCAGTTCAGTGAGCTGTCATACCCTGTGGATGGAGGTGAGGTCATCCTGGCGGAGACCAATCCCATCATGATGTGATGAAATGTTTCATCATAGAATAACAGTGAACAGTCAGAAGAGCTCTGTGTTTTGAATAAATACAAATTTGTATTGATTTGCAGTCTGTATCACACTGTAGCTCTCTTAGCAAAAGTGATATTTGTCTGTTTACTTTGCACTGTTCTCTCCAAAGTCTTGCAACCAGTCATTCATTAATCGCATCAGAATGTATCTCTGATGATTTTGCTTCATGTTGATAAAAGAACTAGTAACAGAAAATGCACTTTAGAAATGTCTCGGTTTTCAGTAAAACTCAACTAATTGAAGAGAAATATCTCATTTCACAACTCAATGTATCATATCCTTTGAGCACAGTCAGCGAAATAAGATAAATGGATTTGTAAGACTAGCTGTGGGAAGACTAGGTGGGAACAGGACTGATGAGAAAGTAGGTGTTCAGGAAGAAATATCTGGCATTTTCACTAGATTCAGCATATTAGAAAGTGGTAAGAGAACTCTGACAATGCTGGCCTTAAAGGATTATCTGTGGACTAATGAACAGTATATCCATGCTACATAAGGATCGCTTACTTACTGCCCCTTACAGAAGCCTCCGACATTCAGATTCTCTATTCACAACAAAAAGCGAGCAACTGAGAGGGCTACTGCAGACAAAACCACACATACACACACACACTCTGAACAACATTCCTCTGGCTAGTCTTCAGTGAAAGCCAGAGCTGAATGAAAATAGAGGCACACACAAGGGCCCAGCTCTTTAATTAGAAGCCCATCTACCACATGCACTGCCCATCAAAAGGCCAGGCCTCACCCTAATCTTGGAGAGTTCCATCCTCCATCTGCTCCTTAAAAGCATGCCAAAAGACTCCATTTATTTTCCCATTCACAGGCCTCAAAGTGGAAATCCAAAACACAAGGTTTACTCTTGTAATACACATAAGTCATATTGGTGAAAGTGTGTGAGGTGCACTGAATCAACTAAAAAGGAGAGATCAGTATATATAATCAAAGCCATAACCCTTAAAGATAAGCAAAAGGTCTCCACATATTTCATGTTACCCTGTATTTCTTTTGTCAAGTCAGTTAGAGCATCTACTTTTGTTTAGAGGTCATTTTAAAACAATCAATTAGAGACAGATTTAATTCATACCAGGCCTCCAGTGTGTACAAAATTTGACATACATCAAGTTGTCTACATCATACACATACGTCAAGATTCCAGGAAGCAATGTAATGACTTTTAGATGCTTCCGATTGGCCAATTGTGATAATTAGGAGTTAATTAGGAGTTTACCTTAGGATTACAAACAGCTGAAGGCACTACAAGCATCTGCAAGCAAACATTCAAAGCTTGGGACCACACAGACTGCAGTGTTCAGGAAGTGGAACAAAATAACTCCAAACGAATTAAATTTGGTTTGAAAGGTTCAAATGAACCCCAAAACAACCACAAAGGGACTGGTGAAGATGTTGGACACATCAGGTATCAATTTGTATATCAATGTTTTTGCTGGAAAACAGGACTAGTGCAATTGCTGCATAGATAATAATGAGGAATAATTATCTAGAAATACAAATGGAAAGCTTAAGACAACTGGAAAGCTCCAACTTGTCCATATCTAGGTCCTAAACATACCCCCAATGCTGTGATAAAACAGCTTAAACAGCTTAAAGTGCTGTGTTTATGCCACCATAAAACCCTGATGTGAATCCCGTAGAACATTTGTGGACTGAACTTAGTAAGCGTGTACTCACATGGAGGCCAAAAACCCTGACTGTGCTAAAAGTTTCTTTAATTTGGAGTATAATTAAAGAAGTATTGTGAGTAGCACTTAGAAGGCTAGATCACGTAATCAAAAGGCATATTAAATATTAAAAAAATCTCTCTTTTAACTATTATTTTGAAAATACTTCTTGTTAAAATAAATTAGACATGATAAATAACTTTGCACAAGAAATGCGTTGAATATCTTTACTGTAGAAACATGTAAAACACTAGTGAAGTCAAGAATCTTCTGTTGCTATTTATTTTCATATTGATTTATAAATGATTGAATACCTTTATGGTTTCAGGTGGCACTCCCGGATCAGGCGCTTTTTCTAGGTATGTGGTCAAGTCTTGGTCCACATGCTCAAAGACCAGTGTCAGTTTGGTCTCTCGATCAGTTCTAGAAACTGTACAGACATCAAACAACCTAGAGGAATAACGTAAAAAAACATACCATCTTAAACATATACAAACATACGGCTTCCACTATTTTCACAAAACTGTAAAGAACATCATTCACTGTCAGCTTTCAACTTTCTTGATGTTCAAATGTGAAATGTGCCAAATACTGTAGCAAAAAAAAAAGGAGAAAATCCCAAAGGGTGAGCTAACTGTCCAGACTAGTTTGCCTGACTGTCTGAAAGAATGCTTGCTATGCTTCAAATACCAGAGTGCAAAGAAGTGATTAGCATTTCCAGCTGTAAGCTAATGACAAGTCAGATTCTTGACAAACTGCACATATTTTCATTATTCTCGAAATCTAATATTTTGATATTTTACACATTATAATACTCAGATTCTTTTTCCATGTATAACATAAAACAATATTTAATTAAATGTCACACCTCAATAAAAAAGAGAAATGTCAATCAGCTGGTCATTTGAAATGTGATGATTCTATAGGTTTAATAAAAACTTTTTTTTACATTTTCTCTCTTTCATATACCTCATTATTTTCTGACTTCCATGGGCTTAATATCAGAATGACTACAATTACGTTAGTGCCAACAAGCATTCAAACATTATATAAATATGTATGAAGAAATGACTAGCTATTTGCAAATTGCTTTGTAGGAAAAAACAGAGCAATGTCACAACATATTAAACCTTTTAATAACCTTTTTTTTTTATCTAACTCATCTCGGTAGGAAATGAATCATTCTAGATCTGGAGAAAACAAGTTATATTTAATTGATCTAATACAACAGTCAACCAGCTAAGGCAATATGTTTTAGAAAGTAGATGAAGCAATGTCATGAACTTCTGTAAATTAGACAAGCTTACTAAGAATTATCAAGAAAACAATATCTCTGTAAAGACTGGGGGTCTCGAAAAATTCATCTCATCACTGTCAGACCTGTGATATGTTGTGGTATTTCAAGCACGTCACAATGCTTTGTCATATTGATGGCTGAACACGAGATGATACATTTATGCTCGTATCTGCAGGAAATTAAGGGACTCTAGAAATTACTGATGATATAACATTTGTTGAATGTTCAGGGTAAAAAAAAAAACAATTGTCAGATTTTAATTGTAATTGACAGGCCAGGCCAAGCCTTTTATGTTATGTTAAAAATCCTGGAAGGTAAAACATTCATGTGACATCATTGATTAATTTTCTGCAAGAAATTCTTCTCCCAGAATCCAAATTGTTCCTTTACAATGGAGCCTCTCTGACATGAACCATATGGAAAAAATACAATTCTCATTTGAAGCATCTAAGAGTAGCCTGTAGCTATATATACTGAATATATTGCAGACCAGGTTACCGTTTTCCACATGCTTCTTTACATCAGAGACAGAGTTCAGAGACAGAGAATTTATTGTGTAGTCTAAAAACTTCTTTGTTCACTGCCACTTTTTTACAGTATAAGTGCAACATCCAACGTCCAGGTTCGCATTAGTCTGCCATGTAAAAGGCACGTATCAAAGGCACAGTATATGTATTTTTCAGGGTGTCAGCCCAGACAAGGAAAGGTACAAATATGTATTGTTTTTAAACTGAGACTGATTAAAACTTAAAATATTTATGTTAATTGCTGTGGCTGCTACCCCTACACCTACCTGATGGAGCCTTGTGACTCACTCCCTGTTGCTGTGAATGGTCCCCAAATAGCTATCCATAGATTTGCATTTCACACAAAACAGTTGATCAACCGTTTATACCTGTTTCTCAATTTTATTCAGTGGATAATCTCATGTGGATGCTGTATGCTTGTACATAAGGACAGTTGCAGTAATCATACAGGCTATGATGCTCAACATTTAACTTCAAAATACTGTTTGACCTTATAGGATTGCCTTATAGCAATAATCTATATTTTAAATATATAATATAGCAATTTATCATCTTAAAAGAGGGTGGACTCCCTGAGTCTGGTTCCTGTGGAGGTTTCTTCCTTGTGTCATCTCATTTAGATATCTGTAAAGCTGTTTTGTTACAAAGCCGAATTTCGAGAGTGCAGAGTTTAAAACCCCCATCCCTACTTTACCTGACCACGTTGGGGTGCTCGAAAGACTCGAGCTGCCTCAGTACTGCCACCTCGCGGATAGTGGACAGAGGCATCCCCTCTTCCTCGGTTTGCACGCGCACCCGTTTCAGCGCCACGAAGCGTCCGTTCTTCAGGTCGCGCGCCTTGTACACCTTCCCGTACGCGCCCTCACCGATCTCAGCCACGGGCTCATACTGCTGGTTTAGACCTTCTTTGTCCATCTTTTTTTTCTATCTACTTGTCTTTCTGGCACGGGCGTCTTTGTGCTTGGGTGCAGCCCTACCCCGGGGATTCCCGAAAACGTGCCTGGTTCGGCTCTTTCACGAAGCCATGACCGGGAGAGACGGCACTACTTCTGCACGTGCGTTGCCTGTAGAGAGAGAAAGCGCAAACCGGAGTAAGGTAAACATGAAGGAGTGAAGGTGTGATTATCATCACAACAGTCTGATGTCCAAACATTTATCCCTCTGAACGTTTGGCCAAAATATTTCCCCCTTTTACGCACTGCCAGCTGTAATACCATGCTATGTTCACCATACAAACATGTGGAGATATTTTTAAATTCTTAATAGCTATTTTTAATCATTAAAACGCTTGTCTTTTACCTATAATATTATGCATTATGTGCATATAAAACACAAAGATTAAACTTTAGAAATTCAAAAGAAAGCGTTACATTAACCCGGTAACATAAACAGGCGTTTACAAGGGGAACCATCATCAGTAATAATAAATATATAAAGACCGTATAAGTAGACGTTAGTTGGGAGATGTTAATATATACAGTTGTGACGGGATGGGCAAGGATGCTCGTACATTTTGTCGCCCCGAAATCCCCGAGCACGTGGCTGCCTACTGATTTCATTGTTCAACGAATCAATAAAAAGCTCTGACCAAACACTTGCAAGCTCCGCGTGTATACAAGAGTTTCAGTTTGCACGACTGGTCTAGCTGACACTACCACAATATTGTCAGCTTTTATAAAATAGTAGTTTATATATTAAATAAGTTTGAGGATGTGTTCAAAGCAGGCAAATACAAAAGTCGTAGACCATATGCAAAACTAAAAAAAAATGCATAGTGTAATAAAACAATTCTGCAAATGATAGACTATGTTACTTACCCCTTTTCGTTTCTGACTGAAATGTAAATCCCGATACGTGAGCGTTAGCTTTATTAAAAGACTGCAAGAAAGAAGAGCAGGAGCGTTTTTTTATTCTCTCGCCCCCTTCTACATCCCGAAGTGTCCTAGCGAGGCCACACAGGTAGTCGGCGGCTGCAGCGCTTTAACCCCCATCCTCCCTGCGCCAGCGCCTGCGCCACTCCGGCACACTGAGCTCAACTCAGCGACTTGCTGTTTCTTTCCTTTCCCCAAGCCTTCCGTGAGCGTGCAAGGAGATCTGCTTATATATTCAGCTCGGCTAAGCTACCGTCCGTCGTTTTCCCCCCACTACACGTTTTTCCCATCTAAGCGGAGAGTGAGTGGTGCGCTGAGCTGCTCGGTGAGCTCGCTCTGCCCGTCGCTTTCCCACGCTGGGCTGAATGTTGCCTCGACCCCCTCCGGAGGAGTTTGACACAGAGCAGGGACGTTTCCGCATTCCTCGGCCGACTACAAAGGCCAGCCGCTTTCTCTCTCGCCTTTTCTCTGCCTGCCCTCCCCTGCTACTTCACCATTCACAGCTAGCTCGCTCTC
>JAOTRN010000029.1:6629916-6640199 GCA_028566695.1 Bagroides melapterus
CTGATTAGGAAATTCAATTTATAATTTTTATTAAAATTTATTTTAATTATTTATAAATTACAGTGGATGAATGTTGTCTAATAAGGAGGGTATAACATGAATGATGATCTTAATAACGTTTAGTTATAAGCAGGCTTTCTAAATCTATTCATCCTATAGAAATATTTTTTAATGCACCATTCCACATCCTGATGTTCAGCACTGTCACCTCATTATTTTTTTAATCCTTGATAATGCTTATATTGGCACCAGATGTTCTCACAAATAAGTCTACACTCTACGTTTATCTATATTTTTTCCTAAACTCAGGTGTGTACGTGCTGGCAGCCACCAGTCGCCCTGACCTGATTGACCCAGCGCTGCTGAGGCCTGGACGGCTGGACAAGACCCTGTACTGTCCTCCTCCAGACCGGGTCAGTCTTACATCACTTAACGGAATTAGACCCTTTGGTGTAGTAAACCATGATGCATAATTGACTAAATGAGCTTCTCATTTTATTACATGCTTTAGCCACTAGAGACATTCATTATTTATTGATCTATTAAGTAGTCTGGTATCATTTAAGTGTGCTCCAGACTGTACCAGGCTCCTTTTTTAAACCCTATTATAAAGAAAGCATTTAATTATTTGAGGGCATAAGCATGAGTAACATGTAGCCTGGCATTTGCACTCTTCTTACTGTTGGTAATGCTGTTAGTGTTTGTGTAAGTGGTCAGATATGTGAATGAGTGTTATTGCATTTAGGAAGCCAGGCTGGAGATCCTAAAGGCGCTGATTCACACTGTGCCGCTGGCTGCAGATGTGGACTTGGAGCAGATCGCTGTAGCCACAGAGCTGTACACAGGAGCTGACCTGAAAGGCCTCTTATACAATGCTCAGCTGGAGGCCATTCACAGCAGTCTGGGACCCAGCATGTTGGCTGTGAGTCACATACTAAGAAATTCATTGTGGCTGGATTATGGCATAAGTTTTAAAGAGTGACACGCAAAAACGGAGTATGATTAATTCTGAAAAATCTCTCCAGTTCACATAGTAAGGACGGACATTAATACACTTTTTAATTCTAATGAGCACAATGCATAACTAAGCTTGACTCAGAACCCTATACGTTTCCCCTATACGTTTCCCCTATATGTTTCACACACGAATTGAAAATAATGTAAAAATGGTCAGTATTTCCCTCTATTCCTCTATACTCTTGGTGCAGGATTTTGGGTCAGGATCAGACAGCGAAGTGAGCGTATCATCTCTGATCTTCCTGAACCACAGCAGTGGGTCTGATGACTCTGCAGGAGAGACTGAGGCTGGCTTGGAGACTTCAGCAGTGGCACTGGAGCACAGTGAGATTCCCACTGAAGACTTAAACCACAATATATGGCGCCTCTATTTTGGCAGCTCATTTGAATTGGAGCTCGGTCACCATTCACCTTCTGAGCTGGTAAGAAAACCTTTAGTCTATTTAAATTTAGTCTGCATTAGATAGAACTGAGATCTAACCTGCTGTCATCTAGGACATAGAGACAGGGACTTAAAGACATTGGAAATATTGAAAAAAAATGTTAATAAGTTAATATGACAAGGGTTGGGTTTTTTTTTTGCTTATGACTAATAAGAATGATTCTGCTACCAGAAAAAAATTTAGATTCTTTTTACCCTAACCTCACCTCGAAGAATAGGCTTTCTGTTATCCTTTTTTCTTTTACGTGTCCTCTTACTACTATTATTTTGAAGGACTGTGTGTGTATGAGTAGTCCAGATCATGCTGATGGATGACACAAGCAGAACAACAGAGAGTTTGTCATTAGAGGACCTTCATCATATAGTCTGAGATGGAGAACACACAGTCACATTCTGTCACCCTGACAGAATTTCTGTTATAAAAATTCAGCCAAGATTTGATTGGGATCCTCTCATACAGTGCGACCAATAATAATCTTAAAAGACACAATCTAAAACCAGCTTGAGGAAAAACAATCTGAATTCTAATACAAACTGCATTAGGTGCATTAGGTTACAGATTATACTTTTTTCCCCTCAGAATTCCCAGTGCATGTCTGTCCCCAACTCCACCACACACGAACTGACTGGCGCGTCAGCGAGAGACATTACTTTCCTCCGGGGCCCAGTGCTCATGTCCTCTGTGCAGCATGGCTTCCAGGAACTGAACCCTGAGCAATCTGAGGGTCTCAGAGCCGATCTCAACACCATCAAAAGCAGCTATCACAGGAGTCCAGTCAGTAAAAGACCTGCCTACATACCATAATGATTAAATCCTTATTTGTTGTCATAAGCAGCTTGATTGTTGTGTGTATGTCTGTATATAGGAAGACTCCAGTTTGGGACAGACAGGCCCCATTAAACCAGCAGTCCTGATATGTCAGTCTCACCTCATGTCAGCACTGGCTAACACTAGAGCCTCTATCAGTAGACAGGACTGGAGGAGGTATACTGATCTGTAAGTAACTTTGAAATACCATTATTTAGTTGGTGTGTTTGTATATCTAAAAATAATCCAAAATTGACACTTATTTTTTTTTTCTCATGTCTGTCACTGCAGCTATGAGTCATTTGGGGCTTTGAGAGAAGGCAAGTCTCAGAACTCTGTGCTGTTTACACCAGGTCAGCGAGTAACTCTGGCTTAATGAGGACTGGACACAGCACAGACCACACACAAAGCATATTACTACTTATTAAAGAAGGGGAATGTTGGACTAGGTCACCTAATCTATAAGGTATTAATATTTGAATCACATGTAAATACTTTTGCTAGGTTTAGAATACTTAGCTGTCCTTAATTTAAGATACCAATAGATTTGAATAATTGTAATATATTAAAGAAATACTTAAGGGGTTTTGATTTATGCAACTATATATTCAAGGAACTGGTATGTAAACAATTGATCCTCTAACTTAATTAAATTAATAATGAGTTACTGTATTTTTTAATAATGATCTATTTTTACACACAGTAAAAACATCAGTCAATCTTGGCATGTTGTTTACTAAAGTGTCCTCTGTCTGCTTACTGATGCAAAACCATTTACTTAATAAACCAGGCTTTGTTCCCAAATATTTTTTAAAATCTGTTAATTTTTTGCACTTTATGTTTATGAAGCCCAGCAGATGGCAACATCATGCAACAAACAGGGCAGTTTAAATCAGGGGTGGTCGGTGTTAGTAGTTGGAAATTAAACACAACAGCTCTTTGCAGCTACACCCAAGTACCCAGTGCTTCGACCAGGAGTCGAAGGTAAAGACAGTTTGGTGTGTTTCAGGTTGGATTAAGTGTGTTAAGAAGCCCCTTATTGCATAGGGCTAGAGGCTAGACTTATGCTTTCTGGAGGTGCTGGATCAAGACATGGACTATCTGACAGTATACAGGCCTTTTGTGAATACTGCTTTAAAGCATTTGCTGGGTTCATCCAGTGCATCATTTGCCATGTTCATAAAAAACCCACATTACCTGGTATCTTATTCTTAGACTTTAGTCAGCTTCATGCAGTGTTAAAAACATGATCGAAGAATTTTGCTAGAGTGCTTAGAAGTTCTCGTCAGGGTTCTAAACAGACTGGGGCATCTTTCAGAATAACACCTAATGTCATTGATTTCAATGATAATAAAGTCTTGACAGAAAACTTGCACCCAGTGCATAATGAGGTGCAAGCTGAACTTTTGAGTTTCAGACAACCTGGGTGAGGCATTCATTCAGGATTCATTCAGGATTCATTCATTCACCTGGTCTTCGGTAACCTTTTTACCCTGGTTATTTTTTGGATCTGGAACCACTTTGTTACACCTTGGTTGGGACACCAGTAGGCCATGCACACACACACTTCTTCCAGTAGCCAGTCCACCTACTTGCATGTTTTTGAGAACCTAGAAGAAACCCACAAAGATAAGTAGAAAACATCCAACCTCAACACAGAAGTGTGGAGCTGGGAGCACTGCTGCTGCCAACATTATTGTGCCACCCTTCAATTTCACAAAGCAGCTTTTACAGAAACCTGGATCTAGATTTAGATCCATAATGAACAATCTAGAGAGCAGTAAGAAAAACTAATGTGTAAGAAAGCTGAAAAAGAAACCAGGCCCAAAAGAAAACCTATGTGCTGCTGGGTGAAGTCAGATACTCCACACCAGGGTTTTAAACGCTGAAGGAGAAATCAATCATGTGATCCTCAGTTTAACAGACAAACGTGGTATTGTAACTTGAAATACACACATTTAACCTAAAATTGATTTCCGCCTTGCAAATACGGCTATAACAAAAACATGAGACATAAAAAAAAAATTGGCTCAGTGCAAAACATTTCTTGTGAATATACATTTATAGTTGCAGTTTTAGTGAACAAAGTGTTAAGACACTGCAGTCTTCTTGGACACGTTCTTTGATCCGGAGCACAAACTCCATGTACCATTATGGGCTTTTTGCCAAAGCATAGCAAGAACAAGCTACAGCAAGCAAAGTCTTATTGATTTGAAGGAGAGCACCTGCCCTTCCAGAAGAACACGTTAGGATGTTAGATGAGAACTGGAAAATATTTACCCCAGAAGCCACTGGGAATTCATTCTGCCCAACCAGCTACTATGGAACAATTCTTTCTGCAGCACACAGACAGTTCAGGGATGAAGTACTGAGCCCTGATACTCGATGCATGTTCCAACTCTGTTCAAGAGTTGTACTGGCATGAGAGTATATATTCAAGGTTGTGTGTACCATCTATTGAACATCAGGATTGTTTAAGCAGTTACTGAATCTCTGTACTATAAGACAGTTGGGTTTTCCTTCTGTATGAGTGGCCTGTTATTAATGCCATCTTGTCAATGCTGCACATGTCTGGTTTATCCTGAAAGCTGATTAGCTACTGGTGATCATGTTCCATCATAAGATATTTCTAGAGTTTGAGTCCACAATAAAAAAGTAACTCTGATAATGACCATCTTCTGGAAGCCCCGCCCCCTCCCCCATGTCTAAAATTAGTAATGCTTTGGCCAGTGATCTTTCGACTCTTGGCGATTTTGTCGCCGATGTACTGAATCTGAAGAACTGCGAATGTCTGAAAAAGTTTTGTTCATTAATGCAAAAATAAAATAATCAGTATAAGTTACAAGTCTTTTTTCTCAAAAAAAGCAACTCTTTTTGCTTTAAGATGAAGTTGAGTGAGTTGCCATGACACATGGGACGAGAACAGATGAAGCATATCCTCTGACAAGTAGAGGCATGCCTGTGTGACAAATCAAATCAGACTCCAGAGAGAACACGTAGTGTACTACAGATAAAGCTTTCTCTGGTACAAAGATCTGAGAACAGATTTTAAGCACAGATGGTGGTCTGACCTGTAATCTGACTGAGATGTGTTTGTTGCTGAAACAAGATCGTGCACAAAAAAAAACTTACGTACAAGATATATTTTAAAAATGATCCAGTACTGTAGACAACATAGAGCCTGGGAAGTGTCTATTGGTTGAGTCTATTGATTTGGAAGATGGTTTCTTCAATATAGTCAAATCAAATCTGCTTTGAAAAGAAGGAAATGAATTGTTGCTGTAGAGAATTCAAGCGTCATCTGTTATCTACTGTTCATGATTAAGATGACGTTTCAGTCAGTCTGAGCTGGATCTTACATAATGAAATCATTCTGCCCTGTTAATTTTGCTTTTAGGCAAGCCACACACACACACACACACACAAAACTCCTGATCTTCCATCTGCACACTCACTAATCACAGGAAGTTGAGGACAACCTTGACTGTGTTGAATTATATTGTTAAATAGATTAATACTTGGAACAATGGACACATTTTGAAAAAATAAACATAAAACAATCTTGGATTAGAACAAATATAGCGTAGCTTTTAGCAGCAGTACCATGGTAAGAATTAGAAGTAAATAAAACATCCTTCAAAAACACTTGAGTGATTCATGCGAGACATTTATTGATATGAACTTTGACTTCAGTACCGTGGCGACTCAAATGGTTGTGGATTAGAAGGTCGGGGTTCAAGCACCGGCACCGGCACCTCCACGTTACCGCTGCTGGAGCGAAGCTATTAACCCTCTCTGCTCCAGGGACACTGCATCAGTGCTGACCCTGTGTTCTGACCCCAACTTCCTAAGCTGTGATTTGCAAAGAAAAGAATTTCACTGTGCTTTAATGTGTATGTGATGTATAAAGCTTCTTCTTCAGCTGGAGAAAGGGATTAATTCTTGGTTCATTGCAAGGTACATACTGGCATGAGTTATCATTCAAAAATATTTCTTCTTTCTTCCCAAAAATAACAGCAAATGAGCCAATCACCATTTGAACCTGGAATGACTGAGATTTTAGTGTTTTAGTGACACTTTCATCTATCTAATATTAGTCATGTTTTGTCTGGTGCGCTCTTCCTTAATCGATTTTCCTGCCTCAAAGGTGAATGGAGAACATTTTAAGTTTGTTGTTCTGAAATAAAAAGTATAAATGTGTTAGAGCTTAAAAAAAAACACAGAAAGAACTTCATATCACGTAGTTAACATCACATAACTGTATTTATTTCCTGACTTTTCCCCATCTCCCTGGAACTGCTTATTATCCCTCTTCAGTGTGTGAAGCGTTTTCACTTAAAAACCACTGTGACAAAACTAAGGATCCTCCTGAAGGATATTTATACAATATTCTAACAACCACACAGTGAAATGATTTTACTTTTGACCAGCTGTCCTCATTCGCCATGGGGAAACTGCCGATTGTTTTTTTTGTTTAATAAAAAAAGACAGATGCTTGTTGACCCACACAAGTCATGCTAATAGATGGCTCAATGCTGGGATGATCGTGTATTTATGATGAAAGGCATTTTGACATTTATCTCTAACTGCGCTGTTCAGAAGTGAAAAACACGGAGCGAAGGCTGGCTGTTGACACGAAGCTTGAGTACAAGCCATCCAATCACTGCCATCTGTAATCAGATCAGATTAGTGTGTCTGGCTGGCTGGCAGAGAGGAGCAGCTGCTCCCCAATGTGTTGAGCTTCACAGTATTCAGAGCTGAACAAAGTCAGCATCATAACTTCACTCCCAGGCAAGCTGGAAAGAGACTCAGGGGGACTGACGTACTGTGAATTATTTATTCCAGGCTTTCCCCCACTAAATCTGTCTACAGCTGTGATAAATAATTGGTCTCTGATGTTCGCTGGATCTAAACACAGAGTTCAACCTTCACCTGGTATTTACTACTGAAAAGAAAAACACTTTTTGGCATGTGGCCTGTTTTCTCAGCAATATTATCTGGTTGAACATGACTGATTTTTTTTCAAATGAAATTCAAGGAAAAAGTCAAAGAGAAAATCAGAAAGTACCGACTAAAAATCCCTTTCAATAAAGACATAAAGGAAATAAACGAATATGCCTACATGTTTCTGTTATTCAGTCCGGGTTTAGCTCAGTGTAGTCTCTGCCTTCCTTATCTGTAGCGTATATTCCCCTGTAGTGAGAATAAAATAAACAACTTATTTGATGTGGATCACATTTAAAACATATCAGAGGTTTAGACTGAGACAAACATGAATGGATGTAATCTGTCTTATGTGCACACAGCACCTTTTTTTCTTTGCTTCTCTTATTCTACCCGTCCTGAAGCATCCAGAGATTGTACCGGCTCCAGTTGTGTTTCACTTCATGAAGATTTCCCACCTTCAGTGAGGAGAATCCAACCCTGTGAGGATCCTGAGGCATCTAGAGATTGTACCAGCTCCATCTGGCCTCTGAGGACAACTTCCTAATCGATACACAACCGCCAGACTGTATGTGGAATATAGAACGGACGTTACTTTATTTTATTTAATATTAGTTTATAATAATTTATAATCACCCGCTCCAGTGTCACCCAAATGAGGATGAGGTTCACTTTTGTGTTTGGTTCCTCTCAAGGTTTCTTCCTCTTCCATCTAATCTTAACCTTTGAACAATGTTAATCTTTTTGTACTTTTTGTAATATTTCTTGTTTTGTAAAGCTGCTTTGAGACAATATCTATTGTTAAAAGCACTATACAAATAAATTTGAATTGAAACGTGAATTGAATTAATAGAAACATCTGCAAATGGAATTTCTCCCATTATGACAGCAGCACACTGGATAAAATGACACAGATACACGGTTCCGCTGTTAACTCTATAGTGACTGGTGTAAAATCCCTGGGGAACAGTAAGTCACTGAGATCACGTTTGTCCCTTTTCTGGTGTTTGACGTGAACGTTAACCGAAGCTCGTGCATCATCGTGATTTTTTTTTACTTTGTGCATTGAGGCGTTCCTAATAAAGAGGGATGGGAATAGAATTTTCTGGCTACTTCTTCAATCCGCTGCAAAAGTAACCTCATCTCATGGGACGAATTCTTACGGAAGTGGAGATTTATTTTCCAAATATTCATGAAGGCTTCTCCAAAGACTTGTTACATATAAATATTTCTTGACATTGCAATATTTGTCCTTTCACCTCCATGTTAATGGGATTTTAAAATTTAGGATTACAAATGTGCTACAGATGGAGTCGATGATGATTCAATTGAACAAATGAGAATATTCCTGTAATAAATTGAGCTAGGGGCTGTTCTGCCCTGGATACCGAGTCTGTAACTGATGTCTTCTTTAGACGAGCATGTCCAAGCCTGTGTCCTGTTATACTATAAGGCTCACTTTAACAGCTCGAAATGTCTTCTGAGAGCGAGAAGGACACTTTAGATGAGACTGAGCTTTTTAAAAGTCGCTCTCTGACCCAGAGACAGCTTCCTGTCCATCTTTACTGTGATTAGCCAGTTTTTCTTGATGCATTTCATTTGCAGTATGTTTCTTTTTAAGCCTCTTAGATTTGAACATGGCTAAAAGGGTTTTACCTATAAATGGACTGATATGTTTGTCAAGTCAACCATGTCTTTCAAATGACATAAAAAAAAGAAAAATGCATTTAAAAAGGTCAAAAATGTGTTCATTTGGGATAATCAGCCTCATTATTTTATTTGAGCTGTGAGGGGGAAAAAACATTAATATATGGAGACTTTAATCTAGCTTTATCACATGGTGTTAAGGACTTAGCAAAAAAAAAAAAGATCTTATGCATGCTGTACTTCAGGTATGGCAAGGGCTTGTTTTTTTTTTTTTTTTTTTTTTATAAAGATGGTAGTTTCTGTAGGCACCATTTGTTTGTTCCAGCTCACAGATGTTACTGATCAAAAAGGTATAAACCTCATGACATTCAGTAGAAGGACAGTAACTCACATTTGGAAGTGTCTTTTCTAGTAACGATGAGTGTATCTGATCTGATGGGAGGGATATGAATGGCTATTCTTTTAGCGGTTCACGTTTAGTTAGCGGGAGTAACGCAGGGAGTTCAGTCAACGCTATACATACACTTTTCATTCCATTACTAGGACAGAAAATATTTGGAGGATGCAGCAGACACGATGGAGTTTTTAGTAGTGTCTGAGTTCAGGATGACGTATCAGAATAATACATTGTGTTTTAGGTGTTTCTACAGTACATCTATCCTCATTATCAGTTTTGAATTGAATAATGAGTAATAACAGCAAAGCCTTCGTCACATAGCCACCCAATATAATCAAGTCAATTAAAAATGCACGTAAATAGCAGGTTAAAGTCTCTTGCACCAAAAAGCAGCGTGATTTCCTCCACCTGTAAACTGGGGCTCTATAGCTGAGTGGAAAAAATACTTCTAAATGTTTAGGTAGTTATTCTAGCATGAATGCAAATGCTAATATGGAGTCATTTAGATTGATGAAATTTGTGTATTTTAATGGGGAACTTTAATTATCCAGTTAACCCTTCAGCAACCCATGAACATCCTTTTTCTCCCCTAAGAGTGTATCCCAGGCTTGATATTACCCCAGTAAACAGCTTCAGAGTATCTGGTACTATCATTTTTGTTTTCAGTTCATGAATTCTGATCTGACGTATAAGTCCACAGTAGACAGTACAGGTGAGAGAATACTTTGAAACATGGGAGAAACCTGGGAATAAATTGTTATTTTTGGAAATGCAAAACGTTTTTTTTTTCCTGTAGTAAAGGATTCAGAATTCTACTAGAAATTTTAGAAAGCATGGTTTATAATCAAGACACTCCACTGAGTTGTGGAACGTGAAATTTCAGAGGAATAGTCAAGTTGCTGAATAGCAAAGATATTGGGAATTATAATTTATTTCTTTGGGATTATAATGAAAACAAAACAACAAAGTGGTATGAGGATGAATATAGTGAAGCTATTCTTTAAACTGGAGGAAAACGTGTGTGTGTG
>JAOTRN010000029.1:6683696-6694665 GCA_028566695.1 Bagroides melapterus
GCAAATAAAATCGCAATCGCAATATCTGTCAAAAAAAAAATCGCAATTAGATATTTTCCCCAAATCGCACAGCCCTAGTCCTTATGTTCTGTAAGGAGATATTTATTTAATGTGAGATATACAGAAGGAGTCTCCAGTTTCAGCGCGTCTTTACCAGCTGTTCTGCCTCTGCCGCTAGGTGTCTATCCATCCAGTGATTCATATTAGTGCAAGCTCCCAAGAACTAGTGATTAAATGTTGTAGGATTTATATGAAATTATCGCTGCAAACAGCAGATAAACTGAAACAGGGTCAAGGTCACAGCAAGGTCAAACATCTGTAAAAGTTCTTCTTCAACAGGACTAGTCTTGTTGGCAGCCGAGACACCCGAGTTTTACATGTTTTAGTTTTGTTAATAAATTTGACAAAATAAATCATTTGATTTAAATAAATAAAAATGATTTAACAATATTATAAACCAAAACTGTAATAATCGCTAATTGTTGTATAAATCCTTTTTTTGTGTGCTAATCCAGAAGAATAATCAAATTTGAGGTAATAACTTCTGATTATATTTCTAGAGCAGAAACAGAATAGAATGTACATCACAGACAGTACACAACATCGGAAAAGAAATGTTAGCATTACGTGCAAGGATCCAACACCTAATGTTAAAGACGACTAGTTTACTGCTACGTGTGAAAAGTGAGAAAGATCGTTAGTAGCTACATTTTAAAAAGCCCAAAGTTGCCCAATACCACATGCAAACAGAAAAGGTGCTGATTGAGTTATACGCTGGAGAAAATGAATCAAAATCGTAAAACACATTAAAGCCTGCTTGCGGCTGATGTGGGTGCCGTGATTTTCCCCATCAGTTTCAGCCAGATCATGCAGACTGTGTAGGATTAGAGCAGGGGTGTCCGATTTTATCTGCAAAGCACCGGTGTGGGTAAAAGTTTTCATTCCAATCAAGCAAGAGAAACACCCGAGTTCACCTTTCAAATAATTATGAGGTGTGGCTTCTGCTTGGTTGGGATGAAAACCTGCACCCTGACCGGCCCTTTCTGGAAAAGATTGGACACCCCCGGATTAGAGGTTAGAGACAGTTTGGGTTATCCAGCTCGGGGCTGAGGGGCTTACCAGGGCTTCATCATCTTCTGTAGTTTCTGATACCGTCTGCAAAGATTTAAAAACTTTGACGTCAGGGAGACAGCAAAATGAACAAAAAAAAAAAAAAAAAAAAACTGGTCTCCTTGTGATAACATGTGAAATTAGAGCCAGCACTAAGAGGAACAGGAGGTTGACATTGCAAACATTTTCACACAACATGAAAACAAATGATGCAACTTTAACATCAACAGTTGAACAGTTGAAGATAAAAAGACACAAATCTTCTAAGCATGCAAAGCTAAGCAACTGAAAAAGCAGATCACTGCTCACCACAATCTCATCAGATCACAACACAACGCACATGTTCCACAACACTTTTTATAAAGTTTATGATAATGAACAACAATAAAAAAAGTAGGCATGTACGTATAAAAAAAAACAAACAAACAAACAAACAAAAAAAAAACCTAAATGTACACACACAAAATATGCACTGCAGAAACAGAGCTGGAAAAATGAATTAAATCTTACAATATCATAAAAATAAGTGTGGCCAAATTATTTCCATCTGTATACAGTAGGGATGTAAGCGATTATCTCTGTATTCCCAAATAGCGCATGTATGTATGTATGTATGTATGTGTGTGTGTGTGTGTGTGTGCGTAAAACTATGCATCAGTTCTGGAATCTAGGATCCTAGAGGACATTAAAAATAAATAAATAATATAAATAAATAAATTCATGTTAACTGAACATAAGCATGAAAGATGAGCTCAAATAAAGGTTCAGGGTCACGCCACAACTGCTTGACATCTTTATATTTGAATACAGAGACTAAATTATGGAGCAGATAGAGAGAGTGGCGTTGAGTTACACACCTAGTATACACATGTAATCATGTAATAATTCCGAATGACAACATGATGGTCGTATATAACAGATTGTGAGTGATCGTGTGACATGCCGTTCTTTCAAGCAGAAGCACACTGTACGTACGGCAGCACAATTGTCAGCCCACTGCCTTGCACTGTTCTCTCAGTTCGGCTCAAGTGGCCTGCAGGAACGTGCTCAAATAAAAGCCGTGAACCACTAGAGGGAGACTTCCTATTGCTCAACTTGCTCAGTCTTTCACACACATGCATGCTTCATGATGTCACCATCCCTTATCCCGAAGCACGGTTTCTGTGCCCTCAGGAGCGCCGTCATGCCTCAGACCTCAGAATAATTACAGCATGGTCAGTGCAGAGCAGGAATCTGTGGCAGGAATGTTGAGTCTTGGCCAATGAATGAACATACAGTATATGTGTGAGTGCATCGTGGTGCTTTTTGGTATGAATGGACTGAACAGAAACCCACACAGAGACTCTCTGGGGGCAGGAGATGTTGACACAGAGCTGCTTTATGTATGGCGTGCCCATAGAAACCAATTCACAGTGGTTTGGAAATAGTTTCGGCAGAGAAAACGAAAATCGTGAGGTTAAAACAGAGGGGTAAAACAGACGTCTCATCCCACTCCCTATATGGAAAGGAGCAGAGCTTTCTCATGCAGAACTAAAAGAAAATCTCCTCACCCAACACTCTGAATTAGAGCTCATAAACAAGCTGCCTTTGGTAAACATTTCTCAATCTCCACAGCAGCATCAAATTAGACAACTATCTGCCTGGAAGACCTGACAGAGGAGGGGAAAAAACAACAAAACAAAACATTCATCCTGCTCTCCTGCTCTTTATTGGGGGAGGAATAATTAGGAGAGCATGTAAGAGAAAACAAAAGCGTGATATACCACCCCCACAGAGGCCATGCTGAGTGGCTCTATGCTGTCCTGAGGCTGACCGGCCTAGACGAGATACAGCCGGGCCTGGCGGCGGACGATCATTAACATTTAGAAGCGTTCAGAGACACGAGAGCTTTATGAAGACTCTTTAGTGCATCAGTAGAGATACGCATCATCATCAGACAATCTCACCCCGGGTGCAGTACCCAGATACCTCAGAAAGGCTGTCAATATACTGCAAATATCCCTCTGAATTTTAATTACAAAAAAGCTTTCAAAAGGCACTTGAATATTAAATTCCAGGATTTTATACACATATTGGCAGTTGTACTAAATTACGTCTTTGTAACGACTTCCTTCTTGAGCAAAGAAACTAAAATCTGATCGTAAACGTCAACACTTAACATTTCCTCTGCTACGCCCACGAACACCTGCCATTTCAACCCGGTTTAGTTTTCCCGAATCTCAAATGGCTTCCTATTCTTTTATTCTCTCTACAAAGGAGTGCACGAAGTCTATACAAAGGTCGAGTGTACTGTACACGCAATAGCGTTTCAGACGTCACCTTCTGAGTCTCCGACAAGTTCCAGGCCGAATCCCTGATTGCATGCTATTCACTATACACTCTCACTACATAGTGCAGAATTCATTATATACCCAACAGAAAGATAGTTGGGGTTCAGAGCCAGTGTCAATCAGTTCCAGTGGGACCGCTACGCTACTCCAATGCTCCTCTATATGGTCAGACTGCGTAGAACTAAAAGTAGTACACCATGTTGTCCAATGGAAGGTCGTCTGAGTTGTTCTATTCCAGAGGTTCTGGGATTCAGCCATAGTGATTATTATTAAATATGGAGTTCATGATCAGCATTCATTTATTTAAGTATTTTTAGGCATTTCTAGGTTGTAAGAATTGTTCAGCAAAAAAATAAAAAATTAAAAAATAAATAAAAAAAGAATAAAAAAAAAAAAGTAGGCATAATTAGTTAAAAGTAACACCGAAGGTTTTGCCTTTCAGCATGTAAATATAATCATATAATATTTTCTAATCATATAATAATTTTATCTGATCTGCTCATTCTCTTAGCTCTAGCTCTTATTCCTAGTTCCCTTCCTTTTCCCTTTCAACTACTCCTGCTCTTTCTCCTTTTCTCTTCTTTGTTCCACAACTCTTCTCATTCGGACTTAAAATTCCGCTTGTTGTTTCATCGCTGCAGGTGATGTTGCAGTCAGATTACTGCAGGTGCCCCATGGGTCCTCTGTCAGACGAGGACTGCAAAGTTCCGCCTCAGAGACCGTCTAGCCACACTTGAATTGGGACAACCCATTAGGCCAAACCACACAACTGCAGAACCACTTGAACGAACACACACACACACACGCCTACTAAAAGGACATAGAAGACAGAAATAGCAGAATGTGCTTCAGAATAGCAGAAGTCCTCAGTGCTTCATCTCTATTGTTTACTCACTTCTGGTATCAAGACCTTAAAACCTTTATTCACGCAGCCTCTGCCGCTCTGTAGTCGACGATTCCGAAGCTATACTCGTTCATAAAATAACAGTACAAGTCAGTGGGCCTTGCAGTGTGACTCAACAGCCTCAGTTCTGCTGCGTGGGCACAGCTGAAAATAAAAAGAAAAGGCAAGAATAGCGAGTTTCGGGGGAAGGTTCACTTACTCTGTGCCACTCTCTACCATCTGGGTGAGCAGCGAGATGCCGTCCAGGTTGATGAACTCCTGGGCGAAGGTAATGTCTCGGGACGAGTTGGCCAAGTCCTTCAGAGCATCCAGTTTCATATCCAGACTGCCGCTTTGGATGCGCTCGTGCAGCTGCTGTGCCATCTGGGCCTGGGAGTGACGCCAACAGAGCAGACACATACATGCACGTGTTACACATACACACACGCGCACACTCACATACACACACACATTTATACAATTTATTTATACCCACTCAGCAACATAGTAATACAGGACAAACTATGGGGATGCAGAATACAGAACCAAAGACCATCATATACATGGACAACATGGACTGTAGGTAAAAATACTGATCGCAGCACCTTCATAAACATAAATGATAGCAGAGTTTCGCAAAAATGTAAATTTAGGATTTAGGCAAAAACATCTTTAAAGATCAATTTTTACAGTAGCAAGGATTAGCTCCATGAGACAATATGAGGAAGAAACCCAGAGAGGAGCCTGACTCAAAAGGGATCCTGCCTTCATCTGGGTGACACTGGATAGTGTGATTGTTATAAATCTTTTGTAGTTTAACCATCGACAGGCTTTTGCACCTCAGGGAAGTAGATTCAATTTGAAACTGGAAGAGTTTTCAGTTCTTATTTAACATAGCATTTTCATTCTCATCAATGCTACTTCATATTTTCAGTTATAATATACCAAATTGTAGCTAGACTAAAGATAAACCAAACACCAACAAACTGCCTACTACTTAACTTCCTGGATTAATATCATGGTAAATGTACACTCAAGGAGAATTCAAGGACATGTCCCAATCCATATACTACATATTGACTTTCTGCACTGCTGGTTAGAATGGATCATGTGCACTATGTAGTCTGATATCCAAATGAAATACAGGACCAACAGAGGACACGTACGACACACACCCGCTGAGAATATTTGCTGTTTCTTTGATTGAATTTCTTTTAATATTTAAACTCTAATCTCAGATAAAGACTCTTTAGACATTTTTCTCATTTCCTTCCATTAGCACCTCTAAGAAGTAGTCACTATCCCAGTAAAGTTGTGGGTGAGTACACACTCCTCAGAGCTATCAACACTCAGCTGAGGGACAACAGCTGCAGCTGGGCCCGGATTCTAGATCAAACCCTCAAGGCAAAAGTCTCATGCAGTTGCTGATGCTTAAAGCTTGAGCAGTCCAACCCATCAGCACACCACACCCTGGGGATTAGCAGAGCGAAGCGGGAGAAGGGATAGAGACAGGTCTCCCAGGTTGAGTGTGACCTCATGAACCCCCACCTGAAAAAAAACCAACAATAACAACAAAAAACTTCTTATCTGTTACTCACGGGTGACGTGGTCAGGCGCAGGATGGAGCCATTTTTTATGTTGTTGCGGTTCTGTGGAGCAGAGAAGATAAAAGTTTAAGCATCTACAAAAGAATCACACATATCTGTTCAGTAATTGTAGTTAGCACACCTTTTCAGTGATGTAGAAGTTAGTGGAGTCTGCGTTTTGTAAGGCGTAGATTTCAGGGTTCGGCAGCTGCCACCTAGAGGGGGAAAATGTGAAGCACGGATGGATGCAGTTACCCTGGATGCAGGTAGGAACTGTAACAGATCAAATGCAACTCAGAAGCTAATAGTGATTAAACCCTTACCCATCACAGACTTCTTTAATGATTGCAGAGAGAGGTTTTTTCTGCGGAAATACAGAAGAAGAAAATGTAAAACACACAAAGTGCTGCTTACTAAAGCTCCACATTTCCATTGACTAAAAAAAAAGAGACAGTGCAGTGAAGCTGATCAGAATCAGGGATGCACCTATACATTTGTTTCCAGACAAAAGTCTGAAACTGACCCTGCTTACTGTTAATCAGGGACGCCGTTAATCATTAATCAAGGACGTCACTAGACATTTTATTTTGGTCTGACTGTGTGTCCATGGTTTATACAGTGACCTTGATGTGTTCAGTTACTGTGAATCACTCTTACAAAATGTTCCTTTTTTTTTTTTTTATACACTGACCTGGTCTATTTCCATAAGTTTGGGGAAGGCCCCTGGCCACTCAATGGCCACTTTCAGGATGTCCGCAGGGGGCGGCATGGCTGCAGTGTCAGGCGTTAAAAGCCTCTTACAGCTGCCCAGCTCTCATTCACAACTGTGGAAAGAGAGAGAGAGAGAAAGAAAGAAAGAGTCAAAGCAAATTGTGATTTCATCTCACAGAAAACCTGAAGGCAGTTTCAGTACTACCTCAAGTTTGCAACGTACAAATTTGCTCAGAGAGGGTAAAACCAAGCTGGTGTGTACATAGATAGCATATGCAGATGTTAATGTGGCTAGGATCATTCCTAATGCTAACTGGCTAGCTTGTTGCTAACGTTACTCGCTATTGGCTGCTGTTGCTGCTGTACTGCGGTTTTGGTCCAAAATATTGCATGAATGTTTGAAGTTCCCTTCAGTAGGACAGATGAGTACCCACTCAGCTCTGGCATCCATTTTTTCCCCCCATTTTAATCTCTATATACAAGCGCACATCATTACATAATGTCATGCCATTTAACAGATGCGCTTATGTAGTAAATAAGAAATGTGATTGACACAGAAACAGAGTGTTAATCATTCCACTCAGTCCTCTCTTTTCCATGAGTGTGAACCTGTTTACATTTTCAATCACCCCTTTTACAATGTATTTTTGTTGTGACAAAACAAGAAGGCTTCTAGTCAGCGTAGTAGGCATCAATGCAGTCTATTCAAATGTGCCAACCATGACTCATCCCATAATAATCTCCACAGACATTTCAGAGGGCCGGTTGCCAGGGTTGCTATTGCATCATTAGATGCATCTATCATTCCAAGGAGGATTTCTGGGTAATCTGGGTAACTGTTTCTTTGTGGAAGTGTATAGATAACCATAGCTCACTTTGGTTGTTTTGCTCCCAGTCGCTAGAAGAACGGATCTCGTGCTTGCTGTGATTTAAAACACGTAGCCAATGGCACAACACCTCTCGCCTCGTCTCTTCTCTCCTCCAACCTCTCCAGTTTCCCCCTGGACAGCATCAGATGAGCTTTTCCCTACCTCATGCCTTGCCTCTGTGTGTGTGATCTATATGAATGTAGGATCAGAATAACATTAGCCTTCTTGGAGGGCCTTGACCTTCTTCACACACATGTACAAAGCTCTAGGGCTCAGTCTGGAATAAATGAGGTATTAAATTTCAATGGCTTGCTTGTGTTCTGTGCTTGTGTCATGGTAGAAGATTAGTTACCATAAAGAATCATGCAGTCTGCCCACTCATACCGTGATATAACGCTGGGCTTATACATGATAAACAACACAATGCTGTAGATTCTTTACTCACGCTGCATTGAGTTTTAATCTTTATTCGTGTCTTTATAATAAGACATGTTTTGCTCTTGAAAAATCAGTTTGGTAAAACGAACTCATGTCCTAGAATAGTTTTATATATAATTTATTTACAAGACTCGCTAATGTGAGGCTCAGATGATATAACTGCAATAGAACACTCATTTTATACACGGATTACGCTTTAAAATTATGATTATGATTAAAATCTAGTGAAAACAGTTGTTTCTCAAAGTCGAAAAACAAATACAAGTAGAACTAGCAATTCATTCAGGACAAAAGAAATACTGCTGTATAAAACGAGAAAGATGTAATGCTTTTAAGGTGGAGCTACAACTTGTACTTCACCTTGTACAACTAGCAAAAAACAACAAAATTCCCAGGGATACTTCTCAACTGCTAGTTTCTAGAGTGAAATCGAATCAACACGGCCACGCCCAATATGACCAAAGTCTTTGATTACACACATTATATATTAAAACACTGACCATGTTTTGAAAAGGAAATCATCATTGCCATTAAAGTCATCACTAACACTGGTTAGCTAGCTTGTTGCTAAAGCTACACGCTATTGTCCATTGGTTAGCTTGTTACTAATGGTTCTCGTTATTGGGCCTGCTGTTGCTGTTCAGTCCAAAATGTTGCGTGCATGTTTGAAGTTCCTTACAGTAGAACAGAATTAGAACCTCACTCAGGCCTGTGACTGAAAAATTGCAGTATTTGCAATTGCAGTATCATTTTGAGGAGGCATCCATTAATTCACTGCTTGACACATTGAATATGCCAAAAATGAAACCATTGCATTTTGCAAACTACCGCTTACAACGTACCATAGAAACAGAATAAGCGCTTAGCATACTTAATACAGAAACGACATCTGTGAAGGCTGCATGAAGACAAAACCACCTCTGAAAGCTTTACAAGCTCGGGTATTCTTGGCAATTTCATATCGGCCATCGGGTATGAATGCTCCAATCACAGGCTTTGTCACGTAGCGTGTACATCTGCAGAATTTGTCCAGCTGCCACATGACACGCTTACACACGATGCCTGTCTGTGACGTGATTCAGACTGTTTTTGGAAGCTAGCTGGATATCGATTCTGCATAAAGTATTCCAAGGCCATTAGTCTGTGCCTACAGTAGCAGACAAGCTGCAATGGCTGAGGTGCATTATTGGAAGCGTTGGCACTTTTTTCTGTTTATCCGTCATGTTGTTTTCAGCTCCGTTTTGTGGGTGTGACTCAAGGTTTCTACATCAGACCATTTAGTTGTATCCTCAGGGAAGCAAACCAATTAGGATCCTAGATAGAATTGTATAAACTATAAACAAGGGGTTTCTTTAAAAAAAGACTTTTGAAGATTAGGTGTTCTTGGCTTCCTCAAGGGCTTTTCTGATAATGTTGTCATCTACTGTACAGAACCTTTAAGGGTTTCTTCCTTACAGGAAGCCACTGGGATGTTTTAGCTTTTTAAAGAAGATCTACTCATAGAGACTTTTCTGAAGGATGATACATATGGGTTCCCTAGAGAGAAAACAAAAAAAAAAATCAATAAAGATTCTTTCTATGGTTTTAGACTTTAGAGTCGAGCATTCTAAAGCTTCCTAATAAGGTTAAGGTTGGAGTTAAGGGCTTTAAAGCTTCCTAATAAGGTAAGGAAACCTCTGATAAGGAGAAAAATGTACGGTCCCATGAAGAATCGTTAAAGGCTTCAGTAAAGGGACAAGCCAAACACTGCATGCTGTTTTCTTTAATGTTGAGAGCAAAACACAAACACTGGATCATGATGAAGGTCCAAGATTCGTCACTAAGAGAAGCAGAGATGCGTTTGTTTGTGGTCCACCATCAGGAGAATGAGCTCACGAAAAAACCCTGTGGTTTATTGATTGTCCTTCTCTGGACGCTGAGTCAGTGAACTAGAATGTCTGAGTCTCCCCAAGCAGACCATAGGCAAAGCTCTTAAGCTGTTGTTCAGAGAGGGTAGAGGTGTGTGTGTGTGTGTGTGTGTGTGTGTGTGTATAGACAGCAGGAGATTAAGTAAGCTGCAAGCTAACAAAGCTTCATGTGATCATGGTGTAATGTTGTAAAGAGTTTGGGGGAAAGGCTTCAGAACACATGTCCCTCCTGTTTTTCTGAGCTGACTGGTGTCTACTGATGCTGCAAAAATTGGGAGAGACTCAATTCACAAATAATGGACAGGACAGACCCTGTTTCTCAATCTTTTTTCACATTCTTCCTCATAAAATATATTTCCTAATGTAGAACTGCCTGAAGCACTGGGTCTTTTTTTTTTTTCCAAGAAACCGAACAAGCCTGAGGTCACTTCTCCATTCTAGGAAAATTTGTATTTACCACATGGACTGCTAATACGGCTAAGGAAAATACAAGGATGTGGTAAGCGACCACAAGGCCCTGTCTGAGGTAACAGATTTTCAGCAAGCCTTTAAAAGTGAGTAAGTGAATGCAGCAATGTCTTTACATGTGCAGTATTAACAGATGTCCCTCAATGCTACGTTTTTATATAAAACCAACACAAACACAACGATCACACTACAACCTGATCTGGGCTGGAAAATCTGCTTTACTCCGCTGTCTTTACCTAAAGAGTTAATCAGGCTGTAGTCACTTTACATTGCATATATGTAACTCTTATTTGTGAAAATGACTTATTTAGTTCATCAGCACATCTATTTGTAAGTTACATAAGATGAAAAATGACTAACGAGCAATTCTCAGTTAATTAATTTAACACATTAAAAAATATAAATAAATAACCTGTTGTGTTTATGGATGTGGTTTACTTAACAGCAAACAATTTGTATACTTAAAATGTGGCAAAACACCATCTCACTAAATATATACAACATCAACTTTCAGCTAGTTCTGAAAGTATTGCGGTGATTGTAATAAATAAATAAATAAATAAATAAAACGCAAACATGCTGTGTATTACGCTTTGCTCAGGGGTCCAGGAGTGCCAGCTTGGCCAATGCCTGAACCACTGAGCCCCTGAGATACCAGAGTCCCCCT